>OZ010572.1:112689061-112740897 GCA_963932145.1 Acanthosepion lycidas | reverse complement strand
TATATATAATATATATATTAATATATATATATATATATACATAGTGAATAAATATATACTGTATATATGCATAGTGAATATATATACATATGTATATATGTATAGTGAATATATATATATGTATAGTGAATATATATATATGTATGTAGTGAATATATGTGTATATATATATATATATATATGTATAGTGAATATATATATATGTATGTAGTGAATATATGTGTGTATAGTGAATATATATATATGTATATAGTATATATATATGTATAGTGAATATATATATATATGTATAGTGATATATATATATGTATAGTGATATATATATATGTATAGTGAATATATGTATATATATATATATATATGTATAGTGAATATATATATATATGTATAGTGAAATATATATATATATATTAGTGAATATATATATATATGTATATGAATATATATATATGTATAGTGAATATATATATATATATATATATATATAGTGATATATATATATATATATAGTGAATATATATATATATATATTTATAGGAATATATATATATATATATATTTATAGTGAATATATATATATATATATATGTATATATAGTGAATATATATATATGATATATATATATATAATATATATATATATATATATATATAGTGAATATATATACTGAATATATATATATGTATAGTGAATATATATACTGAATATATATATATGTATAGTGAATATATATACTGAATATATATATATGTATAGTGAATATATATACTGAATATATGTATATGTATAGTGAATATATATACTGAATATATGTATATGTATAGTGAATATATATACTGAATATATGTATATGTATAGTGAATATATATACTGAATATATGTATATGTATAGTGAATATATATACTGAATATATGTATATGTATAGTGAATATATATACTGAATATATGTATATGTATAGTGAATATATATACTGAATATATATGTATAGTGAATATATATACTGAATATATATGTATAGTGAATATATATACTGAATATATATGTATAGTGAATATATATACTGAATATATATATATGTATAGTGAATATATATACTGAATATATATATATGTATAGTGAATATATATACTGAATATATATATATTTATAGTGAATATATATATATGTATAGTGAATATATATAGTGAATATATATATATGTATAGTGAATATATATAGTGAATATATATATATGTATAGTGAATATATATAGTGAATATATATATATATGTATAGTGAATATATATAGTGAATATATATATATATATGTATAGTGAATATATATAGTGAATATATATATATATGTATAGTGAATATATATAGTGAATATATATATATATGTATAGTGAATATATATAGTGAATATATATATGTATAATGAATATATATAGTGAATATATATATGTATAGTGAATATATATAGTGAATATATATATATATGTATAGTGAATATATATAGTGAATATATATATATATGTATAGTGAATATATATAGTGAATATATATATATATGTATAGTGAATATATATATATATATATATATATATAGTGAATATATATATGTGTAGTGAATGTATATATATGTATGCATAGTGAATATATATATATATGTATATATGCATAGTGAATATATATATGTATATATGCATAGTGAATATATATATGTATATATGCATAGTGAATATATATATGTATATATGTATAGTGAATATATATATATATATAGTGAAAATATATATATATATATATATATATATATATATAGTGAAATAAATAGTCTTCCCAGAAGGGTTAAAGAGAGTTTGTAAAGTGTCTAGAGAAATAAACTTTGAGAAAACAAACATCAATGCATGTGTGAGTCCGTGCATATTGTAGGTGTGCAAATATGTATAGATGGATATCAGTCAATAGAAGTAACTCTCTAAGGATGTTTGTTTTTCAGCGGTTGATATAGTTGGTATTTGGGCAAGTATTTTATCTCGCTTGATCTATCTGTATGGTGTGTGTACTCAAATGAAGAGGTTTTCACATAGTTTGAGTAATTGAATGCACCATGTATGTTCCTGTGTTTGTTTGCTATGGGTGTCTTATATAGGCTGGAGATAGAGTCCAAAATATAATATTTTTATTGTGTTTCTATTGGCTGAGAAACGTCATGTGGTGCGCTTACTATGTTCACATGAAATCATACTAAATCTGCTTTGAAGTGTCTTTTTTTAGATTTGAAAATGTATTTTTATTTATTTTTGTGTATTTTCAGTACCAACAAATTACAAGCTAAATATTAATAACAATTCCATGTTTTGATGTTCTAATTGATACTAACAATTATAAATTTAACAGCTTTGGATGAACCCAAAAAAAAGAACTCATTCATTAATTATAATAGCTGTTATTAAAAATTTAATTACATGAGCTCAACTAATTTCATCTTCCTGCACACTATTCTATAAAGAATTCACCAATATAAAACAGACATTAACAAAGGATTTCTAGTTTATTAGCTTGACCAACAAATTAAAATAAACCAACAAAAACATAACAATGCAAACAAAAATTATGACAATATAATTTATTTTATTATAATCAAATGCATAATTAACTATAAACAAGATGGAAAGTTATGAAAGAAAATAACAATATATATATATATTAGGTTGGTGCAAAAATAGTGACGTAATAATGTCGTTTTTCGACGTTAAAAAATACGTCAGAAAACGACATTATTATGTCATTATTTTTGCACCAACCTAATGCATTCTAACTTATTCTCACCAATAATACACTCGATCAAACCTAACCTTAAAACTAATGTAATATATGAATTCTTTAATATTACTACTATGATTAAAAACACACACACACGCTAACTTTTTAATATATTTTATAAATAGATATAAATGTATGAATGCATAATTATGAGTATATATCTGTGTGTGTGTGTAAAATATAAAAGACTCAAACATTAATATATTCCATGGTTATAATTTATTCTATTGGAATTGTAATTACAATCCAATTCATGATATTATATTCTTACTCTGTCTTGTACATTGAACTATACCTGGATTTTATCCTCTTGGATAAATATATATTGATCACTAATATATATATATATATATATATATATATATATATACATATGGTGCTGGGGCATAGAAATGCTCAGGCTGGTATCTGAGGGTGTGTTTAAACCACCAGGAGAGATGTTCTTCTTAGCCTTAGTCAAGGCAGACATCTAGGAGAAGGAAAACTCTGAGATAACACCTGCGGCTTTTGATGGTATCCAATGATGTTGACTTGCTTTTTTTTTTGGTAAATATCATCTTTTGCTTAGAGAGTAGGACTGGCTCTGTGCACTGACTTTTACCACTATAAAGGCTTCATGTGCAGGTACTGCTTAATATCTGAAGATCTTTTCTGCACTTGTCATCTTAATGTAGAATTATGGCTGGCCGTAGCCTGAAAAGGCAACTAGCATTACAATGAAGGTATTTAATACAGTATACAGTTGAAGTCAATGTCAATAAGGGCTCTGAAACCAGATGTGAAAGGTTCTGGTTTGGCAGATGTCCCATGGAATTGCAGCATGGGCCCAGTCTTCATCATGCTACGTCTTCATCATGCTACTGTGTGCAAACCACTCAATTTTGGGTGATGGAATATGTGTACTTTACTTGATATTGAAGCAAATGTACAGCAACCTGAGAGAAGATCTGCACTGGTTGCTAAGGAGCTCCAAAGATATGATATGGATGTTGTGGCCCATTCGGAAACTAAATTTCTTGTGGAGGGTCAAATCTGGTGGCTTTACATTTTTCTGGAGTGGAAGGGAGAATGGAAAGAGAGAATCAGGTGTTGTTTTGCCATTAGGACATCAATAACTAATCAGTTAGAAAAGTTTCTGACAGGTGTCAATGATAGAATGATCACTATGAGAACTCCTCTAGTTGGTGGAAGATATGCACCCTTGGTTGGTGTTTGTGCACCAACCATGGTTTGCACAGATGAAGTAAAGGAAGCTTTTTACAACAAACTAAAATCTCTTGTTAGGAAAGTATCTGCAGCAGACAAAATTTTCCTTCTTGGAGATGTTAATGCATGGGTGCATTGCAACTGTGAGGCATGGAAAGTTCTTGGTAAACATGGGGTTGGAAAGTGCAACAGCAATGATCTGTTGTTGTTGCAAATGTGCACAGAACTGAACCTGTTCATTGGTAGCACAATGTTTCAACAAAAGAACAAATATAAGACAACATGAATGCATCCTGGATCAAAACAATGGCACATGATTGACTATGTTCTTGTGAGGTGCTGTGATGTACAGGCTCTATGTATTGTGCATGTGATGTGTGGGGCTGAATGTTGGACTGACCATCGTTGGCTATAAAAAAGAAAGGTGGGGATGGTTATCAGTTCCAAAGAGGTTGAATGTTAGCCATCTGCAAGTTTTTGAGGTTAGACAGAATCTAGTCTATGAGATGGATACTTTAGTAAGGGAAAATAACTGGACTTCTTTCAAAGAGACAGTGTATGAAACATGTACTCATGTTGTTGGATTTACTGATAAGAAACATCAGGATTGTTTTGATCAGAATGACAAGCACATAGAAAAGCTCTTGGAAGAGAAAAATAAACTCCACTCTATATTACTTCATAGTGATTTACCTGGTGATCAGAAGAAGGAAATTGAGACCAAGACAATAAAAGCTGATATACAGCAAAATCTGTGCACGATGAAGAACAAATGTCAGAAAGCTTAATGACAGAAAGTCACCTGGAAAAAGAAAGGGTCCACATATGCTTCTTATAGTGTGTAAAATAAATAGATTGGTTAATAACAAAAGGACAAATGAAAGGGTACCAATATAATCAGTACAAAATACATTTATTAAATTGGATATTTTTTTATTACGCTGTTCCTTAAGTTTTCAGATCACATGATCCGTCTTCAGAGTGATCAGCTTCATTCGTTGTTGCTAGATGCCTGGAAAGATGCTGTCATGGTTGTTTTGTACAAGGGCAAAGAGGACAGGGATGACTGTGGAAATTATTGTGGCATATAGCAAGGTTCTTTGTGGAGTTCTATTGGGTCACTTGTTGCACCACATTGCTAATGAAGCTCTTCTGGAGTCACAGTTGGGCTTTAGGGCTGGACATGGCACTGTAGATATGATCTTCACATTCAGAAAACTGCAAGAAAAGTGTGTTGAGCAGAATATGGATCTCTACTAGATATTTGTTGACTTTACAAAGGCATTTGACACCATAAACAGAAAGGCTTTGTGGAATATTTTAGGGAAGCTGGGATGTCCTGAAAAGTTTGTTTCCATTCTTCACTTGTTTCATGATGACATGAAGGCATGGGTTCATGTTGGTGGAAAGCTCTCTGAGCCAGTGACAGTTGAGAATGGAGTTACGCAGGGCGACATACTGGCCCCAACCCTATTTGTCCTGTACTTTTCTATCATTTTTGAACATCACTATCATTCAGCAGGAAGGCTGTTTAACATCAGGAGGTTTGATGCAAAGTCGAATGTTCTTGTCGTTGATCAGGGATTTACTATATATTGATGACTGTGATCTTGTGGCTCACTTGAAAGGAGATATGAAGCATCTCCTGGATGCTTTTTCTAATGCATGCACTGCACTGGGATTGATTATTAGTTTGAAAAAACAGACAACCAACTCCAGGGAAGCCATATCATGAACCAAGTATCTTTGTCCATGGTGAAAAGTTGAAGGTTGTTTGTGCATTTGTGTATCTTGGGAGCATGTTGAGCATGTTCTGTGATCTTGATGTGGAAATTTCAAAATGCATACAAAAAGCTAGCGACACATTTGGAAAACTGAATAAACGTCTGTGTTCTCACCATGGAATTTCAGTGAGTACAAAGCTAAAGGTCTACAACACTTCTTTATGCTTGTGAAACATGGGTGGTTTACCTCAGACAAATGAAAAGGCTTGAGAGATTCCACCAGTACTGCTTACATAATGTCCTTGGCATTACCTGGCAAATGTTTGTTAGTGATGTAGACATGCTAGAGAGGAGTGGCTGTGATAGTATTGAGTCCTTGATACTAAAACATTAACTTTGGTGGACAGGCCACCTTGTCAGAATAGATGACAGCCATATCCCAAAGCAATCGTTTTATGGTGAGCTGCAAACAGGGAAGAGAAATGCCATCAAACCTAAGATGCACTTTAAGGACTGCATCAAGGATGCGCTGAAGAAATGCAACATTCCTTGTGAGCACTAGGAAGAATGTGCATTTGATTGCAGAAATTAGAATGAGGCTGCTTGGAGTGGAAGGTGTCACTTTCAGGAGGAGAAGAGGAGGCACACAAGTCTTAAGAGATGTGCATAAAGGCGTCCCCATTGAACTTCCTGAAGACACTTACAGGCAGCTCGATCTGAGCACGTGTACAGATTGTGGTAGTGTGTTTGTAAAGGGCTGGTTTCAGGAGTCACTTGAGAGCGCAATAACAGAGGGTAGCAATTGACCCTAAAGCCATAGACATCCAGAAAATGAAATGTAATATTTGTGGTAAGACATGCGAGTCCAGACGCAGTTTCATGCAACATTTTAAATTGCATGACAATGTAACATATATAACATATATGTATACATATATTTATATAATGTGTGTAATTTGTAATATATATTTACATGTAGGATTAATGTCAGTAAAAGATTGTCACTTAGCTGAGTGATATTACCTTCAGCAACACAACTCTGGAGTTTCATAGGCAGACCTGTCCGTCCACTCTTCAGGAGGTATCAGCAATATTGATGGTGGTGTTAGTATAATTTGGTGTTCCCAAGTGGTAACCTAAATTTCATGACATATAATTACAGTTTTGTTCATAAATAAAATCCCCCTTCGGCCCTTCTTTTAGTTTCAATTCAATACCTCACTCTTATTATATGTGTGTGTATCTGTATTATATATATATATATGTGTGTGTGTGTGTGTGTCTGTGTTATGTGTGTGTGTGTGTCTGTGTTGTGTGTGTGTGTGTGTGTGTCTGTTATGTGTGTATGTGTGTGTGTGTGTCTGTGTTATGTGTGTGTGTGTGTGTGTCTGTTATGGGTGTTATGTGTGTATGTGTGTGTGTGTCTGTGTTATGGGTGTTATGTGTGTGTGTGTGTGTCTGTGTTATGTGTATATGTGTGTGTGTGTGTCTGTGTTATGGGTGTTATGTGTATATGTGTGTGTCTGTGTTATGGGTGTTATGTGTATATGTGTGTGTCTGTGTTATGGGTGTTATGTGTATATGTGTGTGTCTGTGTTATGGGTGTTATGTGTATATGTGTTATGTGTGTCTGTGTTATGGCTGTTATGTGTATATGTGTATCTGTGTTATGGCTGTTATGTGTATATGTGTTATGTGTATCTGTTATGGCTGTTATGTGTATATATCTGTTATATGTATATATCTGTTATATGTATGTGCGTATCTGTATCTGTGTTATATGTATGTGTGTATCTGTGTTATGTGTGTGTGTGTGTGTGTGTGTGTGTGTGTATGTATGTATGTATATCTATTTCATGAATATTAATTATTAACCACATGACAAATGAAGCATGGGAAAAAGGTTTAAGTCCGGAATTATGTTTGAAAATTCCAAACTTAAAACCTTTATTCCTGGGCTTCAATTCTGTTATCTAGTTAATAGTTAATATTTAATAAATGTATTTTGTACTGATTATATTGGTACCCTTTCATTTGTCCTTTTGTTATTAACCAATCTATTTATTTTACACACTATAAGAAGCATATGTGGACCCTTTCTTCTAATTACATATATATATATATATTGTTAAATATATCAGATAATGAATGTCTATTATGTTTGACCATGTGTCATTCTAAACTTGGTATATTTGATATAATTTTGAGAGAAAATAAAAGCAAAAATTGTCCAACATTTGGATATTTTTTTATTACGCTGTTCCTTAAGTTTTCAGATCACATGATCCGTCTTCAGAGTGATTATATAGACATTTAAACAAAGATATTCACCATCAAAGATGATATTCTGTTATGTTGACATAGAAGATTGCTATGCGATGATAATGGTCATGGAATAGCAGACACAGGTCGTAAATTCATGATGCAGTTCTATGATGCTGTATCATGCAAGGGAATAAAATATTAACAACAGAACCATATGTCTAGATGCAATATAATGTGCTGTGACTAGTTTGAAATGTAATTTTGTTGAGTATGGGTTTTGTTTTAATGTAGATGGCCTCCAATATGTGAAGGTTCTTTTTTCTGTGTATGTTATGAATATTATCAACTAATATCTATCTAATATTATAAACATGGCTATCTTTTTCTAAAAAAATATTGTTTAATAGAGCTAAGATCAGAAAGGTGACAGGTAGGTCTATGGGAGAACTTGGTTGTAGTAAAACCAATGTATATAGTGGATTTATTATTAGTATCAGAGATACAATCTCTGAATAGGCATGTAAATTGATTGATTTTTTTTTTTTTTTTTTTTTGTAGAGGATTTAGTTGTGTGGTTGTAGGGTTATTAGTGACTATGAGGCCAATTGTTTTAAATTTTTTATAATATATGATGAGTTTAACTTGTTTATTATTATTATTATTAATGGGTTTAACATTTCTACCTATTATGCTTTTCAGTGTTGTTTCATTATGTTTAATTATTATGCATTTGATTACAATAATATAAATTAATAGTATTATGTTTATTTTGACGTACACTATTATTATTATTACTAATATTATCAATTTTATTAGAGATATTATTAAGTTTATTGAGATACATTTTAATTTGCTGATCAATGATGGAATTAGGGAATCCATTATTAACAAGTGTTTGTTTAATGTTATATAATTCTTTATAGAATATGGTTTTGGAAGAAGATATCATTTGTGTGTGTTGGATTAGGTTTTCTATAATGGCTAACTTAATATTGTTGGGGGGCATTCACTATTATAATTAAGAAGACCTGAGTTAATGCTAGTGGGTTTCCTATATAGAGAAGTAGCAAATTTGTGTGTGCTAGAATCAATAAATACAAGGAATGGAATTTTATTATTAATATCAAGTTCTGATGTAAATTTGAGGACAGATTGACTTTCAAATTTGTTTTTAAAGTGTGTAATTTTATCAATATTTTTAGCTAAAACAAAAATGTCATCTATGTATCTTAAATATTTTAACTTAATATAAAAATAATGAAAATGAGAAAATCAACAGGCAATGGCTGATATCTCCTGACAAATTGACTGAACAATTACACAAATATTCGGCTACAAAACTCTTGAGCCAGGGTTCTGAATATAACATAAATTGGCTCAGTGACAAAAATTATATGAGTATTAATCCTCTCTCTCTCTCTCTTATATAATTTGTAAACATATTTTCCTTGATATGTTCAACACCATATTATGGGAGAAATATGTCAAGATAAGGATTTTTTAAATTGTTTTGTGTTATCCTTTCTGTCAGATTCTCATTCAAATTCTGTCTCCCTCATTCTTATGCACAAGGACACAAATATTGAGCACCCAATAAGGAGCATTTTATTGTTGGTAAGTTTGGAATTACTTATGTTGTCTTTGATTAGGTTGTCACTGAGATATATCTTCTGCAAGAGATGCATTGTGTTTGAAAAAAGAAATTCTTCAAGAGGTAATGTAGAGGTACAGTTGAGAAAAGCTCTGTCGACACAAAACCTGAACCACTGATGCAAACTTTTTTATATTCCTACTAGAATAACACTATAAAAATATGATAATTTATGTTTATCCTCTATATCAGCTGAGAGATTTATTTATTTCAAAAGACAAATCAATATGACTATGATATAGTGTCATATCTTGGTCTCGAATGACCATGGATCTGCACCCTATCTGTTATAGCTTTACAGGGCCAAATGGGAATGACAGTCTTGATTGCAATGAATGCATGTAAAGATGCTCTCTCAATGTCATTGTGTTATTTTCTTTCCTTCAAGCATGCTTCTCGCTAGTGGCAAGCCTCTGTTTCTTCTCTCTTTACTCCAGCCCTCGGTGTAAATCGAATCTCCAGTGTGAGTGATCATTGGCGATGTCTTCTCACCTCTTCATGTTTATTGCCCTCATGTCCCTTTTACAGATGTCCTTGAAGGAAAGAAGATGAGGTCACCCTCGTGAACTGTTACTAGTAGCCATTTCCCCATACAGAAGGACCTTTGGAATCCTTCCATCAGTAGACTTGCTTCCTGTGTTTTGCCATTGTGGTGAGGTGATGCTGGAGTGTTCTCCCCAGAGCACAATCCTGGACAGTGTTTTATGAGAGATTGGTGGTTGCCGATGTAGTATCTCTCCCCTCCTGCCTCTATGCCACCAATGTTATCCAAGAATAAGATAGAGTCCAATACAACTTGGCACTGGTGTCATTGCAGAAGTTGCCAGAATGAACTATGGTGAAAAACATATGAAATGAGAGAATGGTTGGTCAATCTTTTCATCTGTATGTGTATTTGACCACAATATTAACACTTTTCAGAGGTGTAAAATCAAACTTATTCTTGGCTTGATGTATCTCTGTCCTTAACTATGATGGCTTATTAAGGATAGAGTTTAACCTTAAGTCGTCAGATGCATTTGGCATCACATATGACAAGAGAACAGTCTTTAGCTTTGTCTTGTAATATTCCAGGTATATACAAACCAAAAAACTATTTTAATGCTTTCTCATCTAATATTTGTGTATATAATACTAGAGTTTATTTATGCAAGTCAATGTTTTCACAATAAAACTAGTACTAACTGAACAATGTTGTAAAATTTTCAGGATATACTTCTATTAGCAGTATATAGCATGAGTTTCACCTTGTAATATTTATTAGAAATATCCACAAAAATTTCAAGGTTTTCCTCTTTGAATTTTCTGGTGAATCTTAATTCCTAAATTAATGATTGCATAAGCTCTTTTTGAGTTCCACAATTATAAAATACACATAGAAAATCTTGTATTACTTTGTTAAATATTTGAGCATAACAACTTTAACAAAATATTACAATAGCAATCATAAGTATAAATGCAAATCATCATTTAAAGAAGTAAGAGAGTATAAATGAAAAGATTAAAAATTGATAAGGCTTTCTATTTCACTGAAACTGAAGTTAAACACATGAGAGCATTATTACCTCATTTTCTTCCCTTTCCCTAAAACCAAACAGTGCTTTTGTCATATCTATTCTTTTGTCCATCCTTTTGGCCCATTGAGAAACAGGCAAAATTATAATATATGATCCTTATTAAAAATATTAATTTATTTAGAAAGGTGTCAAGTTTTTATTATGCAAACAAAATCAGTGCAACAAATTTTATTTATAAATAAATCCAAAAGCTATAGGTTATTTTTTTCATTCTTATATACATCTCTTAATGAATGAAGGACTACCATTTTGATATTATTATTATGCCAAACAGATTAGTCTCTTTCAATAACACAAGAAACACGATTAACTACATATTGCTATTCATGTACCCAAACAAATTTTAACCTGTACATATTGGAGTTCTTCAAAATCTTTGCCTAGCAAAGAAAACTACATTGTAATTTATAATTACTTAAGCATTTGGTTGACAAGCCAGTATGTATCAACTCTTTCAAACTTCTCTCTTCAGTGGTGCTATCCTACCATTTCAGAGAGAGTAATATGTGCTTTTCTCTCACATAAGCATATCTGTCATTTTCCTACCTCATTTTGGTTATAGCTTTATAATGGTCTTTGAAACTGACTTGGCAAGAACAACTGATTCTCCCCACATATATTTTTCTACATTTGCATGAGATTATGTAATTTTTTAAATTTTTTGACAAGACCTTTTCTTATGAGAGACTAAATTAAGCAGGGAAGTTTTGAAGAGCAGTTTCAGTATTGAAAATCCCTCTTATTTTGTAATGTTGATACTGGTATGGTTGTGGATCAATAAATCTGTAGTTTAAATTTTGACTTGAAATTTTCTCAGTATATTTACTTATTGTTTCAGTGTTTATGATCAATATTAACCATGTAAATTATCTAGAAAAATAAATATTTCTTGTGTAAAACCTTTTTTTTTTTTTATTAGGCTTTGAAATTATGATACGCTTACATATATGCAATTTATTACTTATTGCTTATTATAATAAAAATTTTCTATTTAGTGGGCACATATTTGGATAATTTTTTTCACTGTTCATATATTATCTTACGAAAAAAACAGACATTTTATTTATATTATATTTAATGATTTTTAAAAAACCAGGGATGTCTGTTCAAACACATGGAGCCACTAAATATAACATGTTATAGTAATAAGAAATAATATTGGATTTAAAAAAAATTTATTGATTGCTTAAAATATCATACACATGATGCATCTGGAAGAATATTTAAAAATTTTAATGAGCATTTACACATTTTTTAAATTTGGACTAAATTTAATTTTATACGCACAAAACATACAATTAATTTACTCCTTAAGAAATTTCTAAGCAATTTTTTTCTCTCCAAAGTACAAGTAAACATAAAAAAAAACAAAAAAACATTGACAATTAAATTATCCACAGATTGGAGGTAAGAGAGAAATTTTAATAATTATTTATTTTTAGTTCAACTAATTCAACTTAGTGTTTGTTTCGAGGGAATTTTTTCAGCGAAGGGGAAATAACTCGTGAGATTAGAAAATATCTCGTGACCCAGTTGTTCGTCATGTCTTTTAGTTTGTCTTTCCTTTGTTACCATGAAATCGCCTTGCAAACTCATCGACCCATAACACTAACAGATACAAATTACATTGGGTATCTTCCGATGGAACAGTGTATACAAGTGTCATGGCTGGCATCAGTACATTTGCACAGAATGACAATTATTAGCAGTCATTCTTTTGATCAATAAACGTATGTGTCTGTGTGTCTGTTGTGTAAATGTTTAGAAATTGGGACGGGACTGTAATAGATTAAATAAAAAAAAAGATGAGATAAACAGTTTCGGAAGTGATTATATTTTTTTTTTTAGTAAAACATTATTACCTAAAGGAAGCAGGAAACATCAATAGTAGCTTTTGTTTAAAATAAATTGGAAACTCCTTTGAATAGTTAAGCAAATTACAGTTGTTCAACATAATGTGTATGACTGTGTAAATAAAATGTGTGTGCGCATGCACACACACACATACACACACACACACACACACACTAGTATATTTGAACAGCAAAGATATTTGTACATCAAAGTGTCCACTATAATAACATTTGAAGTTAAATATATGGGTGATGTGCATGCATGTATATATATATTTGTATATATTAATAAATGCTTTCTCTCATATAATTCTCTCTCATATATATGTAGACACACACACACACACACACACACACACACACACACACACACACACACACACATATATATATATATATATATATATATATATATATTATACAAAAGGAAAAACTATTCTTAGCTGACATTTTGTCCTGTCATTAAACAAAGCAATTTCTAAAGAATTAATAGATTTATTTTTAATCCAAGATTTTTATTGCCACTATTGAATCTCATCAAAATATAAATATCTGTTCCTGAAAGAATGACTCCTTTCCCAAGCTAACATACATACTATAAAATTGTTATAAAATTAAAAGAAAACTGTTAAATTAATAACTATCTATTATTTAAAATATATAATACATAATCCCAATATAAAATAATATAATTATTAATTATTTTAAAAAAGCAAAAAAAAAAAAAAAATATTATTCACCTTTGCTTATTAGGCACATTACATCATTTAGCATCCTCCATAATTTACCTAGATGTTAGCCTTATGTGTATTTATTTATGAATTTCTTAAATTTAAAAAATTTGAAAAGCTAACACTTTTGCATTTGTTTATAAATACTTTTTGTAAAATAATATCATTACATTTGCCTTGATAAAGTCCATTAGAGGACGAAATACATCGGCTAAGTTAAGTTTTCCTTTTGTCTTTATTCATATTGTCATTTTCCCAAAATATTTTTAGTTATATCTGAAATTTTACACACACACGTGTGTGTGCATGTCTGTGTGTTATAGATAAGTATTGTAATTTTTTATTTTATTTATTTATACCATAATATAGCTTTCTGTGCCTTTTCTATAAATACTTTCATGGTAATTATTCTGATGAACTTTACTCTGACACCTAGACTTTATTAATTTAAGCATAATACTAGATTGGAGGCAAGGTCTCATCATTTTACAGTTGTAATGGCAAGATGTAACTGTAAGTTCTATATTAATGATTTCTTCTCTGGAACTTCTTGCTTGTGGAACTCTTTTTTGGTTTCTTTCATCTCAGTCAACTTTTATTTTCAAAAATTTAAATGCAATTTCAATTGTTATCTTCTGTTTTAAGTCCTATTCTTTTATTATTCACTTTCATTAAAAGTATTTTTTTCTCATATCCTCTCTCGCTCCATAAACCTTTGTGTCTTAGTAGCTTTATTGGCTTGGCTAGGCTGAAATGATAAAAAAAAACTATTGGTAATAATTGTTGCTTGAGATATTTATTGATCACTCTTATTGATAAAATTCTGCTCACCCTGACATATGTTACATTACATAATTTTACATATATCAATAGTTGTTCATAAGTGGTGAGACTGTTTGGAGATCATGAGGCTTGGCTTTGTATCTTATCATGGTTGATTTGTTAAAGAGGTGACTTCTGATATTCTTGACTTGACACAACAATCGCAGTATGCAGCACTATTAGAATGTATCTGTAAATTATACTATGATTTGACCCAAAACCTGAACATCTCTGCCTAGACTCCTTAATTTTATGTACTATTTTTTTTTTTTTTTTTTTCCCTCCATAGGAGTAAATAAGTTTGCATATCACCTGGTTCATATTCCACCCCAGTCTTTTGAACAGGAGTAGAGGTTTATCCCTTGTTCATGGTTTAGGATTGGGTTTCTAGTTATTTCCCCTTTTCATTCTTTTTCACTCCCAATAGTCCCTTGCATCATACTTTAAAAAGAAAAAATTGGGTAGATGAAACTGTCCAGAAGCCATCAGTAGTTGTGCTAGCATTAAGTAACAAGTCATTGTAAGTAAGGGATTGACTGCACTGGCTTTATTCAACCACCTTTTTTCTATAAATATTTCTTGGCAAACTTGGACCTTTTGTGAACACAAAAAACAGTGTCAAAAGGTTGTTTTTTTCCATTGACACTGCTATTATTTTAACTACATTCACTCCATAACAATATTTGTTTAAAAAGTGATGATTAGAATTGTATTAGGTTGGTGCAAAAATATTGTCGTTTTTGACGTTAAAAAATACGTTAAAAAACGACAATATTTTTGCACCAACCTAATAATAAAACCTAAACATATTGAAGTGAATTTATACATTTTCTTTGTTCTTGTGAATTGACAAAATAATAAACAAAATTTATTTATTAGATTGTTTATTTACTGTATTTATTATATTGTTTATTAGATTGATAAAACCTTGGCACATTGCCAGTCAATTTGAACTCTATAAAATTGTAAATAAGTATTTTCTTGTTCACATATTTTAATGTTTATAAATTTATGAATAATAAATTGTTTTCATATTTATTTCTTTATAAATTGTTAAATGATAAATATTGCATTGCATTTGTTTTAATTGTATTACTTTTTAGAATGTTGTAAATATAACATTATTGTTGAAAATAAACAATCTAATAAATAGTGGTTAATATTTTTCTTGTAAATTCTCAAGAACAAAAAAATTATAAATTGATTTTCATCATATTTTTAGGTTTTATTACAATTCTAAACATTGCCGAGGAGTTAAGATAGTTAAAATAATAGCAGTATCAAGAGAAAAAGCATCCTTTTGACACTTTTTTTGTGGGCATGAAAGCCAAAGTTTACCTATTTCTTGATATAAAACTATTTTGATGATTTTTTTTTTTTTTTGTGAAAATTTGGTGAATTTTACCTAACTTGAAAATATCTAACTAAATGCTTTGTACAATGCAAAATCTAATAATCCCAATTTACTTTATTTGTTTTAATTTTTTCTATTTTTTTTATTGTCTTTAATTCTTCGATGTGCCATTTTGCTTCAGGGTGTTGGTAATCACCCCTATCCACAATTTCCTACAAAAGCTCTTAATAAATTTTGTCTTTTTGTTATCTTTCTAAAACCTTGTTCTGACGTCCATTTACTCAAACTTGCTAGATAGAGTATGCATTATTTTTTTTTCTCTCTCCCACTTGCCTTCAATCTGTTCTGTGAGGTATCATTTTCTCCAACCCCTTTTCCTCATTATATGCCATAGAAATTTAAATTATCTCTTCCTGATGTTAAGTATAAATGTCCTTTTTGCTTACATTTTCACTGCAAAATAAAATCATCGCATTTACTGTGATAAGGTCCTGCAGCTGACAAAACACATTGATAAAGAAAAGTTTTTCCTTTTATATTTCTTTATACTGTTTTTTTACAAATATTTATTTTACTCCTTTTTATTCCTGTCTCAATAGTCTGGTCAGTTCAATAAGGTCAAATTGGCAGCTGATTTAAAAAGTGGCCTACATTCTGTTGTTAACTGGGGCAAAGGAATAGCTAGTTAATTTTAACACCTCCAAAAATGAAACTGCTCTATGTTAATTGTCTGAGAGAACCTTTTCTGCCTTCTATCAGCACTGATTTGTTGCACCTGCTAAGCTAACATCTACCACCGACATGAATTAGATTATATTGAGTCAATTGCTAGCTCTGCTGCTAGGAAAGTGGGTTCTCTGTTTTGTGGTAGACAATTTGATTTGCTTGAATCTATCTACCATTTGTCCATGCTTAGAATATTGTTGCCACCTATGGTCTGATACTCCTGTTATATATTTAGATGTCGTTGATAAAATCTAAAGAAGAATATGAAATGGCATTAATCTTGACCTGGCATCTTGGCTTCAGTCACTTTCCTCCTGGCATAATGTAGCTTCCCTGTGCTTTTTCTATAAATTCTTTTATAGTAATTGTTCAGATTAAATCTACTCTATGGTACCTAGACTCTGTAAATTTAAGTACAATACTAAATTAGTGGCAAGATCTCATCATTTTACAATCAAAATGGCTAGATGTAATCATAGGTTCTATGCAAACAGTTTCTTTTCTCACACTTTTTGCTTGTGGAACTCTCTTCCAGCTTCTTGCTTTCCAGTCAAGTTTGATTTTCAAAAATTTAAATGCAGTATCAATTGTTACCTTCTGTCTTCTTAATTCCTGTTCTTTTATTGTTTTTGCTCCATAATAATACTTTTCTTATATTTTTTCAAACCCAGTAACCGCCTGTATATCAGTGGCTTTACTGCTTTGCTTGGGGTGAATAATAAAAAAAAAACTGAATTTTTGCATGCACACACAGACACAGACACACATGATGGTTGCAATTTAATTTTAAACTGCTTTCACTTAGTGCAGATGTAGTATTTTAGTCCTGCTGAGGTTTTACATTATTTTGTGCAGATGTAGCAATTTTTTTTTTTTTTTTTTTTTTTTTGCAGTTACATAAATGCCATATAATGTGTATTGAATGACTTCCAGTTTGTGGCATCTTTGATTTTTGGGGTCTGCCCTACTTAGATGCAACCCCCTACACATACACACACAACTACTGTTGTGGAAACATCAGCAGTGCCTCCATCTGATAATACTCGGTATAGATATGGTATTACACACATGCACATATGTGTGTGTGTGCGATGGGGAAATTGTCGCCATTTTATATTTTTAATTTTTGTGCAAGAACATTATTTTTGATTTTGTTGACTGCATAGTATAGTAGGGTCAGTTGGGCACTCTTAGTGAGAAAAAGACCAACTTGATGCAATTCACTCCACCAGAAATTTGGAAATGGCATATTGTACTACTTGGCATTTGTACTGGAAGCTCCAATACAAACATTTCAGAGTGTTTGGGTGTCAATCTCAGGACAATGTGGAGGATTTGAAAAAGAGTATGATGAGTCTAATGGTGATTATGAAGGTATGGCAGCTTGGAAAACTCACTCTAATCATTCTAGTGAGAAAAGAAATCCTGAATTTTTTGGTGAGGGCCTCAAGCTCAACACAGAGGCCTACATCAAGTGCTTTGAAGTGGTAGTGCTGGCTTGGGTCAAGAGGGTGGCTGCTGGAACACCTGATGTTTGGCAACAATAGGACTCTGCACCATGCCACACAAACAGGAGAATCCAATCATCTGACCACCTAACTCCTCAGACTGCAACCCCCTTGATTATTGTGTGGAGCACAGTTGAGCAAGAGACCAACAAAGCTCCTTGTAACACTAAAGATGAGCTGAAGGCAAGGATTATAGCAGTATTCTTAAACAAGGAGACTGTCCAGAAGAATTGCAAGAGATTCTGAAATTGTCTGGGGGTTGTGGTTGAAGCCAATGGTGATTTTTATTGAATAAATTTACTCTTTAGTATTTCAAGATATTTTTGCGTAATTTTGGTAAATATATCTGTTAAAATGAGATGTCAGTGTTATTTTCATTTATGCATAATTTAGATGACAATTTATCCATCGCACCGTGTGTGTGTGTGTGTGAAAATGCATACAGGAGAAGCTGGAAAGTTCAACCCATTTAGCATCCACTTCATCTCTCTCTCTCTCACTCTCTCTCTCTCTCTATATATATATATATATATATATATATATATATATATAAAATGCGTGAATGCATAAATCTGCTACACTACACGATACTATATACCAATGATAAACAAAGTGTTCCCATCAATATTCATGCAATTCAATCCTCATTGGGTGCACAGTATCAGTTTGTATCTTTTATAACCTTTTAGTTGCTATGCCCCAGTGACTGCACAGGTGTTTTTATCGGGGAGAAACAGGTAAATAGTTTTTTTTTTTAATGTAACACATTCTGTATACTAGAAGAGGTTATTTAGTAACAAGATCACACTTTATGTATCCTCCTTACTAACATTTCATATCCCGCCGACTTATTTCAATTACTAAGCATTGTGTATTTCTAATTGTCTCAAATTCATTTTAATATTAACATTTCTAACTAGCTCAGTATTTACTGAATAGATATTAATATTGCTATCACTTCTTCCTCCAATAAATATTCCTCCAACTTATTTGTAGACAGGGTCTCTTTTATGATAAACAGCCATTTTGGAATCCAAGCCATCTGTAATATTCCTGTTTCGTCCTCTTTACTGCCTACTTTCTTTTGTTAACTTCTCCTTGGCAACACATTTCTTAACCGATTCTTTGCTTTCAGCCTTAGAACTGCACACCAAACAATATTCTTCCAGAATTTTCTCCTTAACATGCACCTCTCTGCTTGCCACTCTCCAACCCTCCTGCACTATGCTGATACTAGCATCCGCCCCCAACCCTGGCTACACAAGGATAAATCTTGTCATGTAGTTCTCAACTCGCCTTTGCTTTCTTCTTTTTCACACAAGTACAAATGAAAACCTGCTAAGGAGTTTCACCAGGCAGCAAATACACAAAATTCATTTTTAATTAATTACATTTTTTTTTTTTTTTAAAGAAAAGGTACAAACAAAAAAATAATTGTCATCTCCCAAGTAAAAAAAAAAATAAAAAAAATGTTTTGACTTTTTTTTTTTTTTTTTTTTTTTCCATGATTTAAGAAAAATAAAAATAAAACAAGTTTCATGACTCAATATTTTTTTGCTAAATGATATTTCGATATTTAGGTCTGACCTAAAATTTTATTTTAATACATAATATAAATTTTTATTGCAAATTCTGCTATGTTAACCAATTAATGCCCTCTGTATTAATTGTTTCTTTTCTCGCACTTCTTGCTTGTGAAATTCTCTTCTGTTTTCCTGCTTCCCTATCAGCTATGATCTTCAAAAATTTAAATGTAGTATCATCATCATATTTAGTCTCTTTGATTCCTCTTCTATTATTGTCCTCTCTGTTTCTTTAATTCTCAGTAACCTCTTGCATCTTAGTGGCTTCATTGTTTTGCTTGGGGTGAAATGATTAAATAAAAATTCTAGGTTTAGAAAAATTTGGCATTATAGGTTTTTACCTATCACCCATTAATGCCCAACATCTCAAATGTGTCTGAGCAGAGATTAGCTCATCACACTTGCAGATGGGTGGGCTCAGAAATGTGCAGTCAACCATTATTACATATACTGACCCACATCAAAAATAGGATGGTGAGCATTAATGTAATCTTTATCGACATTATTATTCTTTGAATCTCTAAGATGAAGAAATTTGATTATGTCCCAAATTAATTAAACTATTATACTAATTTTTATTGTTTCAATTTCACCATTTCAGCTGGTGAACTCTTTCTATTTTTGGATATATCATATATCTGATAATCTTTGAGAAACTTTGAATAGAATTCTTTATATTGCTCTCAACCTTTGCCAATTCAATCAGGATAATTCCCAGGTGTGAGTGATACAGATTCTTGCTGCACTTGTAATTAACTGGATCTGTGAACAACTATGGGTGAAGCAGCCATGGTTGGCAAAACCAAAAGATAAAAAGATGTGAACAAAATAAAAATCACCAAGAAAGACTACAGAATTCACTGGTTGAATCATTGTGATCAAAACAACAAAAGTGAGGATGATGGTCTGAAAGATTTGTAGAACAAATATTACCATTTTTTCTTGTATATAACATGACTTGAGTATAATACATCATATTTGAAGTTAAAAACAGGGAATAAATTATATCCTTGAGTATAATATGACTGTTATACAGTCATCTTGATGTAAATTTTTGTTTAAAGTTGAACCATATTATCCATTAAAATCTCAATGTTATACATATATTTCAGTAAATTATTTAATTTTTCAAAATATTAAGGAATAGAAATGAACTGGATGTTTAGCCATTGCCTGTTTCTTCTAATTTACATTTCAAAATTTGTTTTCAAGGAAAGGTGCTCTGTTGTAACATTAATATTATCAAAATATAACATCTTGTGTATTTCCTTTATTATTTTTTTTAATCAATTTTTGGGAATTTCTTGTCTTTGGAACAAATGACTGATTCTCATTATGTGATTCCCAAAGAACAAATTATCAAATACTTTTTGTAAAAAATTGTTATTGTTATGGGAACTTACCTATAACGATAATGGACTCTTCTTGACACTATAAATGCTGCGCCTCTCAAGAGGTATAATGAATGAATGGTGTAACGAGCACCAGGTCATGACTGTTGAACTCTCTGCTTTGGCAGAGAGGAACTCGGATGAAGCTTTGCCGAAGGGCAAGGTTTCGTCCAGGGAGGTAGACAGGCCTTGAACCAGTCTAGGCGGGTTCAAAAGGTATATTTTTGGCCGAGCCTATGGGCTCGGGAAACCCACGTTAAACTTGGCCTTGTGCCACATGCAACCCTCATGGTGGGGGTGGCTAGATACTGAATGAATGGTGTAACGAGCACCAGGTCATGACTGTTGAACTCTCTGCTTTGGCAGAGAGGAACCCGGACGAGGCTTTGCCGAAGGGCAAGGTTTCGTCCGGGGAGGTAGACAGGCTCTGAACCTGTCTAGGCGGGTTCAAAGAGTATATTTTTTGGCCGAGCCTATGGGCTCAGGAAACCCACGTTAAACTTGGCCTTGTGCCACATGCAACCCTCGTGGGGGGGTGGCTAGATACCGAATGAATGGTGCAATGAGTCGAGACAATATTAGTTCACTCTAAACCAGATGGACAGTCATACTAACAACTTCAACTTCTTGTACTATATTTCTGTTGTAATATATCTTTGTTATTCTACTCTTGTGTTTGTATTGTTCTTCCTTGGTTCTAACCTTGGACCATAACTGTGGTGCGAGGATATTGGACCATAACAGTTATCAATACATGCCTACTTTGTGCTTTATCATTTACTAGCAGCCATACCCAGCTGGTTGATCAGAAAAAGTGTTCATTTAGAATGGAGCAAAAACAACATCATATTAGGTTGGTGCAAAAATAATGACGTAATATTGTCGTTTTTTGACGTATTTTTTAACGTCAAAAAACGACATTATTACGTCATTATTTTTGCACCAACCTGATAGTTAGATGTAACAGAATCTGTCTTCTCCAATTACTTTAAAGTACTTTCATTAAAAAACATTTGAATTAATGCAGTTACTGATATAACAGAAGTAGTCTGTATTTATTCAGTTGAAGTTAGCCGAGGACATGAAGGGGTAAAACAGGCAACATGAAAACCCACTTCAGACCACAATTATTTTGGAGTTTTGAGGGAGTTTTTAGATTAAAACTTATGTTGAAATCGATTTGTGTTGAAATTTTTTAATGTTTTTCGCTAAACACAGTGGCGTTGAAATAAAAATGAGGTATCGTTGAGCTCATGATGTAAGTAACCTACATACCGAGTTTGAACAAAATCGGAGGGAAAAATTGAATATATTGATTTTTGATTGGCTTTATTGATTATTGAATTTTTAATAACATTATCAATTTTTTACGCTAAGAACCTATCTCTTACATTGTACAATGAATGTACCAAATTTGTTAAAAATTGGTTGGATGGATCTTGAGTGAAAAGGTATTACACAGACATCCTCTAGTTTTATATATATATATATATATATATATATATATATAAATTGTGCTGAGTGTATTTGTAATCTTGCCATTTCAAATAAGAGGTTTTTAAACTGAGTAAAAATTTAGTGCAAACTTGTACCTGTGTATAATATTTGCCATCTTTTTTCCTTTTAATTTTCATTCAAATTTTCATATATGCAAGAAAATATAGTATTTCCTCAGTCTAGATCTTAAAGTCCACAACCCTGCACTGCATTTATTTGCAAACTTCATAAACCTTCTCATGACTGTATAGTATGTGCTTTGCCATACATATAGTTTTGAATTCAGTGTTGTCCTTCTCAACTGGTTGCCAAACAAGGTTGGACAGTCCAGTCTGCTTTGCTATTTAACCCACAGCTGAGGAGAAAAGTGATAGATTCATATCTTTCCCAAAGATATTAGTATTTCTAGCTCTGCGTCACAAGTTGTCCACTAGATAGAGGCATTTCTATAGTAACACTCTTTGGAAATGACCTCAGTACACACACACTGTATTTATAGGTCAGTCATTCCTTGATGAGCAGTGTTATATGATACTCTGGAGTTGGTTAAGAGATAACTTGCTTGAATATTTTATTTATTGATTTTATATATATATATATATATATATAATGTCATCCACAGACAGACTGTTTCGCTGTATCACAGCTCATCAGTGCAGCTAGACATCCGGTTGCCTCTAGCTAGGATCGAAACCCGACTGAATTGGTATCAGGCGGATATTCTACCACTAAGCTGTCGGCGCACGGTCGGGATGAAGGTGGATTTTTAGCTATAATAGTCACTGTTTACAAACCCATACCTCAGCCCTAGAGTGCTCAACTGGAATTAAATTTAATTCAGGAGCTATATATATATATATATATATATATATATATATATATATATATTACTTGAAACATTATTATTATTGTGGACACTTAGTATTTGAAAAAGATGTCCCATTTTTATTTATTAAACAGTGTGTATTATGTGTCAAAATATGTTTAATAAATAAAAATGGAGCATTTATTCCAAATATTAGGTTGGTGCAAAAATAATGACGTAATAATGTCGTTTTTTGACGTATTTTTAACGTAAAAAAAAACGACATTTTAAGTCATTATTTTTGCACCAACCTAATACTAAGTGTCCACTATAATTATTTTAGATAACTTAAAAAGTTCAAAGACTTTTCTTTTAGTAACTCAGATCTCCAAATTTTTGTTCTCTCTGCTGTGGCCAGGTAGTGAACTCACAAGTCTTTGGGTCAAGTCACTTTTTGGATCACTCAACCAACTCTTTTATCCACTGGACCATGTGTCCTTGAGGACCTGAAGAAGGCCAAAGTGTCATGAATATGCTACCAAAGATGCAGACAACAGTCTGAATTATGTGAATAGTGTAAAAAGTATTTTAAGTTGGAGAATTGGTGCTATACAATCTTCCAACCAAATGTGACCTTGTGCAGTCAGTAACCTGGGTAACTCTGTAATTGAAAATTTTAAGTTTACAGCTGACATGTGTCATGAACTTTTTTTTTAATATATACATATATATTTTATTTTTTTCAGGGAATTCACTTGCATCACAGCAATTGTCCACTTTTTGTACAGTCATCTCCCTGAAGATGTGATTATCCTACCTGAAATGTTTATCAGTCTGGCTAAAATAAGCACTTGGCTGCAACAACTCCAGTCTCATCTGCAAAGCTTAAGTAAAGAGTTTTCTTTGCTGGAAGACCAGAGTGTGTCTAGTGAGGGAAAACTAGTCACAGGTGAGTTGGACTATTTGACCGCTGACATCTTGGACCAGATCAGGCACGAATTTGATACAAAAAAACGAAAAATAACTGATAGATATGTAATTGACCTTGGTAAATGCCAAACATTACTTACTCTCTTGAAAAAGCAGAAACACTGTTTGGATTCTTTGGCTGTGATATTTTCATGATTATCTTAGACTATTACAGAGTTACGTCCCTGGAAAGTATGCTCTCATATGATTGGTCAGTTGCTTCTTGTGAGTTATTCACAGAAATTGAACCAATAAAGATATTAGGTTGGTGCAAAAATAATTTCGTTTTCTCACATAGTAACATATGTTAGAAAACGAAATTATTTTTGCACCAACCTAATATCAATTATCTTGTTTTTATTATTCATTATTATTACTTTTTCAAAAATGGTCATAGATTTGTATTACTTGGATTAATGAAGGAAATGAAATGAAGAACTGCTTGTACATACTGATTACCATATCAGAAAGGCAAGAAAGAAAGCATCTGAGGCTACAAGGTTTTTACTTCACTCCATTACCAATTTTTGATTACTCAGTTTGTCTCTTTCTCTATCACTTCTTTCTTTCAACTTTGGCAGTTATGATACTTGTGTCTGGTCAGCATTAAAAAAAACACAAAAAAACAAAAAAGGACCCAACTGAATCCTACTTACCAATTTATATAGACATTTTTGCTACCCACAATGCACTGGTTCTCTGTCTATAAAGTATTTCTCTCACTTATTCAATTCCTCTGCTGGCAACAAGGTAAGTGATATTT
Organism: Acanthosepion lycidas; assembly: GCA_963932145.1. Classification (NCBI taxonomy): domain Eukaryota; kingdom Metazoa; phylum Mollusca; class Cephalopoda; order Sepiida; family Sepiidae; genus Acanthosepion; species Acanthosepion lycidas. Next base: position 112,715,661 of record OZ010572.1, on the reverse strand, counting down.
CTTTATTCATTCAAACCACAACCAATGGGCATTTTGAATGAAATCCGGTGTCCTGTTGGGAAAATAATTCCTATATTGTTTAAATCAGATTGATTTAAATTTATAGCATTTTCTAATATTTTGAGGAAAAGTAAAAAAGAGCCTTCATCTCTGATATTTTTTACTAATTTACTGATGTTGAAAAATTGCTTATTTTGACCAGATCTTTAATCTATTGTTTTATTGAGTTTGCCTAAAGCAAAAAAAAATCATTGGAAAAATGGAAAAAAAAAATTGGAAGAAATAATTCTAAGTTGAACTTCAGATCTGATTGGTAAGATCTTGTTGACTTTGTTTGATCCTTCAAATCAGCCGCACTAACAATGGTTTGCAAAGCACATACACTCTGTGGTGATTGGATTGTTATCTAAGTTATGTACAGGTATAACACTAAAACTTATAAGTACTTAAAAAAAAAATGGAGTAAGGAATATAGTCTAATAATATTGTAAAAGGTGAAATAACTGCTGAATATAAAAGATATTCCATATTTTAAATTATTCATTTGATTGACATCTTATTGTAAGACATACTGAAAAAAAGTTTTTTTTTTTTTTAATTCTTAATAAATTGAAAAATTAAATTCATTTTTATGACTTTGCTTTGTGTCAATAAAAATTAATCTTAATTTGTTTACTAGCCTTTTTATTTTTAGTAATGATTTTTGCTTTTCAAACTCTAATCCCAGCAACAAAATAGTTCCAATAACAGTAGTTGTGATACTTTTTTAGAATCCACAGAATTTTGTCTATTTTCTTGTTTAACATTGTTAGTTGGAATTTATTTCATATCATATTGAGTGTAGATAAATGTGTCAATGATTTCAGATCAATTACTCATCTGGAAGAGAAATTACCAAAAGCAAACAAATGGTGAAATTTGCATTTGTTGATTAAAAGTGAGTTATTCTTACTGCTTGTGATGATTTGTTGACTTTTTGAATTTCTTTTTCCTTTAATGTGTCTATTCTGTGTTTGCAGCTTTATCATTGAAAATGAGTATGTATGAACAATGCATATTGGTTCACACAGGTGCCAAAGGAGGGGAGAATATATGGTTAGAAGCTTATTATTTACTTGTGATCCACGCTTGCATGGTTGTGGAGTGGAAAAACAATCTGAATGTTTCAATAAAAGCTGCAAAAATGAGATGAAATAAAAAGAAAATTTGAGCAATGACAAGGCTTTATTTGAGAAATTGGGTTAATTTAAAACTATTTTAAGTGTTGAAAATGTTCAGAATAAAACAGCATTGTTTGTATTTGACAAATATCACTCACTAATTATTCATATTCATCAGCTGTAACTTATTGTATAGTGGGGTGGGGTATTCAGAACAACTGTTGTTATACAGGTGGCTCCCCAAAGTAAACAAATGGGTGAAACAGCTAGAGAAAAATCAAATGAGACAAGAGATTGATAACTGAAAGATGGAGTAGAAAATGAGAACTTAAGAGAGAGCAAGAAGTTGGGAAAAGCTGCACTTGATTTTATATTAAAAAACAAAATTAGAGGATATAGACAATTATTTAGGGGTGGAGGATTGTGAATTGAGTGTCTATTAGCTGATGACACAATTGTAGAGAGGTTGAGTTGATATGTGTGGGGAAATACTGGAAATTTTCCTTATTCACTATGTTAAACTTGATATATTTCTTATGGGTGAGTGAATGTATTTCTGTACTTTTGTTACCTTGGCCTATATCAAGGTTGCATAGGGATAAAGCAGCCTCTTGCTGCTACTGCCAGGACATTCTTGCCTTTTTTTTTTTTTTTTTACCATCAACCGTTGTAGGCATCCAATGAAGAGACATTTTTAAAATATGTCGTAATGAAACAAAACATGTTAAAGTGGGTTCATGCCTTTCTCAGATGTGAAGAAAACATGAGTGACCTCAGCTGAATTTCAAATTTTGTTTGTTGATTCTGTTTTCTATGCTAATAATCCTACACCATCACCACCAGTTTCTGCTGATTTCTGTGATAATCCTGCACCATTACTCTATTTGTTTATATTTCTGTGATAATCTCACATTATTACTGTAAACATACAATGGAACCTTTCCTAGCTTTATACCAAGTGGCTAAATGATTACCCCACATTGTATGTTGATTCTTGTTCATGTTGATGTGCACTAAAAACTGGGAAATATTTGCTGTAATGTTCATGATGTAATGGAATAGCCTGCCATCATGCGGGTAGATGGTTATTCCATTACATCAGTTCACAAGCAAACAATAGAGGAAAAATAAAAACTGAAAAATGGTGGCATGAAGTTTGTTTTCAATATTTTGAAATATGTGTTTTTATTCAGGGCTTTGTTTGCTTGGTCTTGGGGGGTAGGTAGCTGACACTTTGGATAACTGTTACGTTGGTGTCATAGATCAGCTCTTCTCCTAACCAACTCCTTGATCATTTACACATCTCAACATGTAACTAACAATAAAAATGGGTGCTATCAAAACTACGTAAAGAACACTCTATCCTCCACCAAGGGTGGACTAGACTGGCTCCTTCAACCCCAAGCATAACTGTTAATATAGATCATCAACCGGAATTAATCCATGTTCAGTTTATTGTCATTTAGTATCCAAAAGCCTCCATCCACTCATTTACTCTTCTTCATCGGTTAAAGTGGATGCTACTTAGAAAATTTTATAGAACTCATCTGCTGGTTATGAAGCAGAAATCCTTGAAATCAAGGTAAGGTCATACTGTTTTCTTCTACATGCGTGTCCCAATGATAATGTTACAATCACTACCAATATTTCTCTGATAATCCTAAACCACCCACTCAGTGTTTATATTTCTGGGATAAATCCTCACCATCCCTCTCAATATTCACACATTTTCGGATAATCTCACACTATCACTTTCAGTGTTTATATTTCTATGATAACCATGCACTATCACTATCGGTGCTTATATTTCTATGATAACACCATAGTCTAAAGCATACCAGATTAGAAAAGGAGACACAGATTCAAACCTTGCCAATGAGCACATTTTTTTTCATTAATTTTCTCAAATACTCAGCCTAGTAGATATAATTCTAATTTACACTGTTCAAAATAAACAAAAAGACGTATCCATAAAAAATAATATATAGAGAAATTACATATATAAACATACAGATAAAAACAATAACATTAGCATCTTCTACAAAAGCCAAATACATGTTAACTGTAAGTGAGATGAATTTTCTCTTAGAAATATCATAAAGAAATATGCAACCTCAGTTAACCAGAACAAGAAAATTAAATTATCTAATTTAAAACAACTAACCTTATCAAAAATAACAATACACCCACAAAATCAAAATTACAGAGAACCAATATTATTTATGAGTTCAAATGTCCCTTAAGGAACTGTGTTCCTGATCAAAACAAGCTCATATTGGTTATACTACTACATGACTATCTAGATGGCTCATGTTACACCTACTTGACCATAGCTCATTTATTTAAAGACACATGAAAACCTACCAAACTCCATCTGAAACATTTTAGTAGAAAAAACAAGTATAATAGCCTCATCCACATGTAAAAAAGGATTAAAAATAATGGAAGCCCTAATAATAAAAAAGGAAAAGCCAACACTCAATAACATTAACTATGAACACAGCCACAATGTGCTGACCATGTTTAAAAAATAAAACATGCCTATAACTTGAGACACACATAAAAAAAACCCCACACATTCAGTAAAAATAAAAATTGCTTTTGATAATGGCTAAAAAAAAAAAGCTGAAACTGTTTGGATATGCACAACTTTTGGACAATTTTTACACACTTTGTTTCCAGAAAAGAAAACATTTGTACGAACATAAGAAAAATTAAATAAAAAGCTTAATCACCGTACCTTGTCATTACCTTCAATGAAACTTGTATAAAAGAGGGATGCTGCCCAAATAAACACACACACACACACATATATATAAGGTCATAAATATATGGCACCTAATAAGGATCAAAGTCATTACAATAGTAATGAATATGTAGTATGTTTAACTTTGTCTAGAATGAAGCTACATTCATGGTAGATTGAACCCTCTACAGTAGGAATGGTTTATGGGGACCCATTTACTGAAAACTAGTTTAATAACATAAACGTATATAAGTGTATATTTATATGTAATCATATATGCATTTATCATTTTACATACATTACCATGTGTATGTAATACACACACATACATACATATATATATATATATAAATAAAATGGAGAGCATATATTTTCCACTAATAAGGATTCTCAGGCATTTAGGCTTGTAGACAAAAATGGATTTTTTAATCTAACATTATTTCTTATTACTATAAATACTATATTTTGTGGTGGGTGTTTTTGTAGTCATCCCTGGTGTTTTCAAACAGTGAAATTAATGTCTACGACTTTAGAGATTGAAATTCTTATGAAAGTAAATGTGACTTCTGATAGGAATAGAACCTGCACTTCTTTTTTGATCAGGGAAGCCACACTTCAAGTCAAGCATGCTTTACAATTAAATAGAGCAATTGAGCTTTGCTTTTCCATGATGGCTCCTGTAGCTTAATGGTAGCAAGTACACTTTACTTGAAAGTGGCTTCCCAGATAAAAAGGTGGATGAAAGTGTGTATGAATTACTTCATGTAGCAAAAAAAAAAAAGCGCCCATTGGCTATCATCAATAATTTCAGAATTTTTAGAGGTATCTTGTTTCTATGGAAATAAATAGGAGGTATTTCTTTTGAAGTATTTCTTGTGTATAATATATATAATTTGCCCAAATGTTATTTATTTTGTTAATCCATTCTTAGTGAGACTGAGAACCTCCTATATATAAATAATCTCATGTTTCTGATATGTGTGTGTAAAATATCTATAGTCTGATATATTTAAATATAATTATTGTCTCATTTGTGAAAACTTGTACTTTGTAAGCCTGCCTCTTTATCTAAAAATAGACTAACTTTAATTAGATCAAAATATTGTTATTTGATTATTTTTTTTCTTTTGTTTTTATTGTTAGGTATTTAAAAAAACAAAAATAAACAGGCAAACTACAATCAACTTTTAAAAATTGTTGTTGGGAGGTACTCAATGCAATAGAGATACAATTCTTGAGTCATGAGTTTTGAGTTTGGGGAGTGGGTTGATTGACTATGTACAACAGCGATGTACACTCTCATTGAAAGACTGTTAATATGCACTTTTGAATGACCACGGCCTACATATTTGTGTACCAAAGTTATGTTCGGAGTGAGTAGAGTATTGTTTACGTGAAATTTATGCAGACACCCAGGAATGTTTGTTAGCCATGAAACCACAAGTTTGTGTAAGTTAGAAAAAATGTTTTGTACAGAATTTGTATATATCGTTCATTTTTTTTAGATGAAATAAAATTTCAAACAATTGTTGATAAAATTTGTAAATAACATTCAGGTCATTTGCATTTTTCTTGCAATCAGATTTATTTGTTAGGTCATCTATTGGGACACTAAGTTATGCTGTTCCCTAACCTATTTTAGGTGGTGATAAAAATTGATTCAACCCATTAATGCCCATTGTAAAATCTGGTATTAATTATAAAGATTAAAATAAGTCCTGTGTTATGGGTTTATATATGAAAATTTAATTATAGGTTTATTGAAAATGGTATTAATCATAGTTTTCTTAAAAAAACAGTATTAGTCATAGGTTTCTTAAAAAACGGTATTAATTATAGGTTTCTTAAAAACTGGTATTAATTATAGGTTTCTTAAAAAAACGGTATTGATTATAGGTTTCTTTAAAAATGGCATAAATCATAGGTTTTTTAAAAAAACAATATTATAGCTTACTAAAAATTTGAATATTATAGGTCTCTAGCTATAATCCGGTACTATCTGACCCCTATGGTGTCTACTAGGCAGATTGCCTAGTGGATTATAGTGTTGTTTAAAAAAAAATATTCCTGTTAGTTCAATCTCTGTCTGGTAATGCTGAAAAGTTACACACTCTAGTTTACTGGAAGAAGCAAATAAGTGACACAAAGGTGAATAAGACAGGCGAGTATTAATTGAGATGAAAATATCCTCTAAACATTAAAAGTAGAATGAGAACAATCTGTGGATTAAATAAAGGATTTTATTTTAAATTCATGAAGATTACTTGAATATAAAGATGTCCACTGGAAGAAGGCTGTAGTGTACCCAAAACTTGAATATAGGAACCAAGATGAGCATGATTCAAATAGCAAAGCATAAAATGATGATAATAATTCCTCATCTCAAAAATTACTATTATTATTATTATATTGAAGACTTGTATTTTCTCTCTCTCTTTCTGTTTCTCTTTTAAAGGTGGGAGGAATGTATTTTGTTTTTATTTAAGTCTTTCTTTGTTATCATCTGAAGTTGTGTCAAGCCTCTTCAGTACATAGATGGTTAGAACCACTTAGGAATACCAGGTACTGTTTAGCAAACTCCTACAATCTGAAATATATTTCAGATTTAAATAGCCAATAAAAGACTGTAAAGCTGTAAAAAAAATAAAATAAATAAAATAAAAAATTAATAAATAAATAAATCAGTTCTTTATCATAGTTGATTTTATTACAACATTTAGGCTGGTAAATTTTTCTCAAACTTTTTATCTTTATGTAACTTTTCTGTTTACCCAGTCTAGTATAACAAAAATTTGAAATCTCAAGATTTTGGAACTCACTTAATTTCAGAATGTTAGACAACTCTAGAATGGGCAGAGAGCCCATCTGTTGAAATGTAGTGATCAAAACAATAAAGATGAAGATAATACTCTTAATAATTCATGGAATGTATTGATAATACTTTAGTTTAAAACTTCATTCATTGGGAGGAAGCCAGAGAATGCATAACCTAAGTCATCAAAATAAAAAAGATGGGGATTCAAGTCAAAATAATTTAGGAAATAATAATAATAATAATAATAATAATAATAATAATAATAAACACTTTCATTGCTGCCTTGTTATAGCATTATTGCCTGGCTGTGCTGGTCTGTTTTGGGAAAAATAGAAAAATGTGTCTAATTTCCGAGCATTTAGATGCTGATGACGATTTCTCAGTGGCACCATCATTTTGTCTATGATTGGATATTCTGATGTTCATACTAAGCTAAATAGCATCCCTGACACAATAGAAGTACAAAACAGGTCCTATGCTACTACTGGACTGAAAATAGCACTAAGCATTAGTTAGTTTATAACACTGATATTAGGGACTGACATTTAATGATGTCTTGAAAACACACATATATACACACACACACACACACACACACACACACACACACACACACACACACACACACACACACACCCACAATATGTCAACAGCTGGCAATGTAAATTTCATAAAGATGTATTAGTGCATCCATAACAATGGAATTATTCATTTTCAGGTAGGAATAATTAACCAAGTGTGTGTACTGTTTAATTAACATTAAATTTGAACACCTCCAAAACAAAACTGCTTTCATTTAATAATCACAGTTAATTTTTTCTGCCTATATTATGTCTTTATGCAGCCTAAAACCCACACACACTTTACATAACGTGACATAACATACACTTTGCGTAACATGACATAACACACACTTTGCGTAACGTGACATAACACACACTTTACATTACGTGACATAACTCTCTTTCCCATCTCTCTAATATGTGAACTCCTCTCTCTTTAAATATGTAATAGTAGTCACTGACTACAAAAACAATTAGATCAAACAGACCAAACCCCAGCAACAAGTCTGCGCAGAAGCTAAAATAGATTCTCACACATGTGCAGAATCATGTGAACAAGTATGAATGTTGAGCAGGAAATGGTTGACAGAAGCCAGTTGGGCAATGAAACTTGAAGTTTCTAGGAAACTAGGAAATTGTTGTGTAACTGGAATTACTGAACTGAAGAGAATGAATGATGTTCCCAACTCACACAAATTCCAAGCACAGAATCAAGTGGAAATTAGTCTTGTGTGAATAATACTTCTTTTTACTTATTACAGTCAAGCAAGAGAGATCTCACGATAAAAGACAAATTCCAATTCAACTCAACACATTATGCTGCTTACATCAAATGCATAGGTGAATTGCAAAATGTGACAATCACCTAAGGCAGGTGACATATATGTGACACACTCATTTGGATGAAGGATCCAAATGATGAATTCTGTATTGCTGAATATGCAACTTATACAGCACTGAATCTTCATATTCAAATAACGAATATTAGATTGAAGAATAGATCAAAAGATACCCCTGCTTGAGCTAAACAAACTGATCTGAAAAGTAAAAAGGACATAGAAAAATATAAGAAAAAGGGAGAGAAAAGGAAAAAGAGAAAACCTTATTTTATTATAAGAAAAACTGAAGATAAGTTTTTGATTCAACATTTAACCTCAGAATATAAAGGCAACTATTTGCCCATAGCTTTGCTAACAGGTACTACCATTCTGGGTCAGGGTGGACCTGGAAATATCAGCAATTAAAAGGTGGTTCCATGCTCCTCAAAACCTCCTGATCAGAGACTTTGCTGTTGAATGTAGTTTATCATCTTACTCGGGACGCCTTTTATTTTTGTATCCTGAATGTAAACAAAGTGATTTCTAAGGAAGTAATGGATTTTATTTATAATCCCACATTATTTCTTATTATTATAAACATATTTAGTAGGTACACATGTTTGAGTAAACATACCTCTTTTTTTAAAGTGTAAATCTACAAGGGATTGAAAGTTCAATTTCTGCCAGTAGGCACATTCATTTTAAAACTCTTGAATGCACAGACCAGTAGACATAGATTTCCACCTGTTTAAAAACCAGGGATGTCTACTTATAACACATGTTTCACTAAATATAATGTCTAAGGTAATAAAAATAATGTTGGATTTTAAATAAAATTCATTAATTCCTTAAGTAGAAATCTACAATTAAACTCAATTTTTCTTCTAATTTTTATAAATAATACAGGGTTTTATGTTGGGCATTAATGAGTTAACATTTTTTTCACATTATGAAAGTCTTGTACATAATTATTTAGAAGAAAACTTAGAGGAAAAAATGTTTAAAATTACCCCATTGCTAATTTCAGGGAAGCTGGGAATTATTTAATGAATTATATTAACTACTGAAATAGTATCTTAAAATATTTTGTTTTTATCATGACATTTTAGTCAATGTACTCTTTTATTTTCTCTGGTTTTTCCAGTCAATGGTTTCTTTTCATCTTTACTTCTTTTTGCTGAAGTAATTCATCAAACAAAAGCTTCAAGTCTTTGAACTAGGTAAAACAGCAAATAAATGATCATTTTAGCCTTTAGGGTGACCAACATTAGAGAACATGACTATACATTTTTATAACATAATCTTAACCTAAAACTATGTAAAATGGATCACAGCTCTCATTTGTACAAACATTGTCATCATCACCATAATTATTATTATTATTATTATTATTATAATATGAGACCTTCAATGAGTACTACCCTTTAGATCAAAGAATTTTAATGGTGGTACAGAAATTTCTTGTAAGTACTATTTAAAAAATAGAATTATTTACAGAAATTAACAGTTGGTATTTTTAATAAATATTTTTTAGCATGGAAAGGGTTGACTTTGACAAAAAATGTCTCTTTATGTGATTGTGCAGTTACTCAAATTTTAAGTAAATCCAGCAATTTGATAGCTGAAGCAGAATGTTAAAAGTGGTTTTGATCACTAAATTAAGGCTGGTGTGCTCTTTTGTTTTACTAATTTTCAAGATTTATTTTGGAAAATACCTCATCTCATTTATGGAAAAAATAAAAAAATATTTTTATATATTGGATAAATATTTCTTGAACTCATTGACTCCGAAAATTCCATTGCATGAGTCATTTCTGGCTAAAATCTCTACATTTGATTGTTTTCAGTTCAAACTGTTGCTTGACTGCATACCTTCAAAATAGTTATTTTTAGATCCTTTTTGAAATAAGTTTCTCATGGTTGAGAAAATATATTTTTAGATTTTTTTTTATTCTCATTTATTTTTTAAACAAAATAAACATGTTTCTATATGTGTGCTCACATATATATATATATATATATATATATATATATATATATATATATAAGAAAGGAATGGATTTTTTATTTATTAATCTAATTTTTATTACTTAAACATTGTTTAGTGGATATTTGTATTTGAGTAGACACACCATTTATTTATTAAACAGTATATTTATTTATTTTAATCTACTGGCCTGAATATTGGAGAAAAATATGTAAAAATTTCTCAAATATTCAGGCCGGCAGATAAAAATAAATAAATATACTGTTTAATAAATAAACGGAGCCTCTCATATAAGAATATCCACTAAAATTAATGTTTAAGTACACACACATGTATTTTATATATATATATATATATATATATATATATATATATATATATATATATATATATATAAGGTTGGTGCAAAAATAATGACGTAATAATGTCGTTCTTTGACGTTAAAAAATACGTCAAAAAATGACATTATTACGTGATTATTTTTGCACCAACCTAATATATAAAATGTGTCTGTATATGTGTGAAGAAATTCATGAAAATCAGTTGCATATTTACATTTTTTTCTTCTATTATTAACTATTTTCTCTCTATGAAATAAATATACGTGTGTGGGTGTATGGATGACTGGGTGGTTAGAGTTTTCTCTTTCTAGCCATAACACCCTTGTTTGAATTTCATCATTCAACTAAGATTCATCATATATTACAAAAAATTAAAATCTTACAAACTTGTCATCACCAATAATACTTCTCTACAGAAATATTATATACCAATTTTCTTACCCTTTGAGATGGTGTTTTTGTTGTTAATAAAAGGGGGGGAAAACTTCAATGTATTTTGGTTATGCTTAAACATTTCTCTTCTGTAAAGAAATGTTTGGGTGTAACCAATATATAGTGACATTTTGAAAGTTTTTATTTTTTTTAACATATAATGAATATTAGTTGATTATCACCATCTGTACAATTATATATCTATGTATTATATTCCAATTGAGATAAAGTGATTTGATATCAGAAAAAAATTCACCAAAAGGCTCAATAGCACTCTCTGTTTAAATATATAAAAATACAGTATATATAGACTGTGTCAGATTTTATTATGCAATTATTATGAATTGACTGATGTTAGTTTTAGCAATATATCATGTGACTTTCAGCTTATAATATCTCTCCTTAATAAAATGCCTTGCTTGTTGAAGCAGCAATGCTCAATACAAACTGTCTCAGGTAAATCAATAAAATCTGTTGAATCTTTTACATACCTAGGAAGAAAAATGAATTCTACTGAAAAGGATGTGAACATTTGCATAGCTAAAGCTTGGGCCACCTTGAATAAAATGGATGTAATCTGAAAACCTGATCAACAAGACAAGCTCAAACGAAGCTTCTTTCATGCCACTGTAGAGTTGGTTTTAATGTATGGTACAACTGCTTGGATGTTAACATAAACCCTTGAGTCTAAGCTTGATGGGACCTACACTCGGAGGCTGAAAGCTATACTTAACATCCAACTAAGTAACAGTTCTAAGGACACATCTTTGATATTTCTACAATCTTATGTGAATGCAGAATACACTTTGCAGGACACTACTGGCAAGTAAATCAAGAACTTGGGAGTGATCTCCTGTTCTGGGCACCTAACCATGGAGCAAGACTGGTTGATTGCCCAGCAACCACCTACATTGACCGAATATGTAGAGCCACAGGATACCACCCTAATGACCATGATGCAGGATCATGATGGATAACATGATAGACTCGTGAATGTTTGAACTAGCTCTGTGTTAATAAAATATTGATACTAGTTTGTTTAGGATTGTAAGATTTTATTATACAAACAAGCTTAACTAGTTTTTCGTTACAAATGAATGAAAATCATATAGATGATAGAAGCATAGATTTGATTAACAAATTATTCCCTACACCTGAATAAATTTTTACATTTTAATAATATAGACTCTTTGACATTCTGTAACTTTTGTCTGTCTTTCATTCATTGATTTTTGCTAACTCCTATTGTTTTGACTTTAAAACAGTAGATTTGATTGCATTCTTGAAATCTTTGCTTGAATATTGTTTTCTATTCTCATATATATCACTCTTTTAATGATAGACCGCAAGTTTTATATTAGATTAATATCTGGAGAATCTGGAAGCCATTCTATTAATTTGCTACATTTTTTTTTCTTTATAAACAATATTCAACTTTGTAGAATATGAAGAAGCATTGTATTGCAGCAATATACTTTTTAGCTTTGACCAAGAACTTCCAATAATTCTTTGCATTTATCTTGTTACCGTCTATTTTGAAGTGATAATTTTACTGCTTAGAATACTATCCTAAAACATTATTTCACCTAACAGTTGTCAACTAAGTCCTGTTGATTGACTATATAAAACTTGAGGTTCATTATTTCCAGTCAGCTCCCTTATATTGAAATGGTTGTTTTGCAAAAAGATTCTATAACAACAATGGATAAATTTAAATTGCTAAAACAACTATAACAAGACATGTTTGCATGTGTTTTTAAATATCACTCTCATAATGGAATGTGGATTTTATTGCATTTACAATATGTTTGTCTTCGTAATTTACCCTTGAAGATGATCTTAGAAAAGATTGAAAGTACTTGGGTAAAAAAAAAATCATGGCATCTTCCTTGATGAATTTCATCTTATGAAGAAACTGATTAGACAAATGGAAAAGATCACTATAAAAGTAGACACAATATATCTATATTATTTGTATGAAGATATCCTGACATATATATATATATATATATATATATATATATATATATATATATATACACACACAGTATATTTCCATGTATAAAGTGACCTTGAAATACGATGAGGTAAAAAAAAAAAATTATAACAGATTTTCATGAATTTATCCTGTACCAGTAGTATAAAATGACTGTTTATTGATTATATAAAGATGATGTTATTGGAAATGATATTACTTACTGTATCCTTAGAAATTCAAAATAAATGAAATAATAAAACTATATCATATTTTTCCTACATACATCCCCTAAAAGGGGAACAATTGTTTTGTTTACGTTCCATCACGTGATCTCTTGCAAATACTGATTTTTCTTCTTCCTCTTCTTTTCTTATCTCTAAACAGTTACAAACACCAAAATGATAATGAATGTTTAAGGAGAAATAAATATTATGTTATACTCAATGTTATTACTGCTGTAATTAACACTATCATGATGATTATTGAAAGTTTAGTGAAAGATAAATGTTGCTGTGAACACAATCATAAGTTGATATTTACATTTTTTTCAGCTGAGCTTGCATGGATACAAGTTGATTTTATTGATATGGAATTATTCTTCGAATAGTCAATTTATTATGAAGTTATGCCAGTAATATATAAGGTAGAAATGGCTCTATTACTTTTATTATCAGTTTATTTGATAATGAGAATCTTCATGTATCTTATTGGTTATCAAACCAAGGCTGACACCACTCAGAATTTAAGTTTTCTTTTTTAGAAATTTAGTATAAGACGACCCCCAATTTTTAAGGGTGACTTTTAGGATTTAAAGGTTGTCTTATATGCGGAAATATACTCTGTGTGTGTGTATATATATATATATATATATATATATATATATATATATATATATATATCTCTTTCAGCAATATAAAAATTTAATTTAGTTTCATAGTGGTATTTTCTCATTGCTCACAGAGATGATATTTTTATATATTTTTTTTATTCTATAAAACACTTTTTTTTATTATTTTATTGAGTTGAATGTTAATATTGGATTGAAAGAGGCTGTTTTTAAACATTCAGAACATATATGGTATTATATTTTATAAATTCTTCTTTGATGAATCTTTAAAAGTAGTTCTTAGTAGTTTAATTTTTCCTATTCAAAAATACTTTTTAAAAAAGGTTTGTCCTGAAAAAGAGGAAAAAAAAACCACTAAAATTACACACCTCATTGCCTTGATTTCCTATTTATCATAAGTGTGTGTGTGTGTGTATATATATATATATATATATAGTTTTTATTCAGCCATGTTTGTCAGTGTCAGCAACCTCTTGTTGCTTGCTTGAATTTCCTTTCTTTAAAATGACTCATCAAAAATCCTCTGACTTGAGAAGAATCTATCATCATGCAGTCAGTCATACTGCTATATTTTCTTTCTTTTTTTTCCTTTTTAAGTGTAAAGAGATAACATTTTTTCCATTTCTTGATGTTCACATATTTTTCTCCACTTGCTTCAAACTCTTTTATTTCTGTCATGACATTCATTATTTTTCTTTTTGCATCAGTTGAGAAAGATTTTTCAGACAAAATTCAAACTCTTGAATATTCACTTTCAAACAAATTGCAACAATTTACTGCATGATAAAAAAGATGAAAAATATTTCTTTAGCTCCAATAATGATTTTTAGTTTTTATTTAAAAGAAGAGAAAAAAACAGATTTTCACTTTAGAAATACAATTTTTCCTTTTTGAACATTTCAAATCCATTATTAAATAGAGGTTAAATTTTTAAAAATTACTCTTCATTTTTACAATTTTCAAATAAAAGGCAACTAGAAATTCAGTTTAACAGTCTTAACTTTATTGTATAAGTGCTAAGTAAATAACATAATTGGAAATAGTCTTTTTTTTAATACTAATGTTCACTCAATATAGGGTGTAACAATCACTCAAGGAAGATGGTTATTGTTAAAATGGTTATGATGAAAGTGGTAGGAAGTGAAGATTATGAAGATAATGAGGCTTGATAACAGTTAGCTCTTGAAGGAACGATTCATAAAAGCTAGAAATCTATATTACATTCAGTTTGCAAGAATGCTGTTCAAATTTGCTGAACTTATGTGCAACACCATATTCACACACACATGTACGTGTGTGTGTGTATATATATATATATATATATATATATATATATATATATGGTGTATAGGGGCAGTGGATCATTATTAAGACATATTGTTAAATATAACTGACAATGAATGTCTATTATGTTTTATCATGAGCCATTCCAAGCATTGTATAATGTCTTTAGTTTCAAGAAAAAATAAAGACAAAAACTGTCCAAAATTTGGATATTTTCTTTATTATATTGGTCATTGATCTGGAGGCCATCTACATTAAAACAAAGCAACCCACACACAGCAAAATTACATTTTAAACCAGTCATAATATATTACAATGCATTTAAGCATATAGTTCTGTTGATAACATTTCTTTCTCACATGGTCATGTACAATGTCATAGAACAGCATTACAAATTTATGACTATTATCGTCGTATAGCAAACTTCTATGTAAACAAAACAGGATGCTATCTTTGATGGTGAACATCTCTGTTGTAATGTCCATATGACCACTTTGATGATAACTCATATGACCCAAAAGCTTAGATTGCTGACCAGTATAATAAAGAAATATCCAGATGTTGGACAGTTTTTGCCTTTATTCCCTTGAAACTAAAGCCATTTGTATCTTTGAAGATCTTCAAAAAGCTATAAAAATACAAGGACCTTGAAATTGAAAACTCAAAAATGTGGCACATCAACAATTCCAGTTTAGTTGGAGCCCTCAGATTGATTGGAAAAGATTCCAATGGATTCATTGAAGGGTAGCCCATACCATAAAGAAATACAAAAAATTGTTCTCATGAGTACAACCCACAACTTACGAAGGGCTATATCTATGTAAAATATGTGTGAAATGAGTACATACCAGAAATAAAATAATAATAAAAAAAAATTGTGAAGATGATGATTATTATTATTATTATTATTATTATGCGATGATGATTGCTGTCTAAAATGACATGGCTCTGTTAGACATTTTACTGTAACTCTTAATTCTGATCACCCTCTCCCTTACTTGGTATATTAACTTGTTCAGCCCTTTAAGGAAAAATTTTTTCTTTTGGGTCATTCTATTTTATTTTTGCTATTGGCTCATCATTTATTTCTTTCTTCTTTTTTTCATTCTCTTCTCCCCTCTCTCTTTCTTAGATTTTTAAAAAATATTTATATTTGAAATTTTTCTTTTTCTTTCTTCCTTTTTTTTTTTTTTTTTTTTTTTTTTATTATAATTATTATTATTATTATTATTATAAAAATTTTTCCCTTTCCTTTTTTCTTTTTTCTTTGTCTGGATGGATTGACTCCATTTCTAAAACTTTTGGTCTGAAGAGATAAATATAAAAATATTCTTGAAATAAATTATAACCGAGATTGATTTTTAAGGTTTTTCTTGACTACTTTTCATATTGCTCTGTAACTTAGACTGAGCTCTTTTTGGATAAATGTCTTCCTTTTTTTTTTTTTTTTTTTTTTCTTTTTTGTGTGTGTGTGTGTATATATATATATATATATATATATATATATATATTAAGGGATTTATTTATTAACCTGACATTTTTGTTACTCCAAATGTTATTATCATAGATAATCGTATTTAAAGAAGACATCCCATTTTCATTTTAGCTGGTTTGTATGGCATCTATTGGCCTCTGTATTTCATAAATTTTAATAAAGAAAATGTGCTCTTTGAAACTAATTGAACATGCATTCCCCTTTGTAGGAAAAACCCTCATTTCATCTGGTGTGCATCACAGTACTGCAAGGCTCTATTTTTCCCTTTTAAGGAAAACACACTTCCCCACTAAGATATTTTTCTTGAAAGTTCATATCTACTCAGTTATATATCCAAAATGTAAACAAAGCAATTTCTAAAGATTAATGGATTTGTGGTTAGAATCTTATTGTTCTGACCATGAGGCTCATGTTTAAATCTCACAGTGATCGATTTGTCAAGGAGGTGAGTTCTTGATTATATTTGCCCTGAGAGAAAATCTCAGTGTGAGGGTTTGAAAATTATACTATGGCTGTCCAGAACCTATTGCTGGTGGTACTTACAAGAAATCACAAGTTATCATGATCAAGTGGTTTGAGCATACTGGTCTTGTTCAACTACTGATCACCCCAGATTATGAACTCTCCCTCATAAACTGTAAGTAAAGTCTGCTCTTCATAGTTGCAGTATAAACCAAAAGCTGAATTTTGGGTTGTTGAAGAAACACAAATATACCTGAGCAGGTGTTTGCAACAGGGATTACCTAGCCATTCTAGCAGATGGTTTACTGGAAAGCAAGCAATTGGTCATTATTATCATGTGTGTAAAGAATTGTTAAATTCCCCTGAGAACGTCAGTCTGTTTCATTTTTTTTAATGTATTTTCTAATTTTCAAATAAGTTGTTGGACATGATGATCAAAATTTTAGTTATACTGTCCAATGTTCATGTTTTTGTTCTGTCTTTATTCAAGTACTTTCAACTGACTTGATCATCATCAGGGAATAAATGTTGACAGTGTCATAGCTAAAAGTGTTGTCCTTGCATTTTTTTCTTTTTTGAATGTTACATTTCAAATTTAAATATTCATAATACATATAAAATATTTAATATATTCGTTTTTGTTGCTCTCAAGCTCATACACGTGATGTCACTTATATATTTGTATATTTAAATTTGAAATATAACATTCCCCCCACCCAAAATGTTAGGATGTAACTAATGAAATTTTTGACTATGGTACTTACAATATTTAGAATTTGATAAATATAATAATATTCATGAAATTATATATAACTAGCAGTAGAGCCCGGTGTTGCTCTGGGATGTAACAGTAAGAGATAGATCAAGTATTGACTATCATAAAGACTGAAAAATAAAATTGACAAAGATTATTGTTTATGGTTGACGGACACACATGTCTTAATTAGTTTTATTTTTTTTATTTTTTTTTACGAATTGGTCAAACTCAAACAAAAACATTGTTTTCAATTGTTATGAGTCTACCAATTGAATAGAATTTTATTATAAACAATTGTCTTGTAAATGGAATTTTTAAAGCATTCTGAATGTAAAAATAAAGAAAAAAGTGTGCAAGACAATACGAAACACTACCTGTCAAAAAAAAAGTTAAGTTTTGTTGAAATCGGTTGAAAAATATAGGAAATCCAATCCAATATATAAACGAACACACACACACACACAAACAACCAACCTGGGATTTATAATAAGTATAACTCAATATGAGTTGTCCCCCTTTCATTAATGACTCTTAATCGTGTTTTCAAATTGATTTTGTGCAAAAACAATTGTGTTTTTCCAATTTTTGGCGCTGTCAGAACCACCGCAAGGTAATTTTACGTAGTCCTGTGAAATTTTGTTGAAATCGGTTGAAAAATGTAGGAAATCCAATCCAATATATAAACGTACAGACACACACACACACACACAATCTGCGTTTTATAATAAGTAAGATTTTAAGCAATACCTATAATATATAATTTTAAGCATTTCACCCCAAGGTGAATATTTGAAGATTATAGCCACCAGTGAAGCAAGTAGGAGGAAGGGAGTTCCACTGTCAGAAAGTGGAAGAGAAGAAGCTGTTGGAGTAGAAGAGATGGCTACATTTTAACTGTTTCAACAGTGAAAGGATAGGGCCGAAATGCCAACCTAGTAGCATGCTTAAATTCATGCAGTTGTGGTACCAGTGAAAGTAGCTTGTCAGAGAAGTTGCCTTGAAAATATTTGTAGAAAAGACAGAGGGAAGCTAAGCACGTCTGTTGAGAAAGTGACTGTAGACAAGATGCCAGATTGGACCTATCACATTGCATATCAGTCTCTGGATTTTGCTGAGGCCCGCAAGCCAACTGCGGGGACACCAGACCATATATGGCAACAGTATTCAATGCAAAGAAGAATGGTTGATTTGTAGATTTGAAGTATGGACTTGGGTGAGAATATTCATATACTTATATATCAGTGTTCACACTAGTTCATCATTGTTACTTGGTCTGAGTACAGTTTTTGTAACAAAATTTAGTATACCATATTCAGTAGAAGAATTTAAGCATTTAATTATAATCTGTCGAAAACAAACCACAAACCATTATATGAAGACCAACATGATTATTTCTGTTTATAGAATTTTACAAAATAAAGTGTCTGGTTTGAGTGCTTTCACAACTTATCTGATGTCTTTTATTTATTTATTTTTAACCTGCATTTTTACATTTAACTTAAACAGAAAACAGTTTGCGCAAATGATTTTCAGTCATTGATTTTAATATATTGAATATGTTTTCTCTCTTACATGACTTATAGTTTATTTAGATTTATTTAACAAATAAAAATATAGTGAGCTGTAATAACTATGATTATCTAGTATGCTGGGAACTGTTAGAAATTACAAAATTTCTTTAATTTTCAGGACACTGCTATTGTAAAGTCATATGGAAGTCTTCTATAGTGAAAGCAGCAATGAATTTACAAGGAATGGGTGCTGAAATAGTACATTAAAAGTAAAATTATATAAATTTTTATAAGAAACAGTTAATTTAAACATGAATTCCAAAGACCTTGGTTTTATAGCAAATTTCTCTAATATCGTGTAATATCCATTTTTTTTCATTCTAAGTCCATAAATATTGGTTTCTTGATGGAAGTGAAGACAACTGTTCTTGAGCCATTGTGCATTTTGTAAAAAGTAAGCATGGTCAACAATATAGAATTCTGTCTCAAGTTGAGAAGCAGCTTACATTTAAAGTGAAGTTCTGATAGTCAAGAAAAGTTGTATGAGTTTTAAGTTTTCAGACATAGCAGACAAGAAACCAGTTTGTGAAGTAACTCTAAAATGTCATTGATTTACTGCTTAAAGTCATTGTCATTATACAAATACCTGAGCTCGTTTACTAGTGATTTGTAATCACTAAATATAGGATTTGTAATCACTTATTATATGTGCTGCAAAGCATCTATATATTGCATATGGAATATATAGACAAACACTTCAAACTTCTTTGCATCAAGTAATTCTAAATATAAACTTTCCCTTATATGAGCAAATTGTTCCTTCAGTGACTTTAAAAAGTTCTAAACTATTTCAAATTTCATTATTTCTTGGACAATGTTTTCTATAATGTTATCACAATTTTAAACGTATTGAATAAAATCACTGATTTTATCCTGGGCATTATTTAAGCTGTTTAAATTGTATAATGTCAGTTAGTTTCTTAGCTTCTAATAGTATTTTATAATTAGTGTGAAAGTAGAGTTATTCAATTTTGCTAATACATAATCATTTTCAATGTATGTTCATCCCATCTTTCATTATTATCCAGACTATTTTGAAATGCACTTTTCAAGTTCTTATGTAATTCTTTTAAAGCTGCTACAGGTCTGCATCTATAGTACCACCTTGTGTTGCACATTTATAGAATGCTGATATTAAAATCTTGCATCATGCATCATACAGTTGGTAGTTTTACCTGCTTGCACTGAATGAAACTGAACTTTCCATCGCGGCATGAATTACATCAGCTATTACACTATCAATTGCAGATATAACATTTTGTATTGTACTTGAAACTCCCAAAAAAGTCTTATATCTTACTTTTATAAAAAGTTTTATACAAAGATGCCATTTATTTCAGCAGATAAATCCAATGACTCATATAATAACGTTTTCTATTGTACTTGGATCTCCTGAAGAAGGCTTATATCTTTCTTTGATAAAAAGTCTTTGTATCTATTTTCAGCAAAGAAATCCAATGACTCATGATAATTACCTAAGTCATAGCTATCTTTTTTTTCATTATGTCCATGCAATGGCAGTTTTTGTTTACAAAAATATAATACAATGTTTATTAATTGTTTTAAATATTATCTATTTTCTTCATCTAATCTGTTATGCCATTCCTTTACAGTCTTTGCAGACTCTCTAATAGCAATTATGTAATATACATCAAATATCTTTAATATATTTGTAATTATTGAAATGACACATAGATTTAGAATGATACATTCAGTTACTCAGAATATGTTTATTTATTAACTGTCATCAGTAATTTGACCTGATTTGGGTTGAAAAAGCAAGTATGGTCAACAATATACTTTTTCTTTTGATACACTTGCACATTGCCATAATTAATTGATCTGTTCATACCATCTGATTTTGAAATGTGTGCATGTCTACTTTTAATTTTCAGTAAAAGAATAGGTCATCCTGATCTTAGAATTTCTTACTTTTCAGGTGTATTCTTCTGCCCAAAAGAAAAATTTTTCTTGGATAAAATTATTGTTTTTATATATATATATATATATATATATATATATATATATAAGGGGTTTTGAAAAAAAGTTTCTAATTCAGAAATGGGTTTTGGGAAATATGTACATAGCAGCAGTTCTCAGCCTGGGTCCCACGAATGGTGCCCACAAAAATAATACTGAGAGCTTGTGAACAAAGTTGTTTTTTTTTTTTTTTTTGTTTTTTTTTTTCTCTCAATCTATACAAATATTTCCTAATCTTGTGTTTATTGTAAAATAGATCAATGCTATGAATTGATCTTTAAAAAATAAATTTCAAATTGTGGAGGAAAAAAAGGACATCATCTTTCAGTTCAAATCATTTTGGAATGACTACAAAAACATCCCCCTCTCCAAATTTATAGACAAAAAATACAATTTATACTAGGATTTCTTTCTAGCAATAAGATATGCCTTGTCTCAGTTTCATCTGCCATATTTCTGTTCTTTTTGACTTGAAGTCAGAACTCTGCGATCACTTGTCTGTATCCCTTTTGTACATTAACACCATTCTTAGTTTGTGAACTTTTTTGGCTTATTACTGTTACTTTGCCTACTTTTGTCTTGTATATATTGTTTGCTTAGTATTATTTTTGCCTTGTTTTCTTTATTTTGTTATTGTTTATTGCAAACTTTGTGACAATTCTCTTTGTTGTGTATTTCTGCCAATTACATTTAACTATGGCCAGTTACTCTACATATCAGTAATACAGTTATCAATTTCAACTGTAAAATGATGAGACCTAGCTGCCAATCTAGTACTCCACATAAATTTGTAATGTCGAGATACCTAAGAGGAAAGCTCATCAGGAGATAATGACAATAAAACATGCAAAATGATTGGGTGGGAATGGTGGTTGACTAAGAATTGTGCAGATGTTTTCAATTTGACCGTACAAACAAATAAGTACAGACAATAGAAAAAATTAGTCATTTATATCTTGAAATTCAAATGTAATAACTCCTCTCTCCAAACATGTATATGAGCAAACAAAAAAACTCAGTCATGATCTTAATGGTGGGTAGAAATTATATTTCTTCTAAGAAAACTGACCATTATTAGTAATGATAATAAAAACAAACTTTCCTTTTTTTTTTTTTTAAGGAAGAATACAATATTAGATTTTCTTAAATGTAATACTTTTCTCTTACCATACAAAGCAATGTTCCTCAAAGTTTTTTCTTTGTCTCATTAAATCTTTCCATCACATTTCAGAATGTCATTCCATAATTCCAAGATTAACTCAAAACCTGTATTATAAAATTATAGTTTGTAGAAAGATCAAGATTCTAAGCATTTCAATCTGACAATTTGTGGTTCCAGTGTCTCACCAAAACTGTAAAATTCTATCCAGTGTTGGAATTACTTCACCATGTGGAGAACTACTGGTATAAAATATCTGGAACATTGGCTAAGGTATATATATTAGATTTAAGTAAGTTATATTGGCTACATGAGCTCATAAAATATATCATAAAATAATGACATCCTAAAATATCTAATTGAATTTTGAGCTATATGGTTGGGGGTGCAGATAAATAAGGCATACAGTTTGTGCAAATAACTCTTTGCCTCCATTGATACTAGATTAATTTTTTCTTAAGATGTGATGCTTTTTTTTTTTTTTATTATTTTGATGCCAGAAAATATATTTGTTTGTTTAATGTGTTATATATATATATATATATATATAAAAAGAACTATTGGAGAAAATGTATGATTAAAGGAGAAAACAATTCACTATGGCGAAAATGTCTAGAGAGTGCCTTAATTGCAAGGTCACCAACAGTAAATTTGTGCTAGGGCTCTTACAACATTTCAACATTTCTGGGAGAACTTTTATTATCAATTCCCATCATCCCTTGTTTGTGTGCATGTGTAGTTGCACCAACATAACAAATTTAGTCCGATAAGTCCTAAAAGATGAAACACATCACAAGAAAACTTTTTCCACTTTCATACATTTTCTCCTCTGTGTGTGTGTGTGTATATATATATATATATATATATATATATATATATATATACACTTTATTTTAGGATATTACATAGACAACATATCCAAATCACTACACAATTGCAGTTGTGTTTCGATACGCATATAACACATCTCATCAGGCAATTGTAAATTACTGTAATTTACAATTGTCTGATGAGATGCGTTGTATGCACATCGAAACTCAACTGCAATTGTTTAGTGATTTGGACATGTTTTTGATGTAATATACTAAAATAAAGAATATTGCTCTACTTTGTATTGAGCACTCTTAGATTAAAATTACAAATGTTGGAATTCTACTCTATTTGTTCTCATCTTACCTGGATATATATATACATATATATATATATTTATATATATAGTTGAACAGATTGTATTAGTATTGTTTAAGAAAACTTAGACATACATAAGTACATTTCAATTTTTCATACTTAGGAAACTGAAGGGCCTGTTTTATCAGTAATATTTTATAGGCTGTGGAGTCAGGTGTTGGGTAGAGGAAAACTGAGTCCGAGTAAATAATGGTGCATTTGTAGGTCAGTGAAACCACAAGTAAGACAACTAGTGTATATATAATATTTGCATCACATAATCATTATTCCTTTAATTTTTTTACCCAGTGTTTTTTTTTTTATAAACCATTATATCTGGTGATTTATTTTTTTTTGTTTTTTAAACATTGATAGTCACTAAATTAGTCTTAAAAGAGTTACTGTGTATTTTGTATATAAATGCCTGTGACTTTTTTACATTGGCATCATATGGCATGATATGGACAAGTAATCAAAATATCACAACTTACTGATTGTCAGGGCTGAAGGAAGTAGTGAATTCATGCCTTTCCTAAAGCTATTAGTGCTAAGGAAACTGCCAAAATTTGAACTCATTGTGTTGATTCTATTTTCCCTGCTGATAATTATATTGACACCTTAATTTAAAATGACTGCAATTTGACATTGGTATTAGTTTTGGTGCCGATTTCTGGTGTATTCTAGATTGAAAGCTTCCATTGTTTAGTTGCAAGTCAGACTTTGTTAACATTTTGTCCAGAAACGAATGCCTTCAATACAGAGGATGAAAAGTTACACTTTTGCTATATTATGCTCTATGAATTTTGTAAAGGATTAAGTGTCAGAACTGACAAAAAACATTTAGATGGTTTATTTGAATCATGCTCCATCTATTTGGATGGTCAAAAAGTGATTTGGTAGATTTTGGCAGTTTCCAAACTTGACATGTGGGTGCCATATTCTCTGACAGAACCATCTTAATCATGCTTCTTCAGCAATTTCTTTGATGTTCTGCCACAAAAAGGTGTTGTTCTTTGACAGTTGTCACAGGTGATCAAAAATGGATCATTGATAGTAATAATGCCCAATACAAATGGAGCTGGAAACAAGCTTGTAAATGTGCAGAATCTCTGACTAAAGCAGGTCTGCATCCAATGATAATGTTTCTGTCTGTTTGGTGGGATTGCTGAGGGATAATTCACTTTGAGCTTCTTTCAGTCAGTGAAACAATAACTGCAAGGAAGTAGTGTGATCAAATCACTGATCTCAGTGCAGCTATTCAAGAAAATTGGCTGATTTTGGCAAATTGAGAAGGTGTCATTTTCCACTATAACAATGCAAAACTGCTTACTGCAAAACAGACCA
Organism: Acanthosepion lycidas; assembly: GCA_963932145.1. Classification (NCBI taxonomy): domain Eukaryota; kingdom Metazoa; phylum Mollusca; class Cephalopoda; order Sepiida; family Sepiidae; genus Acanthosepion; species Acanthosepion lycidas. The sequence continues at coordinate 112,690,755 of OZ010572.1, read as the reverse complement.
TGGAGAAGCTTATAGAGTTGAAATGGGAAACCCTCCACCACCAAACATATTCTCTTGATTTAGCTCCTCCAGATATTCATTTGATTCGGTCTCTACAGAACAATTTAAATAGCAAAACAATTTGACTTTGTACTGTCAGTTGAATTTTAAAATGTTCTTAATTTTAATAATAGACTATATATTTTAAAAAATAATTAAAATAAACTTTGATCTTTCCTCTTAATAATAACATAGACATTTAGACGATAAAATTTTGTTTTTGTCAAGTTTGGCGTCTCTTTCATCATGCTATGCTCTTTTTTTAGCGATCTTGTGGAGGTACCTGTGTGTGTGTATATATATATAATAATGGATTAAACTTTTATTAATTTATTGACTACACACACACACATACAGTCAATAAATTATTGGTGTGTGTGTGTATAGTGGAGAATGAAGTCAATATCAAGCAGCAACAGTCTGTTTCATGTGCTCAAGCATAAAACAGATTGTCGTTGCTCCACTTTTATATCTACATACACTCTATGACATTGAACACTTTTACTCATAAATATAGCATACCATATGATAAGGAACAACAATTTAATCATAATTAGATGCTCTCATGCATATATAAATGATTCTCTTATTTTTTTTTATGGGTACCATACTATTATAAATATTTCTTACAGAAAGTTCCTTCAGATTCTTTTTCTCTGCGGCCTTGTATACATTTGAGCATGTCTTAAAACATTTTGTTTTTATCTTACTTGAACTTGACTCTTGTGTCTTTTTGCCTGTTTCTCTCTTTCAAGATATGAAAGATTCATGTTTCAATCACTGAAAGCTGCTTCTGTCCTCAACTTCTGCCTTATCTTTGTGAACACTCACAGATAAACCTTGTAAAGTCACTTTTTATATGAATCTTACTAGGCATCTGATTGACAATGAATATAGCAGCCATAGTGCTTATTCATTTCTCTCTTTGTCATTGTGCTTGCTAATGAGCTTATGATGAGACAGAGCATAGGGAAAAGGCAGGTGAGGTAATATTAGTAGAATGAATTAACCATCTACTCACTTTATTCTTTATCATCATAGCATGCCAAGGACAAGACCATGTTTAAAATTAATGACAATGAAACAAAACATAAGGAGAGTTGGATTCATGCCTTTTCCATAAAGGCATTAGTTTGAAAGTGATATAAGTAAGTCCATCAAATTTCAAACTGATAATTTTTAAACCTCCCAACTCTTTGATATTCATGTTGTAAACTTGTATTATTTTCACTTTTATTTATTGGTAAACAGTTGACTTAAGCTGCAACCTTTGAGCATGCATCTAGGCTTTGAAAAAGTATGCTTATTTCCATACCTGTTACAAACATTCTACTTGCATACATCTTAATAGACTAATTGTAATAGATATAGTGAATGAAATACTTTCAAAAAGCCTACATTTCCACTTATGAGTTGAAACTTAATTTAACAGTGTTTATTAATAATTATGTTTAAATATTTTGTGAAAGAAAATAAACAGGAACAAACAATTTTTTAACTTTTAACAATAAGTCGTTAGTGTATACTAGGTCCATTCAATAAATTGGAATTGAATGGACCTAGTATACACTAATGACTTATTGTTAAAAGTTAAAAAATTGTTTGTTCCTGTTTATTTTTAGGAGAATAGGGAGCCTGTTGAACAAGTGGTGTGT
>OZ010572.1:112626561-112684061 GCA_963932145.1 Acanthosepion lycidas | reverse complement strand
TGTTGGTACGACTACACATGTGCGCAAATTAGGAATGCTGGGGATTTTAGAATTTTTTTTAGAATATTTTTTTTACATGTAGCCGAATTCATTTAGAGTCTTTATCTTTCGATCTCTTTTGTTAGTAGGTATCCCGCACTGTAATCTGCCAAGAATGGTGAAATGTTGTAAGAGCCAAGGTACAAATTTACTGTACAGGGTGTGGTGGATAAATTGTCGTATAAATTATGCAAAAATGAAAATAACACTAACATCTCATTTTAACAGACATTTACTAAAATTACACAAAAATATGTTGAAATGCTAAAGAGTAAATTTATTCAATAAAATCACAATTGGCTTCAACCACAACCTCCAAATGACTTCAGAATCCCTTTTTGGATGGTTTCCTTGCTTAAGTTGGTGAATGCTGCCATAATTCTTTGCCTTTAGTTCATCTTTGGTGTTACAAGGAGTTTTGTTGGTCTCTTGCTCATCTGCACCCCTCACATAATAATCAAGACGTTTGCAGTCTGGGGAGAAATTTAGTAGGTTGTTTTTATTGGTTGATTTCCAGTAGACACCAAGTTTTAAACTGTTGTTAACATGGTATAGCTTGATATCTAGGAAAGGGTGATGGGCAAATTGTTGCCATTTTATATTTCTAATTTCCCGTATATGTGTTGCACAGCTTGTTTTTGTCATCTAGGAAAATCCAACATGGCGCTTGAATGAAATATTCAGCGAAAATTCCCGTTCGTCAGTAACATTTAAATCCCTTATAGAATGCAAAGTTCTCAAAGCAAACCTGTGCCAAACTGTTTACCTGATTCCTTGATGACTTGGCTGTCTGAAAATGACAACATCAAGATGAAACAATGGAAACTGACTGTGGAAAACACAATTATGTGCAACAAGTTTTTCGTCAATCATTTACCTTCTAGACATTTTCAAATCATGTTATTGGATCCAGACAGCTATTGTTTGCACATGGAATTATTCACTGGTAATTAATCTATGATTTGGCTGTGAAAAATGTCACTTGGAGAGAGGTTAGCATTAAGAAATATGGCAAATCTTCTGAGAAAAATCACTTTTTTTTTTTTTTTTTTTTTTTTTAAATGAAAAAATAATTTTTTTCTCTTCAAAACAATTTTTTTTCAAACATCAATCCTTTCTCTTTATGTTGTTGTGAACATCATTGAATAACATAATAAAAGGAACTGCTACCGACATGGGAAATACATGAAAGACATCGAGTGGAAAAAAAACAATGTTGTCTGCTAAGTGTTTTTTTCATCACCAGGGTCACAGGTATTTGCTCTTATCTTGTAAGTGGTGGGGTTTATCACCAGCTGATGACTCTTTGTTTTTTTTTTGTTTTTTTTTTTTTAAAAACCCTATCAATTAACAATTGGAATTTTGTTTTCCTTCAAACTCTCATTTTGATGCCTGAAATAGTTTGATTTAGGCTTTCCAATTCTCCAAAAAAGTGTTTAATTTCCCATTATAGAGGAAATTTTTTGTTTATAACTAGAAAAAATGCAAAATTTTCACTATTTTTTACATTTTAACTCCTGAAAAAATTTTCAGAGTCATTTACACCAGCCAATTTTACTTTTAAATGAAAGAATATATTGTTTACTTCCAAAAAATACCTAGTTTCATTGGATTCAGATGATGACAAAAAAGTCAGTTTTCAATATTTTACCCCTATAAAAGTATGAAAATCCATTACCATTTGGAAACGCCATACTGTACTGCTTGGCATTTGTGTCAGAAGCTCCAATATGAACATTTCAGAGTGTTTGAGTGTCAATCTGAGGGCAATGCAGAGGATTCGGAAATAGTTGGATGAGTTTAATGGTGATTATAAAGGTACAGCATCTCGAAAAACTCATTCTGATAAAAGAACTCCTGAATTTGTTGGTGTGGGCCTCAAACTTAACATGGATGCCTACTTCAAGTGCCTTGAGGAGGTGCTGCTACCCTGGGTCAAGAAGGTGGCTGCTGGAAGACCTGATTCCTGGCAACAGGACTCTGCACCATGCCACACAAACAGGAGAACCCAGTCATGACAGTTGGACAATTTCTGCAATCACATCACCCCTTAAGAGCACTTAAGACCACATTATTTACTTGAAAAGGAGAAATACATTGAAACCATTTTCAAATTTCTCCAGTACCCTAATTTTATATTCGATGTGAAACAAAGGTCCCATAAAATATTCCAAAACAAAAAAAACAACCCTCCTGATAAACCCAATGAATAAAAAAAAAATATTATCCTACCAACTAAATCTATCTAAACTCAATATAAAATTTGTTACTACTACATTCAAAACAATAAAAGACTTAGTCAATACTAAACAAAACAATAAGTTAAAACCTGAAGGAGGAATTTACCTCATTGCCTGTAAAAATTGTTACAAAAAATACATAGGAGAAACCTCAAGGAATCTAAATAAAAGATTACATGGACACAAAAGAGACATTTTACAAAACAATGTTAAATGTGTTGGTTGCCCACTGTAATGAGACTGACCACAATTTTGACATAAAAAATGCTACTCTGATCAAAGGAGAAAACAATTCACTATGACATAAATATCTAGAGAGTGCCTTGATCATAATGCCATCTATAGTAAATTTGTGCCCTGGTTCTTACATTTTACCAGTCCTGGCAGATCTTCTATTATCATGATGTGGGATATCTACTAACAGAAAGTGATGGAAATAGAAGACTCTAAATGAATTCAGCTAGATATATATAATAAAAAAATTCTAAAATCACAAGCAGCCTTTGTTTGTGTGCATGTGTAGTTGTACTAGCATAACAAATTTAGTCTGAAATCCTGAAGGACAAAATGATTAGCAACTAAACTTTTTATACTTTGTCATTCATTTTTTCCATATACCTATATATATATATATATATATATATATATATATATATATATATATATATATATATATATATATATTGCATCTCAAAGAATAAGAAAAATACATTAAAATGACTAGAATTTTATGTATTTTAAGGCCAGTAGAAAAGTGCTCAGTAGATAACTTATACAATGAGTGACAATATTTAATGAATCTCTCGACCAACTCCATCTGACCCTGATGAATGATATTATGTGTAACTTTGTGATGAGATAGATCTATTGCATATTTATTGAATGTATGTGTATAACAATTTTCAAAGTGTTACACTAATCCTAGGTAGGGTGTTTTTATTCTTGGAAGAATGAATGGATATTCTATTCCTAAGCAAAAGTGTAACTAATCCTGTCATTTTTATGAGTATTATGCTAGTATATATATTAATAAGCCAAAGCGTTATGACTATCCTTCAATAAGGTGTTAGTTCTCTATGTGTCTACAAAACAGCTCTTATTCTATCAGATATTAACTCAGCAAAACCTCCTAAAGATTTCCTCTAGGATCTAGTGCCAAAATGTTAACTGCTGCAAATTACAGAATAGAGGTTCTATAGAGAATACATGTTGATCTAACACATTCCATAATTACAGGATAAGATTGTAATCTGAGAAGTTTTTGACCAGAGCAACACAGTGACGTTTTTTCATGTTCCTGAAACCATCACAATACAATTTGTGTAATGTGGTAGGGTGCATTAGAAAACTGTTGACATAAAGGGTTATACCTGGTCTTTTAATGTTGAAGTTGATTGTACATGAATGATAGAGCCCAGTGTTACCCAGCAGGACATTCCTTGAAACATGATACTACGTCAACCATTAGTTTCCCATAGTGCAATATTTTCAAGATAATGATGCACACATACTTTGCTGTCCACCTTATTCAGAATAAACCAAATGGCCCTATGAAAGGCATGAATTCAGATTCCCTTGTGATCTGTTTCTTTACCAGATGACCTTTTGTTGAAACAAAGTTCAGTTATGATGCTTGTGTGCTTACTGAAGGTGCTTTTGGCAATAAATATTACTTAATAGGAGTACTTTGATGTGTGGCTGTACATTCTCATACTCAAAAAGGATTGATGTACTGTTCATTGTGAGACATTGTTTCCATCACCTTGATTAAGATTGTCTACAGTGTATGTCAAAGTAGTCTTTTTGTTGGTTTGAACTTGACAGGAAAGCCACTGTTCACTTGTCATATCATGTCTTGGCCACCCAGTGCTTTGGTGGTTAGTAATTTTTTTTCTTTCCTCTTTGTTCACTATTATTCACTATTGTTCTGAAAAGATTTTTTTAAAACATCATGAAATTAAAAATAAAAATTTTTTAAGCTTTATCATTTATATTTACTAGTAGCATAAAAAATACCATTAAAATGTTTATGAACTTTTTTTTAAAAAAAACAAAACAAAAAAAGCTAAAATATTATTTCTAAAAATGAATAAATACAAAAATAAGTTAGTTAAATTTTACTATAATTTTTATAAAAATCACAACTTTGTTTAAATCACTGAATAATTTTAAATGTAACTGTTCTTAATTTTCATGCTGAGAGTAACTTTTATCATACTTTAAAAATTGTGCTCTATACATTCATTTTCTGTATAAGGAATATTAATACATTCCAACTATTTAAAGTCTTCAGGAAAAAATTTTCATTTACAATTACCTGCCTCACATTGGAACTAAATTTTTCATGTTTATCATTTTTAAAATTTTCCTTTATATTTTCAATTTAGTTTATGCTGAGTAGAAAACATCACATAAATGTGGTTTTATTAATGATTCACTCAAGATTTTTAACCAAAAATTAACAGAAAAATATAATTTTTGTTTGTTAAAGCAGAATTGGTTCTTACAATTAAACCCTAATATTTTTCATATTTACAGAAAAAATAATGCAAATATTTAAATTTAAATCCTTCAAACTTATTTTCATTCAGGTTTCATTCACCAGTTTAAAAGGAAGCACTTAAGTTTAGTTTTTTTTTGTATCTATGTGTGTGTGTATGTGTGTGTTCTATTTTAAAAACCCAAGTGAGAATTGACATTTTTTTTCTTTTCTTTTTTTCTAAAAAATGAGTTGCATATATATAATAGCATTTTAAATTAAAAATTTGTATCATCCTGGCATTGTCCCACAAAACCCTGACCAGTCATCCTAAACTAATATTCTATTGTCCCCAAGATAACATTAATTTCAGGTTCTGCCTCAGATCATTGCTGTAGGTACTTACTTTAACTGATCACCATAAATGACGTACTATTTCAGAAATGTCCAGACTTGAAATCACTAAAATCTTCTTGTTTATAATTGCAACATTTAACACCTCAAAATGAAGTACTCAAAGCTGCCTGAATGATATATATTTGATCCTGACATGTAAGGTTGTTATAAGAGAGTAGCTATCATTCTTGCCATAAATTGATAATTATATTTTATCTCATCAGGTGTATTAACATTTTAAACCTTTAAAATAAAGTTAGATTTAAATATAAACATTTCTTTTCTTTCTAAAATTTATTATAATTTTTTTTTTTATTATGAAAGGCTTTAATTGAGTAAAAATCAGAGTTACTATTAGCAAATTGTATATACATTTTTGTTGAAACACTGTAAATATACATATTCTAAAAATGTTTTATCAATTTTTATCTGTTAATTTTATAGCAAGGTGTAACTCATAGATTAAAAGAATGTGTAACTCATAGATTAAAAGAATTTTATTCATTTGAATTATGCATAGTCTCAAACAAATAACATCAAAATATGAACAAAATCAAACATTTTATTCATTAAATATTTTTCCTCAATATTTTAAATAGTTTGATAGACAAAGTGTATGTCAGTTCTCTATTTAAAATTTAAGTTATTTACTTTTTCTCAAATAGTTTTTATTTTGTTTTCTCAAAAATCTTCAGTATTTTGTTTGAAAACTTTTTTAAATATTTACTTGCAAACAATAAATCTGAAAAGCTGCAAATCATGTGAAAATTGAAGAATTTTCTTTTGTTACTCCACCTGCCATTAAACAATCTTGTTTCAAAACAATCGCATTTGCCTGTAAAAAAGTTATGGGATAAAGACTAAAACTTTTTTTTTTCTTGTGTCTTTTGACCTAAAGGTTTGAATATAGTATTAAAATTAAAAAAAAAAAAAAAAAAAACTTTTTACAGAAACATTGTACCCAGAATTAAAATTATTACATTAAATTTCCTTTTCTTTAATTGGCCGCCATTTTAGTTGGAAACTAACCAAAGGCTGCAGGAGAAAATAGAACAAGAATTTTGTGTGGGCGGGAGCAGACCCCCATACTTTCCTCTTTGCAGTGACACATGAGAGCGAACAGCAGGGTGAAAACAGTGTTCATTTCAAGAGTGAGAATCTCAGTCCATTGCTCTAGCTGCTTTACAGAGGCAAAACTTTTTTTTTATTATTTTATTTTTTTTTTTTTTTACAGCAGGTGAGGTTTCCCTTAAATCTAAACTTTAGATCTGGACTCACCTTCCAATTCTGATTGCCAAGAACAATTTTCCCTTTCCACTAAAAAAAAAAAAAAAAAAATTTCTGAAATTGTAGGCAATACAGTAACAGCTGACTCTCTTTCTTTCTCTTGAGTATTCACTGAATCAGTTGAACTATAAAACAGAGAAATGGGGTCTAGAGAGTGCCGTTACTTAGGAGGACATTTATTTTTGGATCCAAAATATTTCTAAACCATTTTCCAGAACATATTCTCTTGATTCTCATGTTATTCTTGTAGTATTCATTATTCTATCAATGTTAAGATCTATGCCTTTAGAAAAGCATTTTATTGCTTATCTATGTCTTGGAACTCTGTCAATTATCTTTTTATTCTTGAACCAAACAATTCTTCACTATTCTCTTTTTACCAAATTTGGGGAAAGTTTATAACTTCCATTTGAAGATGACACTGGAATCCTCACAGTTCTGTTTGAAAATTCATTTATAAATCTTTGGGGGTGCTTAGTTTGAGACCACCCTCTGTGTTTAAAAGAATTGCCTAAAAATTGAAGGTTGTGTGCCATTTACAAAACTAATTTATGAGCTCACTTCAGGCCAGAGGGATTTTCTCTTCCTGAAGAGTTTTATCATATATTCAATAATAATAATAATGAAATTAACTCATTACTGGATAAAGCTTTCTTAAAATTTTAGCCTTTTTTACTTAATCTACCTTGCTGGTTAATAATAATCTTAAAGCTGGCAAAGATGAAATTTAAGTAAATCCCTCTTTAGAACATTAGACACCATGCACTAATGAATTAAATAATTTCAGCTCCTAGCTTAGTAGAAGTTAATTAAGTCAAAGAAGTTATGGAACTTTTTAAATCCAGAGGATGTCCTCAAACTTTTGGTCTATAGTTTAGGTGTGTATTTTTACATTAGAACCAATGTTGAAATTTCAAGTTCAAGTAAAATGACAGAACTTTAAATAATAAATATAATACTCTCAGAGGTTAACTTTCTAACAATTTGTCTTTAATAAAATACCCAGATATTTATTTTTTAACTTTGAACTTGATCCTAACTAGATAACCTGTATTTGTAGCCTTGTGTTAGGCTAAACTAAGTTTATTTAATACCTGTAGATGGGCATCTCCACCTGGTACAAAGGTTAATTAAGTACTTTTGCAGATCATTATTACTGCAATGGATTGAGTCTTTTCTGAGTGCTACTAACTTTTACCCTTATGCCAGACCAAGCTAAATATTCTTAGAATACCTGACCATTATTTATATTTGAAGTAATATAATCATCTTTGTTTCTATTATCACAATGTTTTGGTTGTTATGCCCTCCGGTCTTCTTCAAGCGTGTGTTGATCCAGGAAATGTTCAGGGAATTTCAAACTGAATCCTTTATTTAATCTATGTGGGTAGATTGTTCTCATTCCTCGTCTATATCTAGGAATACCTTATTTTGTTCTTATTTAGTATTGCTCAATTAGTGCTCACTCTGTTTCCACAGAGTCCAAGTCTGTACTATCTGGCACAGGAATTGAACTCATGATTAAATAGAAACAAAAAGAAAACTTATACTAACCAATTATTATTGTTGAAAAATGATAGCAATTTTTTATTTTTTTATTATTTTTTTGATAATGTTGGTAGAGGTTGCTGTCAGTTATTCATCTCTTTGGTGATAGGCTGAATCTTTATCACAAGAGGATAAAAAAAAAAAAAAATTTTTCCTCTCATCTCTATTCCTACACATGCCCCTCTCCCACTCTCCACTTTGTTTTCCTGAGGTCACATGTCCTTCATTTTTTTTTTGTTTATTTAGATAGATTAGCCTTGGTAATGAAAATAAGATTAACTAATTCTTTTTGCAATCCTAATCCTTAAAATAAGGCCAACTCTTTGGAAAGCAAAAGCAAGCAAGCATTTAATTGTGCCAGTCATAGGGCATATCAGTTGTTTTATAATTGTCATATAAAAACAAAAGTTTTTTATGTAAATTCTCAAATTTTTAATGGCTAACCAGAATTTTATCACTGCAAAAACAATCATGTAATATTGTAATAAAGATTTCAATAAACTTGTATGAAAATGCAGGACCAACAAGTTTGTATCTGTTTATCTGCAAGTACATGTTTTAATTTAGTCTAGATCCATTATAAATATTATGCCAAACTTACTCTGAATTTTATTTTTTGCTAAGCAAATCATTGTATTACTGTTGTCTTAAATTTCCAAGAGTTTTCAATTTGCTGTCTCATCCTTGCTGTTTTTGTCACTATATTCTAGCCAATATGTTCCTTAGTCTATATATCCCATGTGATTGTAATATGGAATACATGGGAGAAACAGCTGACTATTAATCAATTTGAAGAACAATGAAAAGTCATAATTCAATGTGATACCATGAAGTCAGGCATGACTGAACATGTATATAAAGAAAAGGTAGCATCTTGACTTCTCTCAAACCAAAATAATTGCATAAGATGAAAAGTCGTCTATATAAGCATTAGAGACTGTATATACAAGCCCAGTATAGAATTGTTGCCATGTAGGGATTCCTATTCTTAGTTAAAGCAAAGCACAAAAGGCTTCCATAGCTGAAAATAGTATTGTTAGTGTTTCAGACATCTATTGAAAAAAATTAGTGTATGGGTTGTGACAAATTTAGTACATCTAACTGAATTTTTTTATAAAATTTGACTTATGGTTGCAACTGCTAACAGAAATATCTGACACTTGTATGTATTGGACTAAAACAAAAGTTGTAGTGTTTTTTACGTGAATTTCAAAGGTGATATTTAGATATTTGTACATAAGATTATTCAACTACATATGTGTCATTTCCCTACTCCCCTATATTTGCCATCTTTGAGGTAGCTTCATGTTATATTCTGTGCTAATAGGAATATCACTAGAACAACATGGTGGATAACTGAATAAAGGTTATTGTATAAACCAGTAAAGAGTGCTGCTGTTTGGAAGGTCAAATAGTTCTCGAGGAGTAAGTCAGTCATACTTAACAGATCCCAGGAAGTCTCCCATAGTCCATTGACTTTATAGGTACTTACGACCTATAGTGTAGTCACTCATGGGGTTATGGTTATTCCATTACATCACTTCATAATTCAATCTTCCCACAACATGGCATCCTTCTGAGTGATGAACTGGTCTAAATGTTTCTTACAGGCTTCCAGAAAATTGAAGTTCTTCTCATTAAGAAAATTTTGTAGGGTTTGAAATCCAAAGGAAATCCTAAGTGGGAATCTAAATGTGCAAGGTTAGATAAATATGACAGGTGCAGTATGACATACCATCCAAGATGTACCCATTTCTGCTGTGTCTGCAAAGATATGTTAAGTCTGGTATTGTCCTGATGGAAGACAACACCCTTATGATTAGCTAATTCCAGGTGTTTTTCATCTATTGCTGCCTTTATTAGATCCAATTGGGAACATGACTTGTCTGGTTTCAATGTCTGATTTTGAAAATGGAGCTCATAACACACAATGTCCTTTCAGTCTCACCAGATGCAGCATTGCTGTCTTCAAATGCAGACCAGATTTTGGAATGGTTTCCCAGGACCTTTTACATTCCGCATTGTTATAAACAATCCATTTTATTCATTGCTTGGGTTTGTTCTTTTCAAAAGTGTGTCATTTTTATGTTTGAGAAAAAAAATCACAGTTGGAAATACAGTTAATTAAATTTTTTGTATTAAATTATGAAGCATCCATGCATCATAGCAATTTGTATATAAGTATTTTCAAATTCCTTACAACAAGCATAGCAGAAATGTAGAGTGTATCTACAATGTCATGTTAATTGGATTATTTTTAATCAATGATTGCAGGGCTACCAGAATATTCTTGGATTTCAGATCAAGATTTTCTATTCTGAGGCTAGTGAATTACTTACAAACTCTCCTTTCATCCATGGCACTATTTCTATAAACATTTAACATCCGCACATAAATCTTATAGAAAGATATGTGGAAATGTCACCTCTCTGAATATATATATATATATATATATATATATATATATATAATTTCAGTCATGTGTGAAATGAAATAGTGCATTCAGATGCCACTTGTTGAAAAAACAGTACAAATTTTTTTTTCTAACCTAGTATATATTGTTCATGAAATAATTTTTAAAAATTCTGGAATTTTTTGTACAAATGTAATAAAATAATGATTTGAATATTGTAGAAGTTTATCTTTTTTTTTTTCTTTTTTTTTTTTTTTTAAACTACTGAATAGGTCAAATATTGAAAGATACAATAAAAGGATAATTAAAATATTTAGGAATGAAGGGAGAAAAAATAAAGAACAATATTATTTGAGACTTTCAGTTATTATTCAACTGGCAGAAGCAAAAAAGAACTATATTTAATATGAAAAAAAAAATTATATGATCTAGATGCACTAAATGCTGGACAGTTTTCTCACAGATGAAGAAACTTGAAGCAACAGTTCTGTTGACAAAGGCTAAGAACTACAGACAGAATATGTGAAGAATGAGGAAGTCTTAAGGAAAATAGGAACAAGAAGAAACTTCTACATACAATCAGAAAGAGGCAGTTGGAATTTCTGAGACACATAATAAAGAAAAAGGGCTTGGAGAATTTAGCACTCACAATATATAAAGGTAAGAAAAGCAAGTTAGATAGCAAAACAGGGAGAAATGTACTAATTTGAAAACTGATTCTTTTAAATTAAAATTTTAGGAATTGAGTTGACTTTTTCTATAAATTTATTAATTTTAGAATCTTTTGGAATGTTCTTTTTTAAAAAAGAAAAAAGCATGCATTGCAAGAAATGGGATTTTATTTTATCTAAGATGGCAAGTAAATCTTATCGTTTGATAAAATCCATTTTTTTTTTTTTTTTTTTAGGTTAGTGCTATTGTCAGGTCACTAGTTCAAATCGTACCAGTGGCTAATTTGGGCTTTTAAAGCAGAATAAGTACTTTGGAGAATGTTGGTTGGAGGAATCAGATGATAAGGTCTGTCTGGAAAAATGGTAATATTGAAGATTCCAAGTATTTTCTCAGATGGAAATGAAAACTTCTTATCAGAGAGAGATCATTGCCTTAAGGTAGGAGAGAAGTAGAAAGATATTAATAACCAAGATGAAATTTGAAAGCAACTCACCCTGCCTGGGAATGGTTGCCTATGTTGTGTCTGTTAACAGTTTTCTAGGTAATCCTTTTGTGTACAAAATAACTTTTTAACTTTGGAGAAGAAATAATCATAATGAAACAGGTGAAAATGTTAAAAAATTCTTTGCTGTTATTTGAAATACACACACACCCCACCTCAAAGAAAATTAATTGATGTATTTTTTAATCTGACATATTGTTATTACTTCAAATGCTATTTTTAGTGGATACCCGTATTTGGAGAGCACATTTCCTTTAATAACTTTTCTCAAGTGTGCAGGCCAGTAGACAAAATAAATACTGTTTAAAATAAAATTGAGCGTCTACTCAAATATGGGTATCCACTAAAAAATTATGCTTGAAGTAATAAAAATATTTCTGATTAAAAATAATTCCATTAATTATTTATAAATTGCTTTGTTTACATTTTGGATAAAGAAAAAATGAGCAGATATACCTTTTGAAAAAATTTAAATGAGTGAGTATATTAAAGCAAATAAAATCTTGCTTGATTCTGAAGCTCTTCATAGCTGAGCAGTTAAAGCACACCAGATTAGAATGTTGTTTTCTCCTGCAAGGAGTTGGAACACATTTTTTTTTAATCCTGCCAAAGGGCACATTTTCTTAAATGTTTTCTTGGGTGTTTAAGCTGGTAAATGAAATAAAACAGAGTTTGGAGTAATATATATATTTACTAATTGTTCAAAGACCAAGAGCCACTCAAGGTAGAGGGTTACTGAATAAGGTTGTATGAATTTAAGAAAAGAAGGAGGTAAGAAGTGCAGATTATGATGATATATATGAAAGATAACAATTGACTGTAAATTGAAAGAGGTTAATATTATATTGATCAGGGAAGCATTCTGTCAGTAGAGTCTGTTACACAAAGTAGCAATTTGTAGGATGAAGCTGTCTGAATAGAACTTTCTGGTTGCTAATGAAATAAGGATGATTTGTCCCATTGTGTATATAGCATGGCAGATCATGAAAATAATGAATTTAGCTCATCAGAACGTTTGCCATGAAAACATTTGTTATACTTGATAAATTTATCTTAGTGTTCAAAACTAAATAGCAGGAAGGAAGATTATTATATAAATCTTCCAAGTGTGATGGACTTAGAAATTGACCATTTGAAATTCTGGCTTTTACTTGGGCTTGAACCCTAACTTTTGGTACTAGTAGGAAATAAGTTATTTCAGCTTTGAAGCAGGCCCAGTAAATGGATGACACTAAGCTTAGAGGCATACCACATAAAGTAAGAGGGGGGAGGGGGAGATTATGCCACTCTGGACAATTTCCTCACAGATGAAAAAGAGATAAAGCAATAGAAATGTAGTTCTACAGAAGGATACTGAGAATACCATGAACTAAACATGTGAGCAATGATAAAGTTTTAAGAAAAATAGAAACAAAAAGGACTTTTATACTTAGAATCAGAAAGAGACAATTGAACATCCTAGAGCACTTAAACCAACAAGACTTTGAGAATTTGGAGTTCACGGCACATTGACAGGCAAAAGAGACAGAGGAAAGCAGTGAATAACCTACCTAATAAGCTTGTGTAAATGGTTAGTAGAACAGGGATTAGGAGAGACAGTAAAAGAAAACTTTGCTTAGAGTTACAAAGAACACAGAAAATCAGCATTCAAAATCCAAATTTTTATCTAGCCTTGAACACTGATCATTGGAACAAATGTAAAAATATGCAACCATTTCAATCAAAAGACAGACGACAACACTTGTTAATACTTGATTATGCATGAAGACTGCTGTGATTGCCTTTTATTTTTTTCTTTAAACTGAAAAGAAACACATCAAAAAATATTTCCTGATAAAGCATCAGATTTATCAAAGGTTTAATTAATACAACAAAGACAATTTCATGTTCTTAAGCTATCTGAAATTGTCAAAAACAATTTTAAATTCCAAATTCAGATATAATTTTTGGCAATGTTTAACCTCTGTGCATGCCAAAAAAACTCACAATGATGCTTATTCCTTCGATACTGCTATTACTGTATACACTTTCAACTCCCACAGCAATGTTTATTTACAAGGTTTAAAAAATTTGTGAACCAAATACAATGCAATATTTGTTATTTACCATTTTATAAGTAAATAAGAAAACAAGTTTATATATTCATAATTTTATAAAAATATCAATGAGCTATAAATCAAGAAAAAAAATTGAATGAACATATACTATTTATTTTGTTTTTGAAAACAATAAGCACTGTTGAGGGAGTCAAAAGTGTATACAGTAATAGTGATGTCAAGGGAATAACTGTCAAATGACAATTTTTTTTTTTTCAGCCATGAAGGTTAAACATTGCCAAGTTTTCTATCTAAACTTTTTATATATTATTAAAAAGGTGACAGGTATGGTTTCATTCAGAAGATTTGCACTGTATCCAAGTGAACGTGGCATCATAAGAAAAGCCATTGCACACTTGAAAATCAATAATAAATTTCCTTTTTTTTTTTTTTTTTTTTTTTTTTAAGCCTAGATAAAGGATTGCTCACTCATGAAGCATATGCCAAAAATGGTACCTTGCATGATTAGATTTAGAACATTACATTCCACGTGTTCTTCTTGCCAGTTGATTTGCAATTGTCATTCATATGCTAAAGAGGTATGCTTTATTTTTTTGTGAATATTTGTAGTTAAATGCTTTTACTTTCTTTTGGATGAATCTGTTGACATAAGTGCTGCAGACAGTTAACCATTTTTATAAGGGAAATTGGTGGTCCTAGAAGAAATTTTGGACTTGATTTGTTTCATGGAAAACAAGAGGATCAGGCATATTTAACAAAAATAAAATTGTGTATATAATTCTACAACTATCTCCTAGAAAATTTGTCAGTATTTGTATCGACAGCACCATAGAGAATAAGCAAAAGATGCTGGGACTACAACTTTGCTGGAAAACTTTTTAGGTCACCTATTAAAATAACGCTGTATTATACACTAAAAGCCACAGTGTGGGAAAACTTTAAATTTACATGTTATGTTAACAGTTGTGAACAGTTGTTTCAAATTTTTGAGCTGTAGAAATGTATATATAGAGGAGGAAGAAATACAACAAGGGCTAGTTACCATTTTACTTAAAAATGCTAAAGATACATGGATGTTCAGCTTTAAATTTTTTAATATATTTTTTAAACCATAATTTTGAATTAAACAATGTAGGAGAAAGTAATTTAGTAAGGTGAAAATATATTGAAAGTGCACTAATTTCAGAATCTTCTATGAATTATACAATATATTTTCTTTCCTGACAAAACTAATGCTAATACAATGTATGATATTTAAAAATAAGTGATATAAAGTTATGTTATGCAATGAAATATACCAGACATAAAAAATTTAAAGCTAAGCTTTTATTTTTATTATTTTTTATGCAAAATTGAAACTAGCATTTATTGTCTTCTTTTCCCATTCCCACTAATGTGTGTGTGTGTGTGCGCGCACGCAAATATATTGAAAAATAGGAAAGAAGCGTTAGGTTAATAATCTGAAGTTCTTTAGTATTTTTGTTTTTATTTTTAAAAAACGGTGCTCGATACACAAGTAGAGCCTATATTATAATTATTTTTTTTTTTTTTTAAATATGATTCCATCGCTACATAGGAATTGTCAGGTTTCAAAAACAGATGCTAAAAGCTTCCAATTCAATTATAAAAATTAAATTAAATTAAGTACCTACTTCTGTTTCATCCTCAGGTGAATTTTGGAATAACTAATTTTGAAATTTACAGAGCTTTATAAGCATATACATTCGTAATAATAATTTCTATGGATATGGAGAAAACCAATCATTTTAATAAAATTATTATTTTCAATTTTATTAAAATGATTGGTTTTCTCCATATCCATAGAAACTAATAATTACGAATGTATATGCTTATGAAGCTCTGTGAATTTCAAAATTTGCTTGAGGATGAAACAGAACAAGGTAATTTAATTTAATTTCTATAATTGAATTGTAAGCTTTTAGCTTCTGTTTTTGAAACATGACAATTCCTATATTGCAATGGAATCATATTTTTAATATATATATAATGTATGTGTGTACACACACACACACTACGGGAAAAACTGGCACCAATTATAAGTGCATATAGAAAAGAAAAATTGAGAAGTATAAGCAGTCAATTACTGATACGCCCTGAGGAGTGGATGGATAGGACTGTCTACAAAACTCTAAGGTTGAGATGCTGAAGGTAACATAAATCAGCTAAGTGACAAACTTTTTACTTTTATGTGTGTGTACACAACTTATTCCCTTGATAAAACAATTATTAGTCTGAATAAGTTCTTTCTAGAACTGAAATTTTTTTTTTTTTTTTTATACTCATTTTATCATTCAGTTACCTACTATGAGTCTGGTATGTAGGTTTATATGATATCTTCCGTAAATATTCTTGCAAGACTAAATGAGAGTACATAAATTGTATGGTTTAATCTGAACTTGGATATTAGAGTGATGTACATAATGGATAGTGGCCCAGAATAAGAAATTGGAGAGGTGAGTTCAAATTCCAGTCAGGTTCATTACATTCACTAACATACAACTACCTTTGGGAACGGTATGAATCCATTCCCCCAAGCTATAGGTTAAAAAGTTGGATTTGTATGTGGAAAAATCATTACTATTCTTAGTATTTTTATAATGCAATATTCTCTCATAAAAATAATTATTCTTACAATCCAAAATATGTTTCAGCCTTAAATTAGCCAAAAAGGGGTTAAGTCATAAAAAAACAAATTGATCAGCAATCTGGACTCATGAGTAGAATAATTGATGCATAGAATGTGAAAGGTTGGCCACCATTAAGCTAAAACATTGATATTGTTTTTTTTGTTTTTTTTTTGTTTTTTTTAATGATAATTCAAGGATAGTCTTTTTGATTTCCTAAAAACTAAGAAGTTATTAAAAATTAATAATCAAGATTTGGTTTTGACTCCGCACTCATATCCTAATTGTGTTGACCAGTTTGATATCTCAGAAAGTACCACAGCCAGAAAAGGATTAGAAAACAAGAGATTAAGATGAATATCTAAATCGATCTATTTTGTTTGTTGAAAGCAAACATAAAAACCATTCTGTCAATTTTTGTGAAAAAGCAAGGAAGCTTAAAAGTTATTTACATGGACATGCTTGTATAATCACACTTTTATATTTCTATTAATAGTAACAATGTTTATGATTTATATTTTGAATAGACAATCTTGATTGGTTTAGAAGATTCTCACACCTACTGCTTTTTTCCTTTATAATGTCTGTGTAAATATTAAATAGCATCCAATACACTGGTGTTATAAACAGAATTTCAAACACTGACAAAGCCTCCTTGGAAAGCAAACATTTTGTACATCATTGATGTACACACACACACACATATATATAATGTGTATGCATGTATTCACTATATTATACATGAAATATTCCTAACAATATCTCCTAATTCTTAACTGTGTGTGAACTTAATATAGTACAGACTTTACCTGATAACTTTTGTGAGCCAAGGAATAAAGGAAGATTATTATTTTGAAGGTGAAAGGGTAAGTAATATTTTTTCATGGTCAAATTTCCCAAACATTTGGGTTGCACTCTTATTATTATACACTATATTTGATGAGTTTTTCTAATTAAAATATTTAAAAAGTAGCAAAATATTACATAATCTCTCATGTCTTTGTATGATGGATGGGAGGTCCATTATTGTTTTTCAGTTAGTCAGGAGGAGCAGTTGTGTAAAAAATGGTCCTGCAAATTGTATTTATTATAGACTGCTAAATATTAAATATGGCAAGTGTTATAAGTTATCTTTTGATAAATTTTAAAATCTTTTTCTCTGTAAAGTTTTTACATATTTATTTTAAGTAACTTTGAAGTATGAAAATGTTTAAGAACTGCTTTTGCCTAAATTGGCCAATTTGTTTTTTTTTATTTTCAACCAAATTATTAATAAAAAAATGTTATGTTGGTAATCTATAGTCATAGTCATTAGCAGTTACATGTCTCATTCTTTGTTATTTAGTAAGCTTAGCTTAGTTTGACACAAGGCCACAAGAAGTATGGGGTAAGAGTAAAGGACAAACTCGCTACTCTGTAATAACTGTCAACTTGAATGTTGCTAACTGTGATGGCACACTGAAGACTCCATGCTTTGTTTTTTTTGTTGGCAACTTGTCATCATTGCAGTCACAAGCAGGTCCTTCCTTCTTGTTAAAAACTGTAATCATTAGTATATTCTTGTTTTGTTTCTTATTGACAACTTAGTTGTCAATAAGAAACAATGACTACAGACTGCCAAACAAATAAAGGACCAGTCTGTAGTCATTGCAGTCACTAGCATGTCCTTGCTTTCTTTCTTGACAACCCATGGTCATTCACTGCTACTTTGACTATTACATTATTATTCACATATTGCATTTTTTTTCTTCTATGATTTCAATAAGATTTTTTTTAACAAAAAGTAAATGGAAAGGAACAGTTAAAGAATAAAGTTTGAATTGCCAGATTTGTGTTTTCTTTCTGTTAGATTTCAAACTAAAACAGGTTATTAAGCTGTCAGCATTTTTTTTTAACATTAAAACAAAGTGGTCATTGATTTTAAACTTTAAAGCAATTATTGACTTAAAAATTCAAAGAATTCTAAATTTATAAAACATGTAACTAATTCAAATAATAGCAAACATTTAAAAAAAAAAAATTAAAAAAGCAACTCTTAATTGCTTCAATTTAGTGGTGGCCTAATGGATATGTCATTTGCCTGCTTATAACCAGGTTGTAGGTTTGAATACTCATGAATACTTCCATAGATAAAGCTAGTATGAATTATATGTGGATTTCTGCTCAATTGAAAACCTTAAGTCAAATCCACTATAAAAAAAATTATTGAATTATAAATCCCTTAAGTATTTGCTTTGAGTGTAGTGTGACGGTTATCTGCATGCTGTGTTCAAATTCAGTGTGAGTCTGTTTTGTTCACTTTGCACCAGTGCCCTTTGAAAAAGGCAGAAATCCATTTTTTTCCAACTCTTTTGCCTTGGGTGGCAGCCAGTCAAGGAGAAGAGCAACTCTGAATTCTAAACCAGCCTGAAAGGGGATGAGCTCTGTCAAGGTATCTTGTGATACACCCTCTGCTGCAAAATATAGGGTGCTCCTACAACTTTAGTGTTATGGTATTTATTGTGAAGTATTAGCTAATCTTAGGTTTGTCTGGCACATGCTTACTAATGTGGAGGCATCCAAATGGCCTATGTGGCTAACTTGTTGACTACTGCTCTACAACGATTGCTGAGTTTACATCCCTTATTGTAAAAGTGTAATTTTTTTTTTTTTTTTAAATATTATTATTTTTAAGAAGAAAATTTAACAATATTTTTTAAGAAATGGAAAATCTATTTTCTTTTTCCTGACTAATGTTGATTTTTTTGTTTTTTTTTTTTTCCGGATTAGATTATTTAAATTATGTTTGGCATTGGATTTTTTCTGACTCGCCTGTGAAAAATAGGTTACCCAATTTTTGCTTACCGGGTATCTAGCAAGTAATATTTTTACAGCATTTTTCTTGTACACTAAAAATTTTATTTAAAAATAGTCAAAATGAAGGCTTTTTTTAAAAAAGTTAAACTGATAGAAAATTAAAACTTTGGATGTTTTCTCTCCCCCTCACACACACACACACGCACGAATAAATTCTTAGTAAGAACAACTAACATTGACAAAAATGTTTTTAAAAATAACGATTGTTGAAATAACCAAAAATCAAAGTAGCAAGACAAAAAAAAAAAACGTAAGTCTTCACTGAAAACAAAAATATGTTTTCGGTGCTAATAAAAATAAGTTTCAAAGAAATATTTTCAATTTTCATTTGGCACATAAAAAAGACATTTTTTAAGGAAAAAAAGTAAAAACAAATGACCCTGACATCGGCATATTTTAATTTTTGTTGCTTTGTTTGTTACAATTAGATTGAGATCAAAATAATCACAGCTATAAATAAAACTCGTATCGAATTAATTTTATCGATAATTTCGATAAGAAAAGTCAACCTTTCAAAACAATGAGGCAAAAAATATTGTCCAATTTTTAACGATTGCATCAAAAAAGGTCAAAAATGGGCGATGACGACACATGCAGGTATTTGTGCAGCAGAAAAAATAGTTCTCTCTTTCTAATTCAGCTCTTAGCTTTGTGGCTCAATAAATTATCTAATATTTGTTTAGAATATTTTTGGTTACTTCTTTTGAATTCTTTTTAGCATGGTTTTAAGGTGTTAAGGAGCTTTTGATGTTGTTTTGGAGTTTGGCTGCAGGTGAGATGAATTGGTGTGTTCATACGCTCAAATTTTCTTTTTGGTCTGTTAAGCTTGTTTCTTCCCTTTTCGATGTCGGCAGGCAGAGAAGACGGAGGAATGGTCTTGGCAGAACAATATTAACATGCAGCAATAAAATAAAAGGCACCATCAAGACTTTTACTGGAGCCAAGGCTTCGCAGAGCTTCTATGCGAATCGCCAGAGTTCTGGTTAGGTAAGTCAATGCAAAAATTAAAAAATAATCTTTCTTTAATCTTTATTAACAACTGTTGCATGTTTCTTCGTTCGTAGCTGTCGCCATAAGCAAATTATTTATTTTTTTAACATTGTAGCATAGAACTAAAATTGCAATAAAAATCGTTTCGAATTTTGTACCATTCTCCAATTTTTTTCTTCTTTAAGAGTTTATTCTGTTCTGGTTGAGTCTGAAATTGCTTTGTTTTGGAGAGATCGATCGATCGACATTTATTTTTTTTATGCAATCGCTGTTATTTAATTTGTGGGTAAAAAAAACGAACAACACCAAAAAAAGATGGAATGATATTTGTTTGTAGAATTTATTTATTTAACGGAAACATGAATTAAATATTCATTTTTCCTGAATCTTAAAAATATTTTAATGGCTGTTATTTTGTGCAAAAGACAAAAAATAAATAAAATAAAAAAAAAAAATTTTTTTTTTTTTTTTTTTATTGAAAATGTCAGATGTTTGCAATATAATCTTTTCTGTGATTCATAAAAAATACTTTTTTTAAACAATTCCTTGTTTTTACTGCAAAAAAGTAGTTTGACTTTTTTATTAACTACTTGTTTTTTTTTTGCTTAAATTTCTTCTGTTATTTTAATTTTTTTTATACTTGGATGCTTTTCAAATAGATATTTCAAAATATTTTTGATTTTTCAAGTAAGTGAATACTTAAACAAAAATATATTTTTGTTTTTACAAGTAAAGAAAAAGTGAACGTTAAGACTCTTTCACTAACTTCGAACTAAAAGTAAAAAAGTGAGATAGTGAGTAAAAAAAACCAAACATTAACTTTGTTTTCAATACTAAAAAGTACTTTTAAAAAGAACTTCATAGGCAACTTTTACTTTTCAGTTTGTATCCTTTTACATAAATAAGTTATCAATAGTAAATACTCTTGCAAGTAGGAGAGATCATAAGGTATGTTTACGAAAAATGCGATTAAGTTTCGTATTTTGACCAAAAAGTATTGCGAAAGTTGCTATTTTTATCAGCCTTTTTTAGTTTCCAATTTTTTTACCAAGATTGCGCTATGGCATTTTTAAACACATTTTTAAACACAAATGAAAATATTGTATTTTTATTAAATTTAAATACACTTTTTTATGAATTGATTTAAAATATTTCGCTTAAAAATAAAATGTCTCTTAGTTTTAATTTTTTTTGGGTTGTTAAAACTGGAGAACTAATGTACAAATTTTAAGAAAGTTGGTCATAAAAAATAATTGCAGGTAAATCCTCTCGTTCAATCCTCCTCAAAAGTACAAAAAATATTAATATGCAAAAAAGAAAGGTTAAACTAACACAAAAAAAAAAAAACTTTTTTTTTTCCCCTATTTTTTTTAACTTTATGTAGTGAGTCAGTGACGTTTATACTCAACAACTTGATTTCAGTTTTAACTTGAAACTAAAAAGTAAACAAAATACTAACCTTGGATTTGATAAAGTGTTAACTGTGTGTAAATACTACTACTTAGTTTTAAAAATATGTTTCAATCAATTTGTCGAAGAATGTCAAAATTTGACATTTCAAAAATTCAAACAAACATACATTGTGGGTGGCGGAAGACTGAACAGTAAATTATTAATTAAAAAAGCTGTTCGTAAACATAAATAATTTATTGTATGAAGAAAAAAGTGAGATAATAAAAATAAAAAAAAATAATTGAACATTTTTTAAATAACATCAAGCTGGATTCGAACCAGTGATGCACATACCAAACCGGAAATTTGCAGCTGTTTTTTTTTTTTTTTTCTTTCTTTCTTTCTTTCTTCAGTTGTGCTTGCGGGTGTTTGTCCCTGATGGCTGATGTTTAAAGGAAAGCCGTTGGATGGCGCCTCTCAGAGAAATACTTTATTTGCTAGGGGGAGGGGAATGAATTAATTTTTTTTTTTTTTACCATTTGTGTGAAAATAAAAATTCGTTTCTCTCGCCCGCCCCAAACAAATTTAAACTTTTTTTTCTCGCGATACACACGAAAAATATCACCCCCCCCCCCCCAACTGTTGCCAGGTGACAATTTGTCAACTGATGAAACTATGTGTGTGTATAAATATTTATTTATGTATTATGCACGGTAGTTATTAGAAAGCGCTGAATATCAAAGATAGAGCTAACTAACATTTGGTTGGATTGATGTGAGTTTGTGACTCTGGGTTTCACGCTCTTGCGATCGTCAGCGTGAAACCCAGGGTCACAAACTCACATCAGTCTACTAATCATAGTGTGTGAGGGTGAAAAAGTTTTCGGATCGACCCACTTCCCAAAAACATCAGAATTCTGTTTGGGGTGACTTTTCTTTTCTTGAGTGAGACGAAAATCTTTTCAGCACGTCACATCGCATTAATTTATTTCTATATAATACTATGTATGAGCTCATATTATTCAAGAGAACCATCATTTCTGACCAATTTTGTTTTGACGGTGAATAATTTGTCGTTGTCGAATAATAATGGATTAGCTATTAAATTTCTTTTTAAAAAAATCAGCTGCAGTACTTCACCTTTTTCTTTTTATAACAAAACATTGTTCTCTTCTTTCATTCGTTAGCTTTTTTCTTTCATTTATCTTTTTTTCTTTTCTTTTTTTTTTTTTTTTTAATGTATCCCTTTTTTTCCCCTCTCATACGAAATTGAGTCTTTTCTATTCTTTTTCTTTTTTTTGTTAAGACTATTAAAATTTGTTAGGGTGGTGCATGTTCTACCTTATTGTTTATTGCTAACGTTTCTTTCGACAGAGTTGTAAAAATTCCTCTTATTTGAATTGACAATTGTTGTTATAATGCTGTTCTTAATGGCTAGCGAGCTTGTTTGTTTTCTTCTTTCTTTTAAAAAATGTTTTAGTTTCGGCTTTGGGGGATTTCACATACACACCTCTTTGAATGGAACATTTCATTTATTTAAATTTTTTAGTGCACTATGCAAACTACACTTTCGAATTTGGATCTTTACTTTTATATCAACACTGTGTGCAGTTTATTTTTGAATGTGCCTGATTATCTCTAATCCTTTTTTTACCTTTATCAAACCTCATTAAAATAGTGAAATAATAATAATAATAATAATAATGGTGTTAATTATAATAAAGAAAACAACATAAATCATGAAATCATATGGGCTGCTGCTGTTGATGTTTTTGAGGCAGCCGTTTGTGCTGGTAGCTGATTGGTTGGTTGTAGTCAGCTGGTATAAATGAAACAGTTTTATTGGTTACTGTTAGTCGAGCTGCCAAATGTAAACATTGACGACTCCCTTTCCAGACGGGGAACCAGCCTCTCTTGACATTGTTTGTTGTTGACAGTCACCACTCTCCCAAATATCATTTTGCTTCTATTTGTACCGATGCCCTTGAGTCGTACTTGTTCTAACTTTGATCCAGGTTCCAGGTAAGATTTTCCTTAACATTTCTTACATTATCTCTCTCTACTCACTCAGTCCTAGGAAATATTTTTCGTAATTGACTTTGTCTTCTCAGCAACCAGCCATTAATTAATTAATATTTAACTTAATAATAGTATCCCCCCTCTTTTTGTATCTCCCTATTATATTTTAACAATTATCTAGACTCGATTCAGTAGATCGGGACTTTTGTATTTTTCTTCGGGTAGATCGGCGAAAGAAAATTTCATCAATTTTTTTTTTCTTCGTTAGTTTCTTCTTTTTTAACAGTCTTTCCTACCTCCTAAGAAAAATTTAGGAATCATTTGTTTCGTATTTCATTTTACTTTTGAAATTAAAAATTGAATTTTAGTTATTGTCACTTCGCCTCTTTAGGTTTATCTCGATTTATTTATTCAAAGGTGCATAATTTACGTTTATGAATTTGAATTTGCTTTTAAAAAAAGTAGATCACTTTTTGTATTTTTTTTTATTTTAAAACATTCTTTATTTCAATTTATTATGAACAAAATGTTTTTCTCGGTCCAAAATGGACCGAGAAAAACAATAAAAAAAAGTTCGTTTAGGTGGTTTTGAAATTTGGGTTAAGCCGTTGCTTGAGAGAATTTTAAAAAATGACAACTTTAGTCAGTTGTCAACTTGTAGATTCCTCCTCCCTCCAATCCTCTTTCTTGTTCCCTACACCTCTGCTAAAATGGGTGGTGATTCAATTTTTTTTTTTTTTTTTTGTGGTAGTGGAGGGATGTTTCATATTGTGACACCCCTCTCCACTCTTACTCTGTCGCGCCTTCGACTAACGACTTTTGGCTCCATTTCATCATTCGTCCTCTGCCCCTTGGTTTTGTCTCCTTCCCTTAATTGTGCCCCCTCCCGTATCTCTTTAGTTACACTGTTTTTGTGTAAAAAAAAACAAGCCGATTAGACCGCAAAATAGAAGTGTGTGTATATTTTTTAATAAGCTTTTCTTATAATTAACCACTAATAATTTTATTTATAAGAATAAAATTTCATGTTTATTTACATTGGTTGGTCGATGTTGGTTTTTCCTTCTTTCTTCCGTGTTTTGCTTTCTCTTCCAATTGATTAGGCTTCTGCTTTTGTTTACAATCGTCGTACTTAGCAATTAAGCGCATGAAATAATAATGTTTGTTTATTGATCTAAAATACTATTGCTGCTTGATTAGTTATTATAAGCAGAATTATTGAGGTGAGGGTGTCAAAACACTTTTTTTTTTTTTTTTTTTTTGTTTTGTCTTTTCTCTCTTACATTGACCTCGCCTCTCGTTTATCCTTGATATTTAAAAGTGGTTGGCATCCCGGATGATTTTCTTGTTTAGCTGTATTTCATTTGTTAAAAAAAAAAAAAACACAAAACAGACTATTCACCAATTTTGTATGTATTTTCCTCTGTTCCTTAGCAACACGTACTATTTCTTTGACAATAAATTCTTGTTTTCTGACTGTTTTGTTGCACTCTGGAGGAGGAGTGTCATGATTTGCATCGTTTCCTCTGACGACAATCACTTGTCACTTAATTTACTGAGCTTTTTTTTTTTCTTTACTTTTTTTTTTAATACAATGAAGCACTTAAATTTAAATTGGGATGGATATTAATTAAACCATAGAATTTCCCCCTTTTTTTCCTCTTTTCTCTGGAAGGATTATTTTCTTTGTTCTAAGTCTTTGTTCTATTGTTATAGTATTTATTTTTTCTCTATTTCAGGTTGTCTTGTTTCGTGAAGACATTTTGTGGCTCAAAATGAAATTTAACTTGGGTGTTGGCGATGAGCAGTTGCTACAGCTTTTGTCTGACCTCCTCAAAAAGGACAGACAGCAGTGGAAGGCCAAATTTTTCCGTAGGCATGGAGATACAGTAAGCTGATTCTAATTTTGTCGCTTGAATTTAGATTCTTCAATTTGCTCTATTGTCTCTTTGAATTGATTGTTATGATTTCCTTATTGAAATTTTGAACATTTTCTGCTGAAAAATAAGAATGTTAATTTGTTTTCTAGAATGTTACAGGTTGCCAGCGGGATTGGGCTGCTTCCTGGTTGGTGAGCATCAATAGGAATTTCCAGTTTACACCAGAAACCTTATCATTGGCCCTGAGTCTCATGGATCGGTTTCTCAATTCTGTTAAGGTTAGGGTCTAATATTCACTCTGTCTTTCAATTTGTCATCAAATGTCTTTTGTAGCCAATAAAAAACCCTACATTTTTACTGTAGGAAATAATTTAGGTACCTCCACTTTTGGCATAAATTTTCGATACCTAAGTTTAAAAATTCTTGCAAAAATCAAATAATTGTCTGATTTTAATGAAACTTTCAGGACTTATTCACAAATGAATGAAACTATTTTGGAAATTTTTTTTTTTTTTTTTTAACATGTTTCCACCCACTTACATATTTTCATAAAATTTCGAGAAATTAAATCTTCAAGCGTGGGATTTGTTTTATTAGTTATAAACAGGACTCTTTGTAGAAAGTAAATTTTTTTTTTTTTTTTTCTTCTTTTTTTTTTTTTTTGTAAAATAGAAAATCTGCTCTGAATTATAAAAAAAAGATGTAAAAAAACTATGACATTAATTAGAAAAGCTTTCACCTGTTTTTATAAATACGTTATACTAAGGACATTATTTTGTGAAGAAATAAAATTTTTTCAATGAATAATGTATTTTTTACAAATTTAAAAAATTTTTTTCATTAACTTAATACTTCAAAAATCATTTAAAATTCTTTATTGCTTTCGAGCACGTAATGCAATGATAACGTTAATGAAAAAATAAATTTACGAATCTATATTTGAAAAGCACATAAGTCGTTTCACCACAAATATTTTTAAAATATTGAAAAAAAAAAACGTTCATAATTTCTACGTATGGAAATGTATACACGACTTAATCCTTAAAAAAAATTTAAACAATTATCTAATTAATAAAAAAACTTTAAATAATTACCTAATTAAGAAAGTACATGATTACTGAATAAAAATGTTAATATTTAAAAAGTACTAGTTAAAAAACGAAAAACTGCGTTCGCTTACTTTGCAAAAATTGTCAATTTTGATCATCCATAGTAATCTATCATCACCTCATCACAATCGAGCGTTTTTTAATCGTGATATGCTGCTTTTTTTCGTGACCTAATGGAGGTACCTAAAATAATTAGGATGCTTAGAAAATTTTATGAATATGTTTCTCTTGAAAGTAAAAAAATGTTACTGCCTCTTTTTGTTGTAGGTGCCACCTAAGTATCTCCATTGTGTGGGGATATCTTGCTTCTTCCTGGCAGCAAAGACAATGGAAGAAGATGAGGTAAATACTTCTCAAATTGTTTGTGTTATTTTAGTCTGGATTTAAATATTTTGCAATTTTGGTTCTGAGGTTGTTTCATGCTTAAAATTTTATAACAATTATTGTTTACTACAGGTTGTTCCCAACACCCAGATTTTGGCAGCAGAAAGTCAGTGTGGCTGTAGCGTGTCCGAGATTCTACGCATGGAGAGAGAAATTCTCAGCAAACTTGATTGGAACCTGCGTCACGTTCACCATATTGATTTTCTCCATGCTGTGAGTTTTCTTCTGCACACTTCGTCTAAAATCTTTAAGCTACTGAATGTTATTTTGTTTGGATAATCCATTTTGTGTTTGTGTTTGAGATGAGGAGCAGAACATAATTCTTCTGTTGCTAATTTTAGTTTCCCCTTTTTGTTTCAGTTGCATGCATTGTTGCTGTCTATGTATCCACAATACTTATGTCTTGGAAACATGACACCTTCTCGACAACTGTCTACCTTAACGTCCAAGCTTTTTCGCTTATTGTGCAGCCATAAGTTCATGGTTTTCCGGCCATGTGTTCTCGTCCTGTCGTTGCTCAGTCTTGAGCTGGAGACTTATGTTCCACAATCATGGCTTCAACTCACGATGATATTACAAAGACTCACTGAAGTAAGTTTTAGTTTTTTTCTTTTAATGATTGAAAGATGCTTGAAATTTGTCCAGTTTTTCTGACTTTTATTCTTTCTTTCTACTTTCAGATTCCTACAGAACAGTTGGTCCATTGTAGGGAAGAATGCAGCCGCCAACTGAGTGCAAAATTTCACTTGCCCAAGCCACCTGTGCTTTATGCACGCAGGAAGCGAGTTTGTATGAAACGTCGGGTTGAGCAAATTGAAGTGGATGAGATATATGACTGCATCAAACATTTGTACAACGAAGATGACTTAGCCAAAAGTAAATCATCAGATAAAGTCCTTCCGCTATCTTGCAGCACAGAATTGCGGCAGTGTGTTGATGATGTGCCAGTCCAAACTATTGCTGCCACCTAAGAACACCAAACAACTAATTGCAGGATTTTATTTTTATTTTTGGTCTTGTAATCGTCCTTCATGTTGCTTCTCTGCTCTACTTTGAGTGAATAAGCAGCTAAACCATTTGTTATATGTGGGTTGATTCTGTTATTTTTAGCTTGATCCTGCTGATGTTAGAGGCATCTTTCTTTCTTCTTTTTTGTTTTTCTTTTTTCTTTTTTTCTCAATCCAATAATAGAGCAAAAACAGTAAGAAAAATATCTTTAAAAAGAATTTGAAAAAAAAAAAATCACAAAATCTTTTCAAAAATCCAACTAAAAAGTATAAAAATATTCTAAACCCCAAAAACATAAAAAAAAAAAAACTCTCTTGGAAAAAAACCAAAAAAAAAAAAAGTTATAACTTTTTGCTGGGTTAATAATGCCTGAGAGCAAGTTTTTGTACTTTATTTGTAAATTCCTTAACTTTATCTGAGGGGTTTTAATTTTATTTTGGAAAGTTATTTATAAAAGAAGACTTTCGAACTCTATAGAATCTTCTAAATTCTGCAAATCTCTTCCTTCCTGGAAGCATTTTGACTATAGGTCAGACTTTGTGCATCTGTTAGGGCTGTTGTTCATGTGGTTGCTTTAATGTGAACCACTATCACACTTTCTGAACTCTCCCAGATAGCAGCAGCCACCTCTTCTCTTGCTTGCGCTGGAGAAATGCCCTTTGGTCTTGGTTGCTTGCTCATCCATGTGTTTGTAAATTCTTCTCTTCTAATTAGGGCCTTTATAATATTGTCTTTAGAAAAGCAACCATTAGAAGAGGTATTTTGTCTCAGCTATGACAACCTCTTGAATCTCACTGTGTGCAGGTTTGAGATCATTTCAATCAAACAACTTTGCACACAAGTGCACCAAATGATCTGAACTCATAATTCAAGCAATGCACTTGGATTATCTATTTAAAAGCAAACATTTCAGAGCACCCGGTGCCAGGCTTGTCCATGTTATGTTCTGGTGCACTCCTTTTGCCTTCATCAGTCTTTCACTGGCAACAGTGCACACTGCATATTGTTTTGTCTGACTGACTGAAGGACTTCATATCACCCCCTCCATTTTTATTTCTTGCCTCCAGACCATTTTGTCAGATTGGGTGGCACTTGAAACAAAAATTCATCAAAATTTGTTAAATCTTCAAATCCTTTTTTTGAGGATACAATCTGTTTACATTCCTCTATATTTATATGTACACATACACACACACTCTATTTTTTAGATATGAACTACTATAACTGGGAGTCATAAGTAATGTTTTTACCAGAGGTAAAAAATCTGGCTGAACTGTTAAATTAGTCCATAGTGGACTGTTCTAAATTGTATATAGTGTACAGAAGTTTTGAATGTTGCAAGTGTATAACATCTTGATGCCAGTGCTCAAAGAGAGCCATATGGCAGCAAGCACTGACTATGTGCGGTGTATATGGATGATCTGATGAGCAACGCCATGCAAACTGGTTGTTGTCTGTGGCTGGTGTCTGTCTCTTGTCTTCTATTTATTCCCTGAACAAAAAATTGGATATGCAAATACTCTTTAGATTTGTTAATTTGAAAGGGGGTGGGGCATTACTGTTCTAACAACAATGGCAGCATTTTAGTGGGTGGGTGGGGAGACTTTGCTGAGCAGCACCAGCTTCTTTAAACCGACTCATATTCTTCTCTTCCTCTCTCTTATTGCTGTTAATGTTTAGGGCAGAACTGGGTTATTAAAATAAAACAGCCTAGTGTGCACTTGCTAGCATGTCTCTAAAGTTCTTCCACAAGAAAGGAATTTGTCATTGGCCACGTTGCCTAACCATTCAGTATTCCTTGGTGAGTGTGTCTTCCTGTCTGTCCATTTTATTTTTTTAATTCTGAGAAAGTGCCTGGGACGATGCCCAATCGTCATCATCTTCCCTCTTTACCAAATTCCTCCAGTATTAGCTTTCCCCCTTTCTTTGTTATTTGTTTCTTCTTTTTCCTTCTCTCTGTAATTGTCTTATTTATCCACTATTGTCTTGTCTTCAGCACCAATGCCTTAGTATTGAAATGAACGCAAGCAACTTCACAAAACCTTTTTTTTTTTTTTTTTTTTTTTTTTTTTTTACAAAAGGACTATTTCTTCATTGCAGAAAAAAAAAATGTTGAAATTCCAACTGAATTTTTTTTCTGTCTGAAAGTCTAAAAAAAAAAAAAAATCCCAAAACCACTACCCCCTCAAGTGTATGCTGCATGAATGTGTGAGTGTAAGGCAGTTGAAAAACTATGCTGAAGTAATTAAATGATTAAATAAAAACAATTTTTATTTCTACCTTGCTTTTATGTTTTTTTTTTTTCTCTCATTAATTGAAAAAAAATTGCATGAAACTTTTAGAGGCGAGTAGTATTAAAACTGAATAGCTGTACAATTCAAAACTTATTTTTAGTTGAGAATGTTACATTATTCAACCTAATAAAAGTGGATTTTCTTAAGTATTGAAAGTTTTAAGTGAACAGATATATATTTGTGCATGAACATTGAAAATTTCTGGAGCAAATTGTGTTGTTATATATATATATATATATATATATATATATATATATATATATAGCATCACCATCTACTTCGCATCATTCAGAAACAGTATTTTGTGATTAGCACTGTAAGGAGGAGATAACTCCTTTGCTCTGAATGACCAAAATTCATGCTTCATTGTTGTCTGAAATTGAGTTTTTGTTTTTTGTTTTTTTCCCTCATCATCATGTTAAGATAGACTTGGACCATAAAATCCTTTTATCCAAATTAAGTGTATTGTCATTTTCTTCAGTAAAACCCCCCCACCTACTCACTTGTCATTGTCAACTTGTTTGACAAGTACTGGTATTGCAACCAGTAAATATGAACAAATTTTCTGAATTTCAAGTTACCTTTGTTATAAGGAAGATTACTGTTCAAAATCTATTGACCAATATAGCTTTTTTTATGTCACTTAGCCATTCTCCAACTGACTGCTAGGAATTCAACTTAGAAATAAATATATTTTAAATACATCTGCAGAATTTCAATTAGAATTCTAGAAACAATCACAAAAGTTGCATAACTTAAGTGTGGGCACTTGCTTCACAGAAATTAAGTATTTCAACATTTATGTTTTATGTGCTGGGTCAGTCATTAATTTTTTTTTTTCTTTTTATATGTCCCAAGATAACCATTTGTTGAGGTGAGTAAAATAAAAAATTGATCGTCAACACCTAGATGAGGGGAAATAGACTCTCACCCACTTGTACATTGCTTCATGACAGCAAAGTTTAGTAAATATAAAATGTTTACCTTGTTTCAAGGGTGAGGTTCAAGCCCCAAGAAAATAACTTAAAATAGGCTGGTTTTCAGTCTTAGCTATGCATTATAAAAATGAAATATCAAAAAAAAAAAAAATTAAAAAAACAGCTACCTATTAATTTGTATTTCCTTGCTTCATTTTAATAACTGGCTATTCAATGTAGCATTGTGCTACAATATCTTTCTAGAACTGGGATACTTGTTGGGTATGACAAGGTAATTGAATGAGTTTTGTCAAAATATCTTTAATGCACAATGAGGTTTAAATCTAGTGGATTACTTGGAAGTAATCTTTGTTCTGGAACCAGTTTCATGTTAACTTTTGGAAGAAATTGCTGTTTCACTAACAGAATCTTCACCAGTAGCATAGAATAGGGGGACATTGGTTTGCATCAAGATCTGTATTTTTATCTAGATGGAGTCCAATTAATGATCTTTGCAAACTCTACATTGTTGCAGAGACACCATCAGCTTGCACATAGGCTGGATCCATAGCCTCAAATATCTTTACATAAACTCAATTATCTGCTAGAAAATGGAATTGTAACATCTAATGTGTTACTTCTCTGATCCTGTAATGTGAGCTTAATGTTACCTTCATTGGTTGATGATTATAAAATCCCATGTACAGTGTGTTTGGTTTGTTAAAAAAAAAAATCAATCTAGCTTCCAGTTCATTTTGTCAAGATGGCAAGTCCTAGTGGCATTGAGAGGGGAAAAACATACTTTTGTAGAAGCAGTCTCATAATGAATGTGGCGACATATGCGCTGACGTCGAGTCCAGATTTAAGGGAGTTGATAGAATTGAAAACGAAAAATGACATTAAAATAGAACATTTTATTTAACCGTAAAGAATAAACTTAGTTAGTGTCGTGAAAACTGGATCTCAGTTATTTCAATGCTTACTCTCGAATCGATACTAAATGTGGATAGGTGTGTGAGTATAACGTCAGTATATTGCTTCTTTTTTTTTTTTTTTTTCTTCGTGGTGCTGGTGGGGTAACCGCGTTATTAAAATATTTGTATTTCCTTCCTGTACGTAGATGTAAATTTGATCAATTCGCAATGTGAATCATTCAAAATTAATGCAATTCAATAATTTAATTACCTATCTCCTTTGTTGCCTTTTGAAATTTATGAATACAACGGCGGGTTTTAGAAGTTGAAAAACTATGAAGATACATTACAATACAATCAAAGCTTAGGCAAGTCGGGGCAACTTGTTCTTTCAAAAATAGTTACAGTGGGGACAGGAGAGAAAAAATTGCAAATGAGGAAATAAAGGGGAAAAAACACACTTGAAAAAGTGATCACCTGATCCAATTTTGATGAATGTTTTATGAGGAGCGGAGTGCTTCTTTTTCTTTTAGAAGAAAATGATTATAAAAATAGCAATCTTAAAGTAGTTGAAAACAAAACAAAAAAGGAAAGGCTCTGATCGCATGAAACAATTTTTTTATACTCAAGCTTTAAATGACATTGGCAAAAATTAAAAAAAAAAAAGTTTCAATTTTGAGCCCTCATTTTTTAAACGGTAGATAGACTTAAAAATAGACACTCTAGCTAGTTTTTTTTTTTTTTATAGTTGAAAAGTAAAAAAACAAACTATTTTAACTATTATTAACAAAGTAAGACTAAAAGCCTTTCGAAACAATTTTAAATGTCTCTCTTTTTTTTTTTTTTAATACTGTTGTGCATTTTCCTATTATCTGGAAATAAGTAAAAATGTCAACAAGTTTTTTTTAAATACCACTCAATATGAATCAAGGAAAAAATTTCTTAAGAATAAAAAAGGTCATGGTGTGTCTGTGTGTGTGTGTGTGTCTGTAAGAAGACGGTAATTTGCCGTTTTCTTAATAAACTTAACGATAAATTCTCGTTATCATAGTTTTAAAATAAACAAAACAAAGATAATCCGAGTCTGAAATAAAATTGTCCTTTAAAATAAGTTAATGATAAGTTTAATAACGCTTTGCATCGCTTCTTTTTTATTTTATTTTTTTTTATTTATCTCAAGTCTTGCTCTGTCAACAAATAGTGTTTTTCAAAAGAGAAAATGGGACGTTATTTTCTCGCTAGACAAAGAAAAATGTGTTTTGAAAGGAAATATTTTTTATAAGATTTAGTTCGGGTTCGTTAGAAATTTTATTTTTTTCAAAAGCTTCACTTTCTGTGAATTTCTCGCTCTTACAAAAAAAAAAAAAAAAATGTAAAGAATTTTCTAAAAGTAAAATATTTTTTTCTTGTCATAATTAAACAATTTATTTAATAAATTGTTTAATTATGACAAGAAAAAATTAACAGGGTGCTTCATACTCTCGGCCTTGTGCCATATCTTCTCCACGCTTAGTAAACCAGTTATTAAAAAAAAAAAAATTCTACTTTCTCTAGTGAGTAATATTTCCAGTTTTACATTGATTTTATTATCTCGTTTATTTGGAACTTTTAAATGACATTATTATTTATTTAATAATGGAGCTGAAAATAGCCTCCATTCCGAGAGGGACAGTCATAGAATGAGAAATTATACACAAACTTGTCTTTAGTACAATTTATTTACGATATATATCAAATCAATGTAAAAGTAAATTTTTTGTAAAAATAACTGGTATAAGGTCGGGTTTTCGTTTTATTTTCACTTTTCAGTCAACGAAAAACTATATTGAAAACTTAAAAGTGTATATCCGTTAACTAAATATGACAGGGCCAAATTTATTATTCCTACCTTTGTTATTAATAATATTCATTTTATACACAACCTCATATCGACATTTTCAGTTGGGCTGATATCGACATTTTAAAAGTGGAATGCAGAAGAGGAAGAATGAAAAAGTCGGGGCTGGAGTAGGGGGTTTGGCCGTATTCTGCAGTTTGATTGGCTGATAACTGGGGCTCCCAGCGCCTCCATCTTTGCCATATAAGGAAGTGTTCGTCACCTGATGCTGATACTGTCGTTTTTTTCTCTTCTTAAGGAAAAGAGATTTCGAAACTTCATTTCTATTTAAAAAAAAAATACTAGGTAATTCAAATTGTAATAGTCGAAGTTTGTAATTATTTACCTAAAGTAACGGAAATTGTCTAGCTTGTCTCTTTTTTTAGTTTTATCGATTTGCAGTTTCTGAATTAAAGAGAAAAAACACTGTCCAAATTTGAGTAAAACCTCTATAAAGACGAGAGATAAGTTCGTCCATGAAAGAATCACTCGTATTTTTGCACTTAAAAAAAAATATTAAAAACGGAAATGTTCATAAAACATTGTGTTACTTTACTGTTAATTCTAGATAAGTAAAAATCTTATTCTTCACTCTACGAAGTAATTTCGCGTGTATAAAAAAATTCGCGACTATATTAATAACTCTTTATTTTGTGAAAACATTTAGCTTTTGATTTTCAATTTATTTATTTATTCGCAGTGGAGTCAGATAATCCTAGACCCCCTTCCGGAAAAACACAATCACAATTCGATTCCGATCCGCAAGCAAGGAATCTTTATCCTATTATTATTTGGGCTAGAGGCGGAAAGGGCTCATCGCATAAGCTAAGCATCTCTTAGAAGAGAGAGAAGAAACCACAATGCAACTATTATAAGTTGTCAATTGTATGCATACAATTGTGAATGCGTGAATTTCTTCTTTTTTTTTTGTTGTATCTAATCTTTGATTCGCGATACTTTCACTACGCCTGTGTCAGTCCGGGTAAAAAAAAACTGCAACTACCAGGATTTATAGTCACGAGACATAGTTACTTTCACTTTCGTCTCCCATTTGCAGCTTCAAAGATTTCAGTGATGGATTTGGAAAAAACGAAGACAAAAAAGTTTTGAATATTGAGAAGAATTTACCAAGGAAAGTATTCTCGTGAATTGATTGAGAATAAACAATCAAATGTATCTTTAAAATGAAATAAAAAAAATTGTCCTTTTTAGAAAGATACTGAGAGTTTTTTTTACTTCACTGGATATGATTGTATTTACGACTTTATCGTGCATTTTATCAGAATCAGATGTTCTCTTTTTAAATTCACCATAGAAACACTGTTTAACTTAAGCTGACTAGGAGGCGATCGCTCCTGGTTGAGTAACTTGGTAGGAGGTGGGTCTGATTCTTTTAGAGGTCCGAAATCCCTAATGGCAGCAAGAATAAGCATCATCACTGACAAAGCTTCCCAGCGTGACATCAAGGGTGTTTCAGATACACGTTTTTAACTTTTGTCAGTTTATTTAAGTTTTTCGAGGATCCAAGAGACTAATCATTTCAGTGGTCTAAAATGTTTTTGAGCATTTTATTGTCTCATTTGGACTTTATTATATTTGTTAAATTTAAACTTATTGGCTTTTCTCTTTTGTCGTCAATTCTTGATTCAAGTTGAATGTATTTTTGTCATTCTAGTTTGGGACTACATCGGCTCGTCCCTCAAAATACTCCTTCCAGATCAACCTTCGTTAAACATATCAAACAAAAAATGTTTTTTAATGTTTGCTAATAATGTATATATGATTTGTAATGCTATGGTCAATGTATATTACGTTGAAATACCAGTTCTCGTACGATCACCGAAGGTAAGCAACGTCGAGCCTGGTCAGTACCGAGATGAGTGATTGCTGGGAAATAAATACCAAGTGTTGTAAGCTTGAATGTGCGGGTGGTGTAATGGATAATAGCTTGGAATTGTTAATTGGAAAGCCGAGTTCCAATTCCTGCTGGGTTCGTTATATTCACTTACGCAAAATGCCTCTAGGAATGGTATGAACCCACCTCTTCTCTCGCTGTCTATGGGTTAATTAATAAGACTTATGTCACTAAATCATTATTCACCCCTATACTCACATTCGTAAAATCTGAAAAGATTCTGGCTTTAAATAACCTGCGTGGGTTATAAACCGTAGAAAACGAATCAATCAATAAAACAATGTTTGTGCGGCTCGAGGATTTGGGAGTATTTTTGTGTGCTTTATTATTTAACTCCTCACTAGATTAACTTAATAGCAAATGCTACATATCCCGCATTTTTTATGGTCTCGCATTACACACTTTCAAGCCGTCTAATGAAATCGATCTGACAATGTTAATGTTTACATGTCGGGGGAACTGCATCTTTAATTATCCATCATTTCAGATAACATTATATCGAGGCCGTTAAATCTACTCAAATATCTCGTTAGAATCATTTGTTTCATTTATTTATCATATTGATAATAGTTGGATAGTAGCTATGGGGCTTAGGGGTTAAAATGAAAAGTTGATTTACCCACACCAAGGAGATTAATGAGGGATGATAATGACGAGGAAATACATGGGTCATTTTAACAAAACAAGTTGAAGTTGTATCAGTAGCTCGTTTCAGAAAAATAAATCAGAATTCTTAAATCCGTAGTTAAAACGTCATGAAGAGGAAATGTTCATACAACAAATTGATTTGTCACAAAATATTAAAAAAATGTTTAAGACAAAGGTGAAAGTTCGTTGCTCGCCGAAGGGATATATGGTTTCCAAGGTAGACGAAGAGAGATTATTTGAATACTTAGATTTCTTGGATTATTGAGAGGAAATTCTTTGAAGTGCCGTGTGCTTGGTTAGAGGCTGATAATATAATTTGCGAATAATTTTACACTGGCGAGAACTTCAACACTGGTCGCAATGAACAGAAACGAAACCTTTCACAAGAGTTCAGACACTCTTCTCTTATTAATTTAATTTTTCTCCTCTTTTCATATCAAAAGGAATTTCGCGTAGGCTCGCAAATTTAATTCTTCTTGGCTGATCGGCTAATTTTTGTGAAGGCATGGTTTTCATTGATCCAAAAACAACTTCACATAGGCTCTCGAATTTCTTTTTTTTTTTTTTTTTAGTGTATCGGATAATTTTTGTGACGGCAAGGCTTTCTTTGGTCCAAAGAAAATTTTACATAGGCTCGAGAATTCTTTTCTTTCTTCTTCCTCAGTCCTCTGAATTTGAAGGGTGTGGGTAAAGGGAGTTATTATTGCGTGCGTGTGTGTATAGTAGGAAAATTAATGACAAAAGTTGATTTTGTGTGTGTGTGGGTTTGACGCGTTTCGTCCCTTAGGACTTCATTGCAGTAAAGTGTTGTTTCTCTTGATGTAACTACACGTGCACACGAAAGGAAAGGGAGCTGAAATTTTAAACTTTTAAATTAAGTTTTTTTATATATGTTCACCCTACCCATATACTCACACACACACACACACACATTTCCCCTAGACTGAATCAATATTGTTTTGAATGTTTAGTAATATATCTTTTACTTTGTAAATAAATTTTTATTGTTAAAACTCTACAGTTGATAGTATTTTTTTCACCTTCTCTCTCTCTTCTTTTCTTTTTGTTGCAACCATGACAAAATGGGAGCTCGTCCTAAATTTTGATGTTCATTTCAAAAGAAAAACAGCAATTCAGCTGTCTTAACTAAAACCAATAATTTTCTCATTTGGTGTTCATTTCACAACAACAACAACAAAGAAAGTAATTCATATTTCTCTTTAGATATTTTTTGATAAAGCTAACTTTGTATTTGTGTTTGTTGAAACTATTGAAGAATTTCTTTCTTCATCCAATTTGGATGAAGAATTTCACTTATTAAAAAAATTAGAGATATTGCAACTAACTACATATTTTGATTTATTAATGCAAATATGAAAAAAGCAGAAGTAACATTAGACCTACTGTGTAGTACTATTTAAGACTAAGAGAATGACATGATTATTGGATTTATACATTGTATGAACCCAGGTATAGGGCTATACAAAGATTATTAGTGATTGAACTGAAATTCAACCACAGCATTGTACACTTGTACGGTAGGCATGTAGTGGCTATTTTCTGGGCCACCAGGAACCTCTTCTCGCTACTGACAAACGGAGAAAAGTAGCGTGGTTTGGACACGTTACATGACACAACAACCTGTGCAAGACCATCGTGCAAGGCGCTGGTGAAAGTGGGCATAGTAGAGGGCGCCAACGTAAAAACTGGTTCGACAATGTCAATAAAATGGATAGGTGTCACTATAACAATTGCTGATGGCTGCGGTTGATAGACTGTTCTGGAAGAGATTTAGTGTGGGTTTTGCATTCGGATCTTCCTTACGTCTACAAGTCAAGGGGTTGATGATGATGTAGCTGTATTGAAGGGAATTTATTCTATTTTCCAAACAGTCAGCACGTCCTGGCCGTGTTCATAGTTTATATTATTGGTTATTGGCTTTTTCTTTTTTAGTATTAATGCTTCCATTATTTTATACACGTGGATGTGGCTGTTATAGTTGTATTTTCAACAATTATGTTGCGGATTGAGTTATGTTGATTTTTGTACGTTTTAAATGGGTCCGAATTGAACTATGATCTGAGAGATATAGCGTGAGTCTTCATGATAGGCATATTGTGATATGTCTAGTATAATTATTCATTAATTTGGTTTGATCAGGAACTCAGTTCCTTAAGGGGCACGTAAATTCATAAATAATATTGGTCCTCATTAATTTGGTCCTTACAAGTCAGTTGTTGCTGACGATGAACTTAGATATTCTAATTTTTTTTATAATAGATCATTAACTTAATTTTCTTGTTCTGGTCGACTGGGGTTGTGTATACATCCTACTTATAATTTGATTTTTATATATATATATATATATATATATATATATATATATATATATATGTATGTATGTATGTGTGTGTGTTTTCTTTATAACTTGGCAGAGTTATGCACGCAGCTTCCTTCAGTTCTTTGGACAATAATGACTTCTTATGAATTTTTCAATTATATTTGGTGAATCGAAGTTCTTACTAAATTTTTAACTTATTGTAGGAAATTAATAGCAACACAAAATATTTTTACAATTCAAAAAAGTAATTAGTTCTTTTTCATTTCTAAGGCGTGTAAGAATTTAATTTCTTAATAGAGTAATTTGGTGTCTAACACGACTGTTATCCTGAATCAACAATGAAAATGACGACATATCAACAATTTGTATTCTTAGCTGAGTTGTTGAAAGAAAACATTTCAGCCAAACATTTGTCGATTTATTCATGAACTCTACTTGCAAAAAAAAGTTTCTTAAACACTGGCAACATTCCGAAACCAAGATAAATGACACAATAGTGGTTAAGAAATTCTTGAATGTCTATTTGAAAAAATATATTTTAAATGAATTCATTAGATATAAAGGCAACGTTTTATTATTTCAATGTTACCGTTTTCTTTTTAATAATGAATTGATTTTTATTGCGCATTTAGGTCAATAAATATGTGCAATTAAAAATAATTAAGGCGGATATGGACATACATTCAATTTTTTCTTCACTTGGTTGTTGAGCTATATTTTTTCTTGAAATAAATATGGTTTGTGCCAAGTCTGAGTCGAAGCAGTTGTTTTGGAACAACGCCAACTGGAGGGATTTCGTACTTCTCTCTCTGGTGAGCGCAAGGCTTGAGTCCTGTGGGATTACTCCACATTGTCTGCCAATTTATCTTGCTTAACGCTGCTAGATGGCATGGCAATTAACGCTATAACAAAGAAAGGACTCACTCTCTTTCCCTCTTTTTGCTCACAGAATGTGGTAAATACAAGACATTGTCCAGTCTCTAGTTCCAGGGAGACCGCAGCCGGTAAACCGTCTACTTAATTTCAGCAAACCATGTAACTCTCTCTCTCTCATACACATTACCGTTAAATTGTAAAACTTAGCCCTTCCTGGCAACCGTATCTGCTACAGTTCTTTCTTGCTTATTTCATGTGTGGCACGAATTCGAATATTGACCTTAATCAGAACTCGAACACCGGCTAACAAGTGTACGTGTTGTTACCATTCCTGTTTAAGTGATATAAACTAAAAAGACTGATTGTACAAGTATTGGATTTAAAAAAAAATATTTTTCTTCCAATTGGATTTAGAACAAATGACAAAAGAAGAACCGATTTTAAAATATATATATATATATATATATATATATATATATATATATATATATATATATATAAAAGAAAGAACAGTCAGATTTATAATCCACAGTTCTTTAGCATTTTTTTTTAAACTCAGTAGAGTATAATATTATAATATTATTATTTAAAAATATGTATTCATCGTGACACAGAAATTACCATGTTTCGGAACTAAAAGCTAAACTTTAAATTAAACTTAAGATTAAAGTTTTTGTTCCATTCTCAAGGGATGATGAATAACTTTCGAAAAAAATGATTTGTTTTTTTTTTAAAGCTAAATAGTATTATATAGCTTAAGCTGGAAGAGGAAGGGATTACAAAATTTTAAAAGGGTGTTGCCTTTTTTGACGAATCAGGATACAAGATGGCAAAGTGTTATTAGTTGTGGGTTTCTAATTTCTGTCTGTCGATAATGGCTTCCTCATATGAGAACGTGTCATCGTGTCTGTTTTTTTTTTTAGGGGCATTGGCATTTTTATTTTATTTATTTATTTTTTATTTTTTATAAAATACATTGGAATTGTCTTAAAGGCTCTTCAAATATGATTAAGTCATATTTTATCTATTTATATTTTTATTTATAAAGATCTAAAATACTATATTTACTAGATACAGTATTGTTAAAATTAAAATTTAAAATTTCGGAATTTAATTACGCATTTTCTTACTTTATTATTTGTGACCAACTAATATATATATAATTATGATTTTTTAAAATTATGTTTTAAGGTAAACATAATGCAATGTCGACAAAGGAGTTAATTCTTTTCTTTGATTTAATAAATCATTATTTTTCTGAAACTTAATAACATATAACTTTTCATGTAGGCACAAAGGATCTGAGTCATTTAAAGATCTACAAGTTCTCGTTTTTTTTAATAATTTGCATTTTACTCTGGGTGTTTTATTTGTTTACCAAAAATATCTGGATAGGGATGTTTGGTTACGATACTCATTATTTTTAAAGGAAGACAGATGTTGGCTCTACCTTAATTTAAAATTATTTTTAGTGTTACCAATATAATTTTTTTTTAATATTAAGATTTTCAATAGATGATATAGTACATTGGTAAACTAGAGATTCTGTGAGACATTTGGACATGTGGACAATTTATAGGATTCCTAGTTACATAATTTTTCTTTACTATTATTTATTCTTATTTTTGGATCAATATTTTTTTGATTCTGGTTTAAATATTTATTAAAAAATTTTTTTTAATATTTTGTCTAAATTATCAGTACAACTATAACCTAATTTTAGGGTATTTTTATTAAAAAATTTGCTAAGCGTATTATTTCTAAGAAAATGTTTTACAATTAAAGGAAAAATTTATGTCCTAACTTACTACTAACCATTTGGTTAAAGGGGGTGTACCAAATGATTTTTATTTTTCTATTTCTTCTCTGGTTATTATTATTATTATTATTTATATTTAATGTCAGACCATTTATAGCCACTTTAAAGCTTTATTATAAAAATTACTGTGTTCATAGAATATTCTCTCATTAGCAGAATTTATATTGTTTCGTTTCTCTATGGATGAAGGTACATGTTTTATTATAGATGGGGGATGATTTGACTTCGGTGGATATATAAAGGATTGGTATTAGGTTTTTTTATAAGGTTGGGATATATTTATCATTAAGTTTAATGTTATATCGAGGAAATTTACTTTTTTAATTTTGTATTAATAGTAACTTTCAAATTTAGGCATTTAAATTCTCTAGGTATTCGTTTTCTAATCTTATCTAATTTGAAAGTTAAATTTAAAGTTTAGTTTTTAGTAATTTCTGTGTCGCGATGAATACATAATTTTTAAATATATATATAGAGAGAGAGAGAGAAAGAGAAAGAAAGCGAGAGAGAGAATCCCTCCCAGTATAACGTTTGATCAATATTCTAGCCCACAAAGCATTACACTCTGACGAAATTAAACAAGTCTCTTGTACAAACCAAAAACTGTCTCATGAATGCGATCCTTTTGAGAATTCTACGGCTTCCAAAATCTATTTTTAAGAACATTTTTTCTTAGGTATATTTTTCACCCAACAACTAACTTATGTTCGATAAAAAATAAATTAGTGTTCTGTTTACTCATTCGGTTTTCTATTTTTATTCTGGACTAAACTCAGTTCAATTTCACCTGTTAGCACACGACCCATTTCAGCAGAATACTCCTTTCCATCAGGCTAAAAAAATATAATAAATATTTATTAACGATCCTTATAACGAGTTACACCTTTCGCAGCAGGTGAAAAATACTTATAAAAATGTTATATTTTGGTACTGTAAAATAAAACTCGTCTTTAATTAAAGATGTAATAAATAAATGTTTTAATCGTCTAAGTTGTTTTTTTTAGTACATGTTCCTTTGAGAAAAGTGTATTTTAAAGAAAGCAAGACGGTTTGTAAAAAAAAAAAAAATTGTTACAGTTGTGTGAAAATCTATTTTTAAAATTAACGGTTAAAAAACCGACAAAATTATTTCTTCCTGAATTGTTGCGGATTCATATTTTGAATTTGAAAAAAAAATATTTATTGCATTTACTGATTAATCAGAGATATGGTCTGGTCCCCTTGTAAATTTTAGAATTGTGGTCTTTGGGAGCCTCCCGTTTTCTTATAAAAGGTGACACACCGACAAGATTAGAAAGTATTTAGACTTCAAGACAGAAATCACCCACACTTCAATGCAGAGAGAAGGGTCAAAGCAGAAATCACTACGGAGAAAGAAAGACGAGTTGACAACAAATCTCAACCGGAAGTTAGGCACAGTCCCAGGAGGGTTATCCATTTGAGCTGCTTCCATTTCAAAGAAACTAAAAACTCAAATTGAACTTTTCTGTAGTACAGTATAACCCGGATATAAGAGAGTTGTCGGGACCAAGTTTATCTTATATCCGGGTTTGGTCTAGTTTATATATATTAACTGAGGCTCTAATTTGGGACCAGATAAAATCTCTCTTATATCGGAGTTTCTCTTATATCCGGGTTACACTGTAGATAAGAAAAACATAAAAAGTCCTCGTGACATCAACCAGTTCAAGCCACAAACTCCATTTGCGCCGAT
Source organism: Acanthosepion lycidas (assembly GCA_963932145.1). Lineage (NCBI taxonomy): Eukaryota > Metazoa > Mollusca > Cephalopoda > Sepiida > Sepiidae > Acanthosepion > Acanthosepion lycidas. The sequence goes on along the minus strand of OZ010572.1, from coordinate 112,640,832 downwards.
ACTTTTTTATTCTGTCGAACAAGTTAGGTGGATGCGTTTTTGCATTTCTACATTATTTAATTTTTTTTACTTGCTTCCTCAAAGTCTTTTTTCATTTTCAAAAAGTGTAATCTTTTTTTTTTTGTCTTGTATGTTTGATTTGTATAAGGTGCACAAAAGAAAGTTTTTGTGCAAGCTGTTGTATGTTAATGTTGTATTTCTTTTTTTGTGTGTGTGTCCTGTAATAAACGTTCTTTTGAATTTCACGAAGAGGTTGAGTCTTATTTGTTTGCGCCTTATTCAACTTTTGGGATAAGAGAGGTAAGTGTTCTCTTTTCCCATTCTAACGCTACTAACTAAATTTTTATATAGCTCAAGGATTTAGTTATTTGAAGAAAAAAATGAAAATTCGCGGATATTTTAAAAAATAACAATAAAAAATTATGAAAATCAATAAAAAAAGGTGTTTTTTTCTGGAATAATAAGACTGTGTGTATTATATTAGTATGAATGTAAACCCTGTCATGTCGTTGAGAGATTGAAACAATTGGTAGGATATATAACCACTGCTGCAAATTAGGGGTTTTACTACTAATACGAGTGTGGGGATTTGGTTGTAGTAGTAACAGAAAAAGCGTAACAAGTTACTGTAATTTTAACTATCTAGCTCCAAATTGTATCAGAGTAATCTTTTGTGAATACTGAGAATAAATTGTAAGGAAAAACATCTAACAGAAAACACAACAGGATATTGAGTTGAGACGTTATTCCTTTTTATGCAATTATATGTTGGTAGTAAATTTACAGACGTGTTTAGTTTGGTGTGTGTTAAATTGTGATGTGTGACACAGTACATGAATGCTTTTAGCATTATGATTACTTGTTTGTATTGTTTTTTTGTTTTTGTTTAACTCACTTAAATGTCTCAGTTGCGAATTCTTTTGAGGATTAAACTGCGTAATCTTACTTATTATAAAACGCAGATTGTGTGTGTGTGTGTGTGTGTGTCTGTACATTTATATATTGGATCGGATTTCCTACATTTTTCAACCGATTTCAACAAAACTTCACAGGAGTACGTAAAATTAGCTTGCGGTGGTTCTGACAGCGCCAAAAATTGGAAAAACACAATTGTTTTTGCACGAAATCAATTTGAAAACACGATTAAGAGGCATTAATGAAAGGGGGACAACTCATATCGAGTTGTACTTATTAATTTCGAGTTATACTTATTATAAAACTCAGGTTGGTTGTTTGTGTGTGTTCGTTTATATATGGGATCGGATTTCCTACATTTTTCAACTGATTTCAACAAAACTTCACTTTTTTTTTTTGGCAGGTAGTGTTCCTTATTGTCTTGCACACTTTTTTCTTTATTTTTACATTCAGAATGCTTTAAAAATTCCATTTACAAGACAATTGTTTATAATAAAATTCTATTCAATTGGTAGACTCATAACGATTGAAAACAATGTTTTTGTTTGAGTTTGGGTTTGACCAATTCGTAAAAAAAAAAAAAAAAACTAATTATCAATGTCAATTTTATTTTTCAGTCTTTATGATGATCGATACTTGATCTATCTCTTACTGTTACATCCCCGGGCAACGCCGGGCTCTATGCTAGTCAGTAATGAGATTCAGATACTGGTTTTCTTGGTTTTGTAGTAGTAAAGTTTTTACGTCTGATGCATTTTGGAATCAAAAGTCCTACTGCTCTGGTTCTCTAATGGGTAAGTGAACACTAATTCCGGTATCTAGGGCCGGTACACGTGTCTTATTCCTTCGCCCCGAATCTATGATACTGGGCCCCCACTCTACTACATCTCAATTTTCATAAGGTAGTATTCATATAAAATACACATTTTATTGTAACCTAATTATGTACATTAATGGATCATATGCAATATAGGTAAACAATTCAATTAGAAAAATTGAAAAGCAACTCAATGTATCTAAATAAAATACAAATTAGAGACATTTCATAATAGTCTATTTCATCTTAATTAAAAAAATCAACAATGTTTTTCGGCAATTTTTAACATCAATTTGAGAATTTCCTTGTTAAATAGCTTAATAATTTTTACACATTCAACATTATGAATAAAAAATAGTGAATTTTATAACGTGCATTTTTTAGACTTAGCATGTGCAAATGTATTCAAGATTTCATTACAGTCGAAGGATCGAGCACATTCATTTTCAATGGAAATTATTACTGATCAGGTTAACCTTTCATCTCTCATTGTAGATTGCAGATAATTTTTCATAAGTTTTAGCTTGCAATAGTCACTGTTGTAGTAAGTAATACATACGCAATCCAATGTACAAGTTCGGGTAAGTATCAACTAAATGATTCCAACAAATATAATCTAAAAAATTACGGACAGTTTTAGCTCAATTTTTCTGTATCTGATCTCCAATTCATGTTGCAGAATTGAGACAAATCTCTTGATCTCGTGGGCCAATTTTTCTGGTTCAACGTCATCCATTTTTTTCGTGAATTCGTTTTTAGCGAATCTTTTTATATAAAGATTATTTTATTCAAATTTAAATACTAGATAGAAAAATAAATGTTACCTAGCATCCTAAAATGAAAAAAAAAATACTTTTATGCTGAAGTGATGTCAAAATTTTTAAATCCAAGAGTTTTCCTTCAGTTTGTCAGTGAAATCTGAGAGAAGACTTCTCTAGGGAAATGAAAATGTTACAATTCCAATATCCAAGAAGATTTTTTTTACTACTATTTGATTTTATGGCAGTGTATATCTCCACCCACCCTTCAGATCTTCATATTTTCTTTCACCAACTCATTCTTTTTCTCACTTCTATGCAAAAAAAAAAAAAAAAAAAAAGTATCGCACACACATGAAAAGTCAAAATCAAAGGACTGGTGCCGAAGTATGGACTTCTCACTGGTTTAAAAATTTGGCCTCAAGTTTTTCAAGTCAAGTCAAGAATCATAGAAATTGGGTTTTATTGCTGTAAAAAATAAACTTAAAGGGACAAATGTAGACTTCAAAGAACAATTTATTTACCAGCTTTGTTGTTAACCAATTATTAGATAAAATGATGCGGCCTCTATTCCGAAATTCCGCCATATTGTAAGTCCTATTTTCACCGAGTGGCTAGGTGGAACTTGTGTTATCAAAGTTCCTAGTTGTATATTTTTGAGACAAAGTTTCAGATCAAAGAACAAGGCGGACGGATAGCGAGGCACAGAAGAATAACATCGCGGTTAACTCGTTGTAATATATATATATATATATATATATATATATATATATATATATATATATATCACGGATTTGAACGAAAAAAAAAGATACCAGAATGACCCCATTATACATAGAATTTTTTCATCCTTTGATAGCCAGTTGTGATTAGTTTAATTTGTAGCGTATATAAATGTAAGTAGAAAAAAGCAAATGTTAATAAAAAGTTAACGAGGGTCATAAAGCACTTCCCGGGGCCCCCATTCAGGCTTGCCCACTATTTCCCCAGACCGGCCCTGCTAGTATTACACACATTTTGGCGGTAAAAGGAGGGAAATGTTTTAGCTGTGATTAATTATCATCACTTAGAAACCACTACTAATTTTTATTTTTAGCTGTTATGAAAGATAAGAATAATTTTACTGATGTCTCGAGAATGCACGAAAGTACTACAACAATTCGAAATAGGTCAGTAAGGAAAATAATTAGGAAAAGTTTATTTCAGGTGAGGGAAAGATTACTAAGAGATGAATAAATTACTACCTGACTCTGCATGCAAATTCAAAGTAAACCAATTATAATTCATTAAAGATTTGCATCAAATATATCACTTATTGACAAGATACATTATTAGATATTATGTACGTGATTTCAATGTGTAAGCACGAATTAAAGGCAATTTACTTTTGACTCGATATGAAAGAAAACCAAGTACTTCCCTTTGATTGCAGAGTTTTAATTTTTGCACCTGTAAAAAAAAAAAAAAAACAAACAAAAAACCAAAATCAAGCAAAACAAAATTAAGACATCGGATAAACAATTAATACGCGACAATGTAGTATTTAAATCGACAAACAATTAAAAGGATAGTTTCACGGCGTATGTTTGCTGGTTGTGTTGTTTAATATCGGAAAACACGTGTCTTTAGCATCCCGCTACCACCAATTTTATCAACATCAATTTTTGCACAAAAAGTGGATCACAGAGCTTATTCGCCTTAATAAATATTTTCAGAAAACCTCACCTTCTAATTGGTCACTTAATATTTAATAACATCGACCTAATTCTTGACCTGATCAAAAAGATAATTCCGCCAAAATCTGTCAAGCTTCTGTGAGCCTAACACGTGACCAAAGTTAGCAATAAAATATGAAACGTGTTTCATTTTTGACAGTGAGCCGATCGGAATCCTTTGAACTCGTCACACAGTTCCAGGCTTTACGTTAAAGTTCCTTAACATGATTCCAGCCTAAAAGAACACTCACTCACACAGCAATATTTTATTACGAACAATCAACTCAAGTTTTCCACATTCAACTTGATACAAGAATCTTTTCCATACGCTTTCAAGCTCAACGTTAATTATTGCAATTAACATAAACACAGCTTGTTAAAAACCACTTATTCCAACTACAGAATATTCTCTTCGAACAAGTGAAAACAAATCAAAGCGCAACAATTCCGTAAACCTTACAGTAAGTCGTAAAAATTGTTGTGCAAAAACTGTTGTTTCTCATGTTGTCCTTATTCTATGTTTGTTGAACACTAAAATTTAATGTGAGAGAAAATTGTTAATTTCATCACGCAGCCTATTTTACTCAACAATTTTTGATCAATATAATTTAATCCATTAACACAACCTCCACATGTCTCCTGGTATATTTATTCCACAACAAAAATGGCGGGCTCGGTATGCGCGGTATATATATATATATATATATATATATATATATATATATATATATATATGTAAGCAAATATAAATGGATATAAATCCGACAGAATGGAGAAAAATATTTGGAAAAAACAAACAAAAATCCTTAAATGCAATTAAGTTGTTTTAATATGAATGAAATGTCAACGTCTGACGTTTCGGTTTAATAAACCTTCATCAGGACAATATTCATTAAAATGCAATTAACATATTCAGTTCAACATGACAAAGACGATGGACATAAAAACAAAACTTATCCAAAACAGATAACTGAAAATTTTAAATGATCAGCTTTCCGTTTAAGCGTGGTCACGTTGTCGTCAAATGGGCGACGCTTCAAAACGTATTCCTAAAATTTAAGTATTTTGAATGAAAACGAAAAAATGAAAAGAATTCTATTATGATGGAAAATTGTATGTACGCTTAGCATATTTCTAGAATTTCTTGAATCTGGACCTTTTAAAAATGTCATTCCACCTGATACACATTACTTCCGATACATCGATGACATTTTATTTATCTACCCACATAAACATGATTTAAACAAGATTACTGATAGATTAAATAAAATAGAACCTACTATAGAATTTACCTATGAACTTGAGTCTAATAATTCTTTACCCTTTTTAGACATACTACTCATTAAAAATAAAAATAAATTAGAATTTAAAGTATATCGTAAACCCACATGTAAAAATGACTATTTACATTTTTACTCTCACCATGATACTAACACTAAGAGGGGCATTATTATTGGATTCTATTTAAGGGCTCTTCGCATCTGTTCAGCAAAATATTTAGATGATGAATTCACATATATTGAGGATATCTTTTCAAATCTTTCGTATCCGAGACAATTATTACAGAAAGCTAAAAATAAAGCGTTGAAAATTTACTCATCAGCGCAGAATGACCCCCCGAAGGCCACTACAACTACAGCAATGAAAGGTACACTTTCAGCTGCTCCTGATAAAAATTCTTTTGATCGCATCTTTCTTCCAAATAATCATTTGACCGAACGTATTTCCAATAATTTAAACGCGTTAAAAATTAAAACTACAATATTACCTACTAGAACTATCCGTAATTTATTAAATAGCACCAGCAAACAACATATTACATCCGATGCTTGCATCTACCAAATCTCATGCAAAAACTGTCACCTAAAATATGTGGGTGAAACATGTAGGTCCGTAAAATCTCGTGTTTTCGAACATAAACGAGATATTCGCCTCGGAAATTTGAACAATGCTTTAGTTGTACACATAACTAAAGCAGATCATAATTTCGATTTTGATTCCGTGAAGATTTTAAAATATTTTCATAATAAAAATCTTAGGAGGATTTATGAAGCAGGTATAATATCCATCTCACGCACGGTGAATACTAGACCTGGTTTCTTTAGTATTTCCCCTTTTTTAGCAAGATTAATGCTCGATAAGCGTACATACAATTTTCCATCATAATAGAATTCTTTTCATTTTTTCGTTTTCATTCAAAATACTTAAATTTTAGGAATACGTTTTGAAGCGTCGCCCATTTGACGACAACGTGACCACGCTTAAACGGAAAGCTGATCATTTAAAATTTTCAGTTATCTGTTTTGGATAAGTTTTGTTTTTATGTCCATCGTCTTTGTCATGTTGAACTGAATATGTTAATTGCATTTTAATGAATATTGTCCTGATGAAGGTTTATTAAACCGAAACGTCAGACGTTGACATTTCATTCATATTAAAACAACTTAATTGCATTTAAGGATTTTTGTTTGTTTTTTCCAAATATTTTTCTCCATATATATATATATATAAACGATAAGTATGTATTAACAAAACAAGGCTATACACAGACAATAGATTGTTGCGTGTTATAAAACGATGAACATGAATGAAGAAAACATTTAAACTAGTGAAAGTGTTTGAGTGTGTGAAGTTGTGTAGAGTATTAGAATTTAATTTGTGAACCACTACTACAATGTTTTACAAGTTCACGTTATAGTCTCTTTTCTTATCATTGCCCTAACTATCACCCCTGCTTTCAAATCCGGCTCCCAAAGCATTGATCCTTATCAGAGATACGAATATATTTTCTGACGAACGAGAGAGCTAGATAAATATAAAAAAGAATTTGACCACCCTTGCCCTGACCATGGTGCCATAAAGTCGGGGTGGGAAGGTAACAAAAAACTAGCTCCCAAACCTTTGATATATTTTCTGACGAATGAGAAGGCCGGGAAAGTGTATACCAAATTTGGAGGGAAAAGTTCCCGATATTTCTGAGCCTTCTATTCTCGATAAATACCGAGAATATGCGCCTCTTTGGCAGTGAGTACTTGACGTCGCCTGTGATAACATCAGGTCCGCAACAGAATACCATCATCTTCGGAACCTGTTTCAAGGAAGAAATCTACATGCTGAGCTCTAAAAGACAGAACGTCGGCCATCTACTAAAAACTAATTGAGATCTACTTCCGTGAACCTAGAAATTCATGTTTTCGGCCTACGAACTCACTCAACTACAAACTACGGATCTTCCGATTGTTCTCCCCTCAACAAGAGCTCTGAAGAAATCTATGTCAATGTTAACCCTTTATGAACAATTTACTTGCTTAAAGAACCTTTAGGTGCTCGGAGAAATATTTTGAGAGAGCCTTTATATGAACACTTTTTCTTCCTTTAAGTTAAAGGAATCTTCTTTTTCATTACATTCTCTCATATTTGTGTATATGCCTTTACGTTTTTTGTGTATGTAAATAAACATTTTCTTCTTTTATTGTTACACCCTAAGCAGGAGTTTGAGTCTTTATTTTTCCGACTAAAAGAGAATTGTCTGCTCTAAACTTTCAAGCTGTTTTTGCTTTTATTGCTTCTGTCTCCTTTAACCTTAAACCTTTCACGTGTGAAAGCCGGGACAAATTTCCTACAAGAAGTAAGTCCTAAAGAAAAGTGTTACATGGAAGAAAGTGAGGAGAAAGGTGCTGGTGTGTGTGTGTGTGTGTGTGTGTGTATGTGTGTGTGTGTGTGTGTGCGCGCGCGTGTGTGTACGCGTATGTGCATTCTCCGGCGGACGAGGCGATTTCCTCGTTCGACTTACATCTTATCGTCTCTGGGTGAAATAAGAAAAAAGAGAATGACAGAGAATGTCACTGCCTATTTATAGGTTTTAGATAGCGTCCCCTAACGGCGACCTTTTTAGGAAAGTAAGGCGGGTAACTCCACAATAGTAACAAAAGTATTCGGGATTTAATGAAATAAAGAAAAACAAACAATGCATTTTCAGGTAAACATATATTCCACTGGAATAGGAATATTATAGTAGCCAAGAGTTCATGTTTCCTTTTGAATTGAAAAATATGATGCAAATATTACAGTAACTACACTATTCAAACATCGAAAAAGCAATTATTCAAAAATATAATTCCTTATGCAATAATAACGTATTTCTACATGTTCATATTCTTTGAAAGATTAATCTTTGTATGCTTGAATAAAGTAGGTGAATGAAATCACCAAAGAAAATTAATTAACGTTTAACGTTACGAAAGTCGAAATTATTACCAACCTCAACTCAGAGAGGTTGGTAACAATTACCTAAACGAAATTTCATGTGTAATAAGTGCTGAAATTTTCTGTTCAGTTACATTTAGAGAGAAATTGTGAACATAGAAGAAAGCTTGAAATTTGCGCGTCAGAAAGGAAGAAATTTACTAGTTTGATATTAGATGACAGAAGTTAAAATGCATAAAACGTACAACGATAACAACAATAAAAACTTGAGACATGTATTGACATAAATAACAAGAATTTCTATTTTCTTTTTGTGATATGAATTAAAGAATATTAGCATTCTGTGCGTAAAAATATTCTCAGTGTTTCTTTTGTTTGAAAGTCAGAGCCTGTGAGTGTCAAATTTTTCAAAGCCTCTTTCCTCATTATGTGAAATTTCAACTGCCTCTTTCTGATGGTGCATATAAGTGTCCATTTTGTTTTCATTTTCTCTAAAACTTTGTTGTTGTTCACATGTTTGGTACGTGGTATTCTCGGCATCCTTCTGCAGAACTACGTTTCTGTTACTTCAAAATCTCTTCTTCATCTATGATGAGATTGTCCAGCGTTCACTGACATATAAGAGGGCCGATATTACATAACAATTCAGTACTCTTTTCTTTGTTTTTAATAATTTTTTTAATGATTTTTAATCTAAGGCTTAGCTTTTGGAAGGCATCTTTCACTATCCCAATGAACTTTCGAATTTCTGTCTCATTTTCTGTCCTCTTTTAAAACAGTTCCGAGATATTTAAATTTTTGTAATTGTTTAATTTTGGTATCTCCAATTTGTAATTCGCATGTTGGGTTGTTACTTTTGCTAACAACCATTCATTTTGTCTTTTTATATTTGATGATTAGCCCTTTCTTCTAGCTTTCTTTTACTAATTTTTGTCGGAGTTCCTGTAGTTTCTTTCCCGTGTCTGCTATCAACACCGTGTCATCTGCATATCTAATGTTCTTAAGGTTGTGACTGCCAATAATGAATCCTGGTAGGACTTCTTGTTCTTTTAGGTTTGCTTCACTGTAATGGATGAATACGTTCGGTGAGAAGACACTTCCATGTCTTACGCCTCTTTCTATTTTTGTGTATTTACTAAATTCGTTTTCTATCCGCATGCAGGCGGTTTGCTCCCAGTGTAATGTCTGTATTATTCTAATATCTTTTCCAAATATTCCAAGGTTACCTAGCAGTGATATAACGCTAACCTTTCTTTGAAGCTCGGATAGCCTGACACGACGTTGCTAGGTAATTTGGCGAGAAAGAAAAGAAGCTGAAAAGAGAAATAAAATTCGAAAAAATGTATGGAAAAAAAAGGAACAAATTAGAGAGAATAGACAACAAAGAAAAGGAGAAAATAGGAGAGATAAACAATTCGGAAAAAGAGCGATAAAATAAGAGATATTGAGAAAAAGAAGGACAGAACAAGAAAAGGAGCGGCTTAGAAGTGATATAACCCCCCCACCCAAAAAAAAAAAAACAGGTATAGATAACTGAGTAGCGAAAGAGGAAAGACAGAAAGAGCAATAGACAAATAAAACCATTTAAAAATAGTAAAACATACGAAATATAAATTTAAAAAATAGAAACAGCTATTTAGCTTTTCACTTGAGCTGAATAATAGCGGTTACAGAACGTGGTATGGATGTGTACGTGGCGCAGAAGTAGCTGCGTGAACATATCTGTGCAAGCAGTTTTAAGGACATTATATAATTGAATTGTCTTTGTTGAGATTAGCTGCAGGGAATTTACTTCTTTCGAAGCCCACACAGTTATATGTTTGTTTTGTCTTAAAGGTACGGTGGAGAAATGGTTAACGGCTCGGATTGAGGAATCGGAGAGCCGAGTTCGAATTCCAATCAAATCCATTACATTCATTTACGTGCTAATACCCTTGGGAAAGGTATGAATCCTCTTCTTCTGGGTAAATAGCAGGACAGACCGGGTTCTATAGTCTTGGATGGCAACTGGTCTACCGCAGAAAGAAATGGCAACCTACCGCGGGAAAAAAATTTACCTCGTCAGTCGTGTATCGAAAGATACACGATCGCCTAAGCGTGCATCTTGCATGGCACATAACTGACTGACTTTGTCTTAAAACAACGGATATCATCACTCATATCTTTTCATATCATGGCTTTCGATCTACACTACGTACACACAACGTAGAGGTCCCTATAAAACAATAATCGGATGATCACCGAATGCAGAAGTATTATTAAACTAATTATTGGAGAAGACAAAAAATCAACATTAGGATCGAAGAACAAGTTAAAAGTTACCCCTCACCCCGTTGTAGCTTCTTCGTTTATGCCCCGTGATCCTTTATCGCTCTCCATAACATCCTATCCTAAGTATTGTTTGTTTTTTTACTATCCTTTCAAGTCCCATTTTGCCATACGTTTGCACAGACTTGATAGGTAGGTTATTCGCTGTCTCCTTCTGTCTCTCTTGTTTTCACTATGTCCTTTAAGTATCAAATTCTCCAAGTCCTCTTTCCTCGTTTCCTAGAAATTTCAGCTACCTCTACGTAAAGTGTTCTTTTTTATTTCTATTTTCCTTGAAACTTTCCTGTTGTTCAGATTTTCTGTTTATAGTATTCTCAGCATCTTTCTGTAGAACCACATCTCTGTTGCTTTAAGTCTCCTCTTTATATGTGAGGAGATTGTTCAGCATTAACTACTATAGAGGAGGATTGATATCACCTAAGAGTAATCGCACTCTTTTCTTGGTTTCTACCGAAATTTTCCTGTTTCTTAATATTTTGTATAGCTTTTGAAAGTTAACTTTCGCTCTTCCAAAACGTCATTGGATTTTTATGTCATGTTTTCCGTCGTTTGTTATAACAAGGTTAAATTTCTGTTTGATTCTAACATTTCCAAATTGTTTTTTACATGTTGGGCTGTCCCTTTTGCTAAAAATCATACATTATGTCGTCTTACAATTGATTATCCTTTCTTCTTGTTTCTCTTTACTACCTAGTCTAGAAGTTCCTGCAATTTTCTTTCTGTGTTTGTCATTAACACAGTATCAGCTGCGCATCTTATGCTATTGAGATCATGTCGGCTAATAATGGTAATGGTAATATTAGCCATTTTCTTGCAAGGAAACATTTGGCTTTCATTGATCGAGCAGCCATTACTACTTTCTGTAGAAATTTATAAAATCTTTCTCTTAAATTATTTTTTCAGGAAAATAGGTTTTTCAAGTCCAGTGACTGTTATTGCTCTTTTCCAGTATTGATGGGGTTTCTTTTCTAAGCTTTTATTTTAAGTAGTGTGGAATGCCAACGTCTTCATTATATCATTATTTTCTCTTCCAGTTACATGTGCTATCCATTTTAATTGTTGCTGCTGTTGATAGTCCTCGGGCGATGTGGTTTGTGCTATTTCGTACAGTTCTTTGTTTGTGAATATGTAACGCCAGTTCACAGTGTTCATAGAATGATGAGCTTTGCGAAGACCCTCATACTTCACTCGCTCAAAGCCTTTTTTAAACATTGATCTACAGTTTGTATACAACTGATAGTTTAGATATTTCTGAACGGGTTTGGAACCATACATGACATCCATATGAAAGTTTTGATCTGATGAGGCTATTTAAGAACATGACTTGAGTTTCCATGTTGATGCTTTAGTTCTGTAGCAATTTGCAGTGTTAGGCGAAATTACCTCTGGTGCAGCCTATTCTATATTCAGTTTACCTTTCCCATACACTAAATTTGTTATAACTGATCCATACGCAGAGGTATTTGAAGTGTTTAGTATTTAATAATTCCACATACTGAATTTTTATGATGGATTCAGGGTAGGGGCCATCACTGTTTTTATTACAATTCCAAATCATAGTTTCTGTTTTGGAAAGGTTTATTCTGAGTCCCATATCTTGGAACATTTGGAAAAGGATGTTGATTTTCTGTTTAAGATTATTCTTATCCCAATTATGAATACTTATGTCATCATCAGTACATGGTAATTTACATCACGTAAAAGAAAAATAAATATTCTCGTTATTAATGTCAACACGTGTCGCAAGTCTTGCTGCTGTTATATCTTTGTCCGTTTTTATTAATTTCGTTTTCAGTAGAAAAAAAAAAAAGGAAAAGAGATTCCTCTATCAAATACTACTACAAATACATATAACAACGGGGTAATTACTACCTCAGCATCCGATCCCGCTATAGATTAACTGAAACCTGTAATATAAGCAAATCAGTACTTTCAACGTTATTTTTATTGCATTAATATTTTCTTCAAAAACAACAACAAACAAAACAGAAAAATAATATACATTATACAGTTTCACATTTTTCTGGTTTCGATAGTATACGACACACATCCAGCATTAAATCGCATTCTATACAACCCTTATTTGTGTGTAGGTGATTGGCTAATCTCAGAAACATATAGGCAATCATGGCTTTTAATCTACCCGCAAAGCAAGAACAAATTTAGATAACAAATTGAAGGTGATCAAACAATCTAAAACAATAATAATGGTCGACTTACGCCCAAGGTGAGTTTGTTTCCATATCTCAAGAACCAAATCCAGGCGCAAGTCGACGCATGATGATAACATTTGTCGTTTTTGCCTCCTACAGTCACATCAAAGAAGACTAGAAAGAGGGAGAAATAAAGTTTTTGAAAAGCGTGTTTGCTATGTTTTCTTGTTTGTACATGTATGAAGTGGGCCGAAGGGGAAATCAGCCTTTAATACCCACGCCCATACTGCGTGACGAATTAACACACTGGACAACAATCAAGCCAACCAGCTCTGTCAATTGCTACGGTAAAATTTCGACAGATATTGTGCTCAATCTTTCAAGCTTGTCTAACCCACTTCAATACATTAAGAAAACCCTATTTTACAGAGTCCCCCCGCTTGGGATACAAAACTATTGATTATTGTTACACGAATTACAAGTCTGAGCAAAAAGAACTTGTTCCTTTCCTAAAAGAAAAGAGAAGACATTGTCCTTTTTATTTTATTATACAAGCCCCTTTTACCTTTTCAAAAACAAGAACTGTTTTGGCGATACAATTACTCTATTTAAAATTTACTATTTTCCCATCATATCTGCTTAAAATTGAAAATGTATAACCTTATCTTTTCTTTACCTTTTTAATTGTCGACAAAATGAGCACGTAACTGGCTTCAGTTCTTAAAATCATTGTTTGGTCCTTTTTTTAATCTTGTTTTAACTGTATGCCTTTTCGTGTGCTCACCATCCTAAAAATACTTAAATTATGCAAATCAATTATGCAAAGAAGTTTGATTAAAAAGAACCGACAAGGTCAGTTTAATTTTTTATTGTATTTTTCCAATTTTCGGATAACATGTTGAGTATTGTGCACGGAGTTGTGGATAAACTGTCCAAAGTTGATATTTTGTTATTTTTTGTTCAAGTACTTTCGACTTTCGCAGTTATTATCAAGAACCAATGTGGTGTCCGTGTGGTAGTTAGAATTCCTTTGTCTGCATCCCAGTATTCTTTGGGAAGTTGGACGTTTTAAATGGTCTAGCGTGACGTCATGTATAACGGCTATTGGAACGAGGCCGCACAAAAAGAATGACATTTATTTATAATTTAATCTAAATTCTTCTTATTTTTTATTTTAATTTTATTTTTTATTATTATAATATTGATAAGGTATGTGAGGACATTAATTATATCATAATTCCCAAAATTCATAAAAATATCAACATTGCGTATTTCCCTTTTCTAGTAAGCTGTTATTTAAATTCAAAGGTCGTTGCCACTTTCAGGACAGATATTACAATAACTGAGAAATTTAACTACAAAATCTACCAGCAAAACAA
>OZ010572.1:111946561-111959061 GCA_963932145.1 Acanthosepion lycidas | reverse complement strand
AACAGACAAGCTGTCTGGAACCACTGGACCTCGCACGTAGCGAAAGAATGGACTCCAAGTTTAGTCTTTCAGAGGCCCTAATGCGATAAACGGATAGCGAATTGACGTAACTTGGCGACACTTTGAAATATGATCCAGTACTTTGCCGAATTCAAAAGGGCCCTATTTAATGACGCATTGGCAAACAAATCACCGGCCGGCCGGGCGATTAAATCTCGCATTCTGGCCTGGAGAAAATAGACGTCCAAAATCCAATAAAACCAGGCGGAAGCAAGAGCTTCAGCTAACAATGCAGTGCAAGACGCCATAGAAAGACTAGAAGACGGCGCAACTCGCAGGATAAGAGTGATGCACTCTCGGCAAAGCGAAAACGGGCATTTGTAGGACAGTTGATAATGTAATCAAGTGGTGTTTAAAGACCAGAGAATCCTCTGAGTGTGGTGAATGGATGCAGAACACTGAACATGTTCTGCGGTACTGCAGGGTTTCGGCTGATCTATCCGACACTGATCGGCTGAGCATCAACCAAGCAACAATGAAGTGGCTCGCTGTTTGGCCTGACGAGCAATAAATAAAACAAGTTGGAAATAATGTTTCTGAATAGTGGAGACATGTAGATATTTCTGCAGCAAAAAGTAAACTCCTAACTTTATAGAAAAAGTGGCTAGCTTCGTCTTAAGGTTAATATGATACTTCTAAAATCCACGGCATCTTGATTTCAAAGAAAAGAAAATAAAGCTCAGGGTAGAATATTGTTGGCGGTGGAATCTCTATTATTCCGATACGATTTTTATATAATAAATTACACGCAATACAAGGCTCGAAATTCACTCAAGGTAGAGGGTTGATATTAAAGTTGCAATGATAAATGAGGTGTATGATATCAATGAAAGAAAAATTGGAAGTGGCTGTCGGGAAAAAGCTGTCTATTACGGGAGAAATGTGGCTGATGTGGATGCAGTATGGCGAGTTCTAGCTATAGAGGCTTGAACTGGTGGGAGAAATAATAGAGCTCATTTTAACATTTGCCATGAAAATAGCGACAAAGTAGCGATAGGCTTGCAACGTTGCGTTTGTGGGAAAGAGGTTATTTAGTAGGAAATAAGCCATCACCCACAAGACTGCGTAAACAATTGTGAATTCTGTCAAGGCTTGAAAGTGTGGATTGAGCAGGCTTGGCAACGATACTCCATTTTTGGTCTAACCTGACTCTTGTAAATGTAAAGCGTGGCAGAACGAGTCAGATAGCTCCTGGAATGACATAATAAGCAGACCATTTTTCCGGCGTCTTATATATAAGTTCCGCTTGATACCCGAAGTGAACTTGAGACCAAGTAGACGCTCGAGTATGTGATGCAGTTCAATTTACATAAATCATTCATACAAAAAACAGATATAGAAGTTAATGATATAAATGGCGAAAATACATCTTCGCAAACAAATTTAATAAAGTACATTAACCCCGAACCTGTAGATATGTGTTATGATCCCTGTTTATAAATTCCAGTAGCATAAGGTATTTTTTTTATTTTTTTACAAGCTTTCATCTGCTCATACAGACATCTTCAAGTATGGAAATAGATTTGTTTTTGTTTTTTACTTCCCCGTAATAACAGGACAACAAAAGGATAGATGTAATCCGAAATATGTTTTTAGAAATGTGTTATTGTTAATAGTAAGAATTTTTTTTGGAACGTTCGGTCGCAACGCTGAGGTTGAATTTTTAAATTTTAAGATTGTGCGTTTTTGTACTAATATTGTAATAGGAGAATTCTTTTGTACTGGGAGGTTTTTCAGTCAATGTGACATGAATTAAATTGTTCAATAAATACAGGAATGTCACAGTTATTATCCGAAAGTTGCACGTCGGATCAGTTATTTTAATATCGAGTATGTAGTGGAGTTCAATTTACATTTATATATATATATATATACGGAGAGAAGAATATAGAGATGGGAGGCATTAAAACGAGCTCGTAATAATTGGAAAATTAAAAATTAAAATGAATGAACTGTTAATTCCCAAATAATTTCTATTCTTTAAAGGATGTTTTACATAAAATGATATTTTTATTTTAGGCTATAAGAATATTATTTCGAAAATATATAGTTCATCTGGCAAATGAGTTTACAGCGTCTGTTAAACGGAGAACATATACATATTTAATATCATATCTATGAAGAAAAGTCGGCAAACTTAGAACTTCGATGTGTCAAAAGAACGGTTTTCCCTTGACACCGCTTTTATTGTAACTACCATCGCTCGTTGGCAATGTTTATGTTTTATTAATAATCTAAACATAGTTTGTTTTGTTTTTTTTTAAAAAAAGGCAATGATTAGAATAAATTAATAAAACTTAAACATATGATGAAAGTGAATGTATACATTTTCTTTGTTCTTGAGATTTGACAACAAAAATAATAAATATTATTTATTTATTAGATTGTTTATTTACGCCATTTACTATGTTTTTTATTGAAATGGTTTACAAAACATCAGCTTATTGCCAATTGATTCGAACTTTATAAAATGGCAAATAATGCAGGTTTCCTTACAGTTGGTTCACACATTTTAATAATTTAGTAAATGCTTATAAATTTATGAATAAAAAATGTTTATTTTTTATTTATTTATAATTATTTTCCTTTCAATAAGCGTCATCGGATCGACCAAGATGGACTGTTTTATTATTTACCTACACTTTTTTTTATCATCCCAATCAAGGCAATAACGCCATTAAAACGCAAAGGGTTATTGGGTGTCAAAGAATATGTGAAAAAGAAAACATTATTAAGGCGATAGAACAATATATATATAAATGAATTAAGATATCAGAGGATAACGATTGACATTACGCTTAATTTTTTGAAAATCAAAGTTGCCTGGAAAGCAAGAGTCCGGAAGAGAGTTCCTCAAGTGAGAAGTGAAGAAACTTTTAGCATGTAAATTACGTTTACACCTAGTAATTTCAACTGTAAATTGATGAGACCGAGCTGATAATCTAGTGCTACGCTTCAATTCATAAATTCGAGGTACCAAACCATTAAAAGCTGAAGAGAAAATCAGTTCATGCCTTTCCTAAGGGTATTAGTGCCAAAGTTAATGCAAACTCTCCTCTCTGGAGTTTGAACTTAGTTTGCCGATTTTATTCCTTGCTGTTAAACTTACCTTTCTTTTTTGTATTACTTAGATATCAAAAATTTTACAAAAGAGTGACAATTCTAGTTGCCAAAATGTGATTTTCATCTTTTCGTGTGAGTCGAGAGTAGACAAAACGAGGCGAATGAGAGTAATAATAATGAAATTTTCATAAAGACAAAGATATTCTTTCACGTTGTCGACACTTCACTCCATTTTATGATGGGAAATTCATGAACGTTCTTTCGTTTTTCCTCTTAGAAACAGACAATCTGTATTCTCACTTTGATTACCGATCCATTTCAAATTAATCCAAGATTCCTTAAAAATATTTTCTAGATGTATTTGAAGAATTAAAAAAAATTTTTTTATCGATTTGGTGGTCAAGGGTATTTAAAAAAAAAAACTCTTCCCTACCAACGTCTAGTACCCCATTGCTCTATAATTTCCCCTTCTATATAAAAAATTATGTAGAAAACCTTTAACTGCTCATGTCCACTTACCGTTGGAAACAAAGTTTTTGTTTTTAGCAATGTGTGTAATCAAAACTAAATTTCGGGCATCAGTGTCAAATGAAAATGATATACGTATGTGTCTCTCTGAAACGATTTTCAGATTTTGTTTGCTTGTCAAAAAAGACCAAGCTCATCAATCTCGTATGTGTAACAATGCATCAAATAAAATTATGAATATGTATTACTTGCCTGCTATCTGTTTTATGGTATCCATACAATTAAAATATTCTTAAAGGGTACGCCTACACAGTCGAGCAGCACGAAAGATTTCGCGGGAGGAAAAAGTTTGAGAATTCCTGGCTTGCTTACGGAGATAAAAAAAAAATACCTATTATGTAGGCACTTCCAAAAATTCGCTACAAAACGATATCCGATGAAAACATACCCAAAACGAGAAAAATAAAACTGATCGTCAGAATCTTTCTGACATTACTAAGAGGAAAGATCAAATGATATTTTTAGGCATTTTTAAAAACAATCTTTTTAGAATTCTGGAAATTTTGGTTAAAATTTATTTTTACGTCCAAACGGGACTTCAAAATTTGTACAGGAAATTTCATCGTTTTTTGCGGGGTAAATACATTGAATTAGAAAAAAAATCAAAAATCAGATAATTGCCGGATTTTAATAACTTATTCAGAAATGAGTGAAATTACTTTTTCATTTTTAGAAATTCTTTGTAAAAAACTTTTTTTTTTACAAATCTGTTACCCTACCACTCATTTAATTTTTACAAAATTTCGATAAATTCTTTTTTCTCACATAATATTTATATTTGTTATAAGAACAAGTCCTCAGAGAATTTAAATCATCAATTTGTTTTGTTCAAACAGGGCCCCCAATTACTGAAAAAATTGTTCTGAATCATAAAATGCAATAAAACTAAAACGAATTTTATTGTTTCTATAAATGAAATATATTATATACACTAATGTCTATAATGAAAAAAGTACACAGGTGTAGAAAAGAAAGCTTTATTCATTTGAGAATACAAGGTTTGCGTATAGTGTTCTTTTATAGTCCTAGTAAACAGAAATAGCTCTCTCAAAGAGGATAGTAACAAAGCAAGGGGAGACCACTTTTGATTATTCATAAAATTATCATAGGAAAAGTATTTCGCGGAGTAATGAATTTTTATGAGAATTATTTTCCTTTTTTTTTTTTTAAATTTTGATTAGAATAATTTATAAAAATTTAAATCTTTTAAAATTCTGTGTGTAATTTGTAGTTGCCAAGTGATATCCGTATTAAATTAAAACTATATTTGCTAATGATAAAAGGAAAAAACCCACTACAATTCTGAATTTTTTGCGTGCAGAAAGGTGTCGGTCTTTATAAACACGGAAGCCCATACACGACGTAATAAGAGAAGTGCCTATAATAAATTTAAAATTTATTGGCAATTTACTAACATCTTCTAAGTAAGCGTCTTCGTGAGTAATACTAAAAATGCTAATAGTACCTAAAATTAAATAAAGAGATTGCTTAAAATATTTTCTTAAAGTTTAGATTAATGGGTATTTAAAATTATATATAAAAAGGCGTTAACGTTGTATTCAAATAATTTATTTCAATTCTGCCTCCTTACTTAAATATCCCAAGTATCAGGCTGTCAACAAATCACTCAACACCACAAAAAACAAACCCTCTGTGTAAAAATTCCTTTCTGTTATATTTTAAACTAAAAGTAAGTAGGTTTCAATTCATTAAATTTTAAATCAGTTAATTATCCTCAAATAACGTTTAAAAATATTTTCCTTTTAAAATAAAATTATTTTGTGTTGACCTATTTGTCAATATGGATGACTTTACATATTTTTCTGATATGAAAAAAAAAAAAAGATTCAAATTAGTTTAAATTCAGTTTAAAACATAACCAAGTGTTTTGTTCATTAGAAATATTAAATATAATAAATTAGATTTAAATTTAATCAGGAATTAAAAATCTAAGAAAGATTTTTTTTATTAAAATGCATTATAAACTTAGATATCACGTTTTATAGGCTCTTCAGTCAGTCAGTTATGTGCCATGCATGTAGACGCTTAGGCGATCATGTATCTTTCGATACATCACTGACGAGGCAGATTTTTTCCAGCAGTAGATTGCTATTTCTTTATGCGGTAGACCAGATGTCAGCAAAGGTCTGTCTTGCTATTTACCCATAGCTGTGGGAAGAAGAACAGGATACATACATTTCCCAAGAGTATTAGCACGTAAGTGAATGTAATGGATGCGACTGGTTTTCGAACTCGCTTCTGTGATTCCTCAATCAAAGCCGCTATCCATTACTCTACCGTGCCGGGTAGGTTTTTACAATTATGTTATTTCATCAACGAATGCTTGATGTTTAGGATTTATTTAAACCTGGGAATGCTGGTGAGGAATTATATTTCATTCTAAGTTTAATTTCGTCTGATTTATGACCATTATAGTGGGGATCGAACTTTGCAAATTACACAAGCTTAGAAAAGATCAGTCTCTAACTAGTAGTACTGATATACTTAATATATTTGGCTCAGGGCATAAATTATATTATTTAGTGTAAATATATCAGTATGAATTGTATCGAATTATATAAATTTCATATAATTTATATTATAATTTGTCATTTATATCATTTTATATCAAAGTAAATTATATAATTTATATAATATAATGAGGAGGCAGAGTACTATGGGTAAAAGAGAAACTCGAAGAAGTTCCACCACGGAATTTATGATCGAGCGGCGCTACATCGATTCGTTACCTCGTCATCAACGAGGACCGTTGGTACCGTTGGTATGGCGTTTACCTTCTATCGTAACTGTTCGAGTTTCAAATCTTGGTAGTGGATGCGTACTGCTGATGTCCCGAATATAGGACGAAAAGGCCGTCCAGTGCTTTCTGCATTCTGCTGAGGTTTCTTCTAGACTCGTTGAATTACTTAATTATGATATTTATATATGCACATTTCATTGAATACGTCAGAAAAAGTTCTTTTGATTTAGCTTTTTATACAATTTCTGATGTGATCTAATAATTTTTTCTTTTCGGATGATAAATTATATAAAAACTGTCCGAATGTTCTTTTTTCCGAGCGCTTTCGGCTATACATTTAACCATCTTCAAGGATGAAATATTTTAACTGTTAAATAAGAAATAGTTTGTTGCATGTATGTATTCATATAATGTTTCAGTTTTCAAAACACGGTCAAGATATTGTGTCTATGTTCATAGTTGATACTATTGAGTGTTGGTTTTGTTGTTTTTATTAATAAGGCTTCCATTATTTTTAGCCTTCTTTTTGCTATTATATTTGTGTTGTTTACAAGTATGTTATGAATAGGGTCCGGTAGGTCTCCATGAGTATTTAAATGAGATCTAATTGAGCTATGGTAAGAAAGGTGTAGTGTGAGTCTTCGTGTCAAACATGTTGTAGTATTGCCTATATAATTACGAATTTTGATTGATCAGGAATAGAATTCCTTAATGGGCATTTAAGTTCGTAAATAATATTTGCCCTATTTAATTTTGTTCTAAGAGGTGAATTATTATTTTTAACTATAAGGTTTTAAATTTTTTGTAGTAGATAATTAATCTAATTTTTTTTTGCTATTGTCAACCGGTGTTGTGCATTTTTATTTTGGCCGTGTTTTGAAAATGAAAACATTATATAAATACATACATACAACAAATTATGTCTTGTTAACAGTTGATACATTTCAACCTTGAAAATGGCTAAATGTATAGCCGAAAGCGCTCGTATGAAAAGAAAAATTGAACAGTTTTTATATAAGCACCTTGTCTGTCGTATTCAATGAAATGTGCACGAAAGAAGGATTACCTAAATACACAATATATATATATATATATATATATATATATATATATAATCTAAATGTACATATATAATATATCTATTAAATATATACATATATATAATCTAAATGTACATATATAATATATCTATTAAATATATAAATATATATGTTAAATTTATAAATGTATAGCTTTTATAGCAAAACATATTTTATACAGTCTAATACAATTTATAAGAATCGATATGATGCATATTTAATATTACGTAATATAATGTCATACAGTAAAATTTAATATGCAATTTATACTAAGCAATATGATATAGTAAATAAACTCCCCATAGTAGTAGTAAAATATAAAATTGCAATTCAAAATTTTAATAATAAAATCCTATTTATGTGAATTTTCATAGTAGCGAGATTTTAAATATTAACAGAAGTGGACGTGTCTGATAGTGAAAGTTTATAGATTGCTCAAAATTACGAGCAGAAAAGAAAATATCAACATTTGGACTTTCAGAAACTTTGATTTTACATGCCATATGCAGTATATATATATATATATATATATATATATATATATATATATATATATATATATATATATATATATATATATATATATATTCTATAAATCCATATATATGTTTATTATTTGTATATTCAATCTCTTACGCATTCCATTAAAGGTGCATTTTAATATACGCACGCGATGTTATTAGAATATACTTATATATTATTTATATTGTTGTTAATATAAATGATCTATCTATCTATCTATCTATCTATATATATATATATATATATATATATGAATAAGCTATCTAGATCTCAAATCTAGATCTAAAATATATAAATAATATAAGTAACATGTACACATATATATAATTTTCTATACATATAAATCATATACATGATTTTATGTATAAAATGAAACATACAGATTATAATTTCTGTCATGTTTTGAAT
Organism: Acanthosepion lycidas; assembly: GCA_963932145.1. Classification (NCBI taxonomy): domain Eukaryota; kingdom Metazoa; phylum Mollusca; class Cephalopoda; order Sepiida; family Sepiidae; genus Acanthosepion; species Acanthosepion lycidas. Next base: position 111,950,640 of record OZ010572.1, on the reverse strand, counting down.
TAAAATGAAAAAGTTTCATAAAAATTAACATTGATGTTGTCATTTCATGCATTAATCCCTGTTTACAGAAGAAAAAGAAATTATTACCGCATTGATTTCGAGAAACTGCAATATAATTTTACTTACCATTGAATCCTTTGATCTCTAGCCGATTCACTTATCTGTTTGATGTAGATCAGGTATATTTGATTTAACTGACTACGAGCTGTTGGAAAGTCACGTATTTATCTTGATGGTTTTTGAATTTATTCAAAGCGACAGTGACTGGAAGGAAACTTCTCTTTTTCTTCCAAGCGATTTCTTTCCTAATATGTCGGCAAAGTGTTAATTTCATTGTAGCTCTTAATTTTGTTTATTTTCCTCTACAGTCCACCTTTTAATATATATATATATATATATATATATATATATATATATATATATATATATATATATATATATATATATATATATATGGTGTATCAAAAATACTTTAAAAAAATTTTTGGGCTGGGCAAGGTAAAATGTTCATATAAACATATGGCTAAAACCATCGTTATACCTCAACACAGCACCTCCGCTTGCTTCTATACCCACATGCAGCTATCGGACTGGTAGACCCTTTCAAATACTCTCACAATTATTTCGCAGGTCCCCATGACACGTCTCTGCATTATTATATATTATTATATATATGTGCGGGCCATGGAACCGGTCCTCATCTACCTATCCATCTTTCGTGGTAGATGTTAGCCAGTGTATCACGGACAATGTAACTAAAATGCGATAGAGCCCCATCATGCATGAACCGCATACGTCTTCGTATGAGCAGGTGTACATCGTTTAGCAGGCCTGGAAGTGTGTTCGAAATAAAATCTCTGTAGACAGCTTGGAGAACATATGGACCTACCAGACAGTCACCTATAATTCCAGCCCACACATTAATCGTAAACTGATGTTGGTGTTTAGCCCGTATTGTATCATGGTGATTCCGATCCGCACACATATGTTGGCTGTGTAAATTTGTAATTCCATCTCTTCCAAATGTTGCCTAATCCGTAAACAAGACTGAAGAGACAAATATCGGAACAACAGTTTATGCAATAAACTATCGGCAAAGTTCTCCCATGGTGATTGATCAGTGGCAAAAAAGCCCTGCTCACGTTGCAAATAATACAGGTACAAGAGATGCATTTGAAGTACCCTCCATGCGATACTATGAGATGTACATCATGCAAGGGCTACTTGAAGTGTGCTGATACCTGAATTGTCTCTGACAACCTGTAGAATGTGTTCTTCGTGGTCAGGCATGCGAGTGGATCTCAGTCTTCCTCGATCCATAGTTCGCCACGGATCCTTTCTCAGCGACGTGAAGATAAACAGCAACAAAGGTTGGACGACTGGGCTGCCTTCGGTCTGGAAACGCAATATGATACAGCCGTGCAGCCTCGCATCCATTACGATGCGCGCGGCTATATTTAAAAATCATATATTAATTAAATATACCACACGCACATCCAAACTTATAGCAAGCGGTCACCTATCAAAGTACTGATCAAGCTCTTAAATTCGTTGATCGTACAAAAACCGGTGTTTCAACGTAATATAGTCGTAAATCATATATTAATATCCTGCGATTGTTAAATAGAACACTTTTCAGTTGACTCATCGCATTAAACATTGAAGGCAGACTAGCCATAAATGTATACGAATGGCAAATGTAACATAGTCTACATGGTAACACAGCACCATCTACAGTAAACATTCTTTTAAGTTAACTAAAATCAAAAGATTTGCGGACATATGTTTATATAGAATTTTTGTTTATATCGACGTATGTTTATATAGAATGTTTTGATTTGAGAAACCCGCTTCCCCAATGTTTGTAAATGTATTTTTGATACACTTTGTGTGTATATATATATATATATATATATATATATATATATATATATATATATATATATATAAACATTTTTTTTCAGACAAATCTAACTTTTACCGGAAAATGGTCATACAAAAGAGTGGTCAATACACAATGTAAAAAAGAAAAACCGAATATGCACAGCTATTAAATATCAAAGTCAGGGAATACTAACCTACTCACGCTACCATGGTTTCCTTTCATTTTTGGGATAGCGAGCAGCTGCCTCGTCACATTTTCTTGGATTTCTGCGACGTCTTGAAATTTTGTTCCTTTTAAGCTGGATTTTATTTTTGAAGAGGAAAAAGTTGGTGAGATATGATTTTTGTCGAACTTGGGAAATGTGCTTGACCAAAAACCTCTGTTGTGTGCTGAGATGACCACGCTCTACACGCTTTCCTTCCAAGCAATGCTATAAACCACAGAAGTGAGCCAGGACATTATCTGATTCTAAAAATTATTTTGGAAATAATAATGATTTACTGATACAAGTCCTACTAGTTAAGCTATAGATGCGGAGGGGGAGAGGAATTGGATTTATACCTATACGATGGGTATTTGCATGGAAGTGAATATAATGAACACGACAGGAATTTGAAATCGACTCTCCGATTTCCAATTCCGAGCCGTTAGCGACTATACCACACGCACATCCAAACTTATAGCAAGCGGTCACCTATCAAAGTACTGATCAAGCTCTTAAATTCGTTGATCGTACAAAAACCGGTGTTTCAACGTAATATAGTCGTAAACCCTGCAATGATAACAAATTCTCTTTCTTTTTATAGGTGTCCTCTGTGTAATCATGTATAGCTTTCTTTTTCTGAGACTATTCCTATAACTCTTTTAATTCTCTGTGATGTTTTATTTCCTTTCCCATCGTTTCCTCGTTTGACCTAACTGCTATGAGCGGTTGGTATAATTCTTTTTCTCTTTCTTATATAACGTTGTATTTTACAGAAAAAACAAACATTTCCTCTTCTTATTCTCTTTCATTTCCAATAGTTCCCTTACATCTTATCGGCTTGCTTGGGGGAAATGATAAAAAACATCAAAAAATCTGTGTTTTCGTCATCAATTTAATCAAGTCATGAGTCCTGTGAGTGTACAATTTTCCAATCCCTCTTTCTTCATTATGTACCCTAAAAATTTCATGGTATTTTCAGCATCATCTGTAGAACCAGATTTCTGTTGCTTCAAGTTTCTTCTTCATCTGTGAGGAGATTGTCGAGCATTCATTGCCACATAGGAGATCTATTATTACGTAACAGTTTGCTACTCTTTTCTTTGTTTCTAACGAAATTTTCATCCTGTTTCTCAGCTTAGCTTTTGGAAGGCATATTTCACTGTCCCTATCCGCCTTCGGCTTTCAGTGTCGCACTCTCTGTCCTCTGTTGGGCGAGATTTACTAAATATCTGTAAAGTCGCTTACCAAAGAGCAACAGTTTCTGCTATATATTTAGATATTCTTGGCAATCTAATCTGGTATATTGCCTATAGTCAACTCCCACAGCCGTAATGTTAGCTCCCCTGTGACTTTTCTAGAAATACTTTCATAGTAATTGTTCTTTCCTTTGAAATTTCCTCTGTGATACCTAGAATTTATTAGTTTAAGCGCGGTCTCATCATTTTAGCTAGATGTAACCGCAAGTTCTATGCTAACAGTTTCTTCTATCGCACTTCTCACTTGTGGAAAACTCTTCCGGCTCCATGCTTCCCAGTCAACTCTGATCTTCAAGAATTTAAATTCAATGTTATCTACTGTTTTCTTTAGTATTGCTCTTTTATTGTTCTCTCTCCTTAATAGCGTTTTTCTTATATTCTCAGTTTCCGCTTGTGTCTTAGTGGTTTTATTGCCTTTCTTGGGCTGAAATAATTGAAAGAAAATATAGAAATCAACGCTAAATATATATATTAGGGACTTCATTACCTTGTTTGGTGTGAAATGATTATTAATTACTGTTCTCTTATTGTTCTATCTCCGTAATAGTGATCTTTCTCATATTCTGTAACACTCAATAACCCCTTGCGTCTTAGTGGCTTTATTGTCTTGTTTCGGGTGAAATGGTCTTTTTGAGAGGATTCCAGTAGGTCAGAGATTATTTGTATACGTGTTATTTTCATATCCCACAATTTCTCCATGTCTTGGACAAGATCCAAGACAAAAAAAACAAAA
>OZ010572.1:111786561-111941561 GCA_963932145.1 Acanthosepion lycidas | reverse complement strand
CATGGAAGATTGAAGTTTATAAGCAGTAAATTCGACCTTGCAAACCGAACGATCCTTTGTTGCCGAATCGGTTAGGCACGCCGGGATAAATGGCGGTTCCGTATAGGATGCAGGTTCGAATCCTGTCAAAGGACGAATATTTTCTATGAAAATTTCTCGGACATAAATGTTCTCGGTAAATGTTATTTAATACTGTTTATTATAAACAAAGCATTTACTTAAATACTTGTATCTATAAAAAGAACGTTAAACATAAAAAATGTCTTTAATAAATAAATTCTCGGACTTTGTCCATTTCTTAATGTATATATATATATATATACTTTAAATATAATATTTAGTAGATACATGTGTCTGAGAAAACAGCCTTGTTAAAATTTACATTGTTTTAAAAAACAGGGATGTCTGTCTACTCAATAAATATAAGAAATAATGTCGGATTATGAATATTATCCATTATGTCCCTCCATAGAAATTACAATATATCTATTTTAATCATTTCATTCTAATCAGGGCTGTGAAGCCACTAAAACACAAATGGATACCGAATGTAAAATCATAATAAGAAAAAAAAATTATTAAGAAGCGAGAACAATAAAAATTGGAGGGAAAGCAAGAAGCCAGAAAAGAGTTCCACAGGGGAGATGTGTGAGAAATTGAACTGTTAGCAAAGAATTTACTGTTATATCCAACCAAATCAATTGTAAAATGATGAGACCATTTAGTACTGCGCTGAAATTCTGATAGTTTAGATACCACAGAGGAAAGCTCATTAGAACAATTACCATGAAAATATTTATAGAAAAGGCACAGGGAAGCTACATTACGAAGGTGACTGAAGGCAAGATGACAGGTCATGATAATTCCCTGAGCATCCGGAAGTTTCAGGCCTAGAAATACATCGCCGTACTGGAACAGCCTCCCTATTCAACTGATTGTGCTCCGTGAGACTTTTTTCTTTTCTCCAAGCTCAAGGGGATCATTAGGAACACGCGTTTTGAAGGCGTGAAGGCCATCAAAATGACCGTAGCGACGGAGCTGAAAGGCATCCAGGAAGAATCCTTTCAGAAGTACAGAGAAGCATCGCGCAGAAGGATGGAAAAATGCATTAGATTCGACGGGGGTTACTTTGAATAGAAAAAAAACCATTGTATTAGGTTGGTGCAAAAATAATGACGTAATAATGTCGTTTTTTGACGTTAAAAATACGTCAAAAAACGACATTATTACGTCATTATTTTTGCACCAACCTAATAGATTATTTTTTTTGATTTTATCAAAAATCTCTAAATATATAGCGGGAGCACCAGATCATATGGCAGCAATATTCAAAGCACGGACGAATAGTAGACTTATAAATATGTAGGACAGAATCTAGAGAGAAAAATTGTCTAACCCGACACAGTGAAGTAACTTTCCTAGCAGCGGAACGAGCAACTAATTCAATATAAGCATTCCACTTCATGTCAGAAGAGAACGTTTGCCCGAGTAGGCTCAACAAGTCACTTTCCTGGAAGTTAGCTGATAGAAGACAGAAAGCAGTCTCTCAGATGATTAATAGAGAGTAGTTTTGCTTTGGAGGCGTTAAAATTAACACGCCATTCGTTACCCAAGGTAACAGCAGATTTTTAGATGAATTTTGAGATCAGCTGCCAATTTGACCTTATCGAACCGATGACACTTGCTATTAAGACAAGAGTAAGCATCTGCGTTTCTGCATACATGAAAATATATGTGTTGTGTATATATTTGTAATCACACTCAAATATACAATATACAATATATATATATATATATATATATATATATATATATATATATATATATATATATATATATATATGTTTGTATAAAGAACTTTGTTTATAGCAGCATGCCCCTCTAATTTCTCGCTTCTCTACTTCTATTCTTGATATCTTTGCTGTTCTCCTTTCAGACAGTTCGCGTGAATTCTGATCTCACACATGTTTATCACTTCATTGAAAGAAAAGCAAAATTATTTTTTCCATATTTACTGAGAGGAACCTTTAAACGTAGCTATGCAATCTTGCATGTCGAACCGGCATTACTCGAAATCGTTTCATAGTCATCACAGAGACACTGAAAGAGTTCACCAGCAAAATGAACAAAGATTTTGTTTATACAAACTAAGTTTACTTACATTTGCTATATATATATGGATAAAAATGCGCAATATCAGTGATAGAGCGAATGTAGAGCTTTTCCAAGCGTAGCTTACATGTGGCACAAGGCCGAAAGTATGGGGCATCGAGTGAGGATCGAACTCACTACTCAGTCGTAATGGTTCTAGCAAGACAAGCAGGCGAACCATTACACCACCTCGAGGTGCCCTGGTAGAGCGAATGTCTGTTTCTTGCTTGGAAGCAATCTTCATGGTCTGAAGATTGCCTTGAAGTACGAAACTTATACGCTCGTTGTTAACTCAGTCTTCACTTTTATAGTAATTCATATATATAAATGTATAGTAATTTATATATATATATATATATATATATATATATATATATATATATATATATATATATATATATATATAAATTTAGAGTATTTTCTCTTTCTCTCTGTATATATATATATATATATATATATATATATATATATATATATATATATGTGTGTGTGTATGTGTGTGTGAGATAACTACATATAATTTTTCATATCAAGAACAAAACTGGGTAAAATGTATGACAAAGTGGAAATGTTTTCGTGTCACACGTTTTGTCCTTTAAGACTTCATCGGACAAATTTGTTACGTTCATGCGACTACGCATGCGCATGAACGCAGAATGCTGGGAATTTAAAATTTAATTTCGTTTTTTTATATAATCCAATGGATTTTATTTAGATTCTATTCCTAACGAAACTGACCACAATTTTGACATATGAATTCCAACTATGATCAAAGGAGGAACAATTCACTATAACGTAAATGTTTATAGTGTGTCTCAAGGTCATTCACAGTATATTTGCGCCCTGGCTCTTACAAAATTTCACCATTCCTGGCAGATCTTCTATTTTCACAGTGTGGTATATCTAATAATAAAAATGATGGGAAGAAAAAGAAAAAGAATCTAAATATATAGGCTAGGTTATATAAACAAAAATTAAAATTATAATCCCCAGTATTTCTTGTTCGTGCGCATGTGTAGTCGTACCAACATTTAATCCGATTAACTCTTAAAGATCGAAACAACTCACACAAAAACTTTTACAATTTGTCATATATATATATATATATATATATATATATATATATATATATATATATATATATATATATGTCGTGATATATATATATATATATATATATATATATATATATATATATATATATATATATATATATATTATTAGTATTAGGAGCAATCTTATAGGTATAAGAAACTACACTCGTTCGGAAAACCTTCTGTGCCTTGATTTGCAAATAATCAAGCCAAAGGGGAGAAAAAGGTATAGAAAAAAGAAAGAACCAAGAACATGTACGTCAGCCAAAAATAATCGTCCATCATGCAAGTTCAAAGCCCAAAGAGAAAAAAAACGATATCCAAAACAACTAAATAAAGTGCTCAATACAGTAAGTAGAGCAGACCTAGTTAAACCTCGACAGCCAGACAAACCTACCAAGGTTTCATCTAAGCGGATCGTCAGGGAAGCCAGCCTTCCCTGACGCTACGCTTAGGTGAAACCTTGGGAGGTTTGTCTGGCTCTCGAGGTTTAACTGTATATATATATATATATATATATATATATATATATATATATATATGATAAATCGAGAAAAACCTCAAAACTCCATAACAATTTATTTCATGAATATTTTTATATTCATCTCTTCAGACCGAAAGATTTTTAGAAATGGAATCAATCCAGACAGACAGATATATCGGGTTGCAAAGGAGGAAGTGAAAAAAGATAGAGAAAAAATATCAATTGGTGTTTATATATATATATATATATATAGGTATTAATGTGGATAAATCAAATAACTAGATATTAGCAACTGTATATACATGCGTTAGCATGCATACACAGGTAAGTGAATAAATATTTACGCAATTTAATTTAAGGTGTAAACGAAAACAGTGCTCTCTGTGGTTAGACAGAGCTGAGAAGTATATATTAATAAATATACATATACTTACATTCGAAGTGCAACGTAAATTATATATATATATATATATATATATATATATATATAATATGAGGATACGAGGAAGTGATGAATAGTTCACAGTCCGACCAAAATATACCTTACTTAAATATTTAGTTATTTAGTCATATTTTGGGGATCGGGTTGTGCAAAGTATTCTTCAACCTTACCCCTCGACACCAATTTGCCAAAGATAGACCTAGCGTTTCTTTTGCCTTGATAACATTAAAGATGCTGTTTGATTACATAAAAGAAAGTTATGCTTATAAGTCAGTGTTCTGATATGTCTTTTTACCTTTCAGGAATATTTAATGTCAAGTTGAATAGAAAGAAAATAAACATAACTGTAGATTAAATCTATTTCTGGTCCTTGTAAGCATTACAAGTTCAAAAAATGTTTCATCAACTTCTAAAGCTGTGAGGAATATTTGCCCTGTCTATTGTCTTCAGTGTCAGGAAATGCCAGTGATGGTTGAATCAGTTTCAATCAGTTTGTCTGAAGATCGCGAAAGTGTGAAACATAAGGTCACAAATAACTCTCCATGCAACCGCATCTATCTATCTATCTATCTATCTATCTATCTATCTATCTATCTATCTATCTATCTATCTAGTTGGACTGATGTGAGCTTGTGACTCTGGTTTTTTGTCTGATGATCGCAGAGAGCGTGAAACCCAGTGTCATAAATTCACCAACAAAATATGTTAGCCCTATGACTGATACTGATCGATTTCCAATAAGTACCGCATGTAATATATATATATATATATATATATATATATATATATATATATATATATATATATATGTAGAAAGCCTATGAAAGAAATTCAAAAAGGCGGAACAATAATAATAAATTTCTTATTTTAATATTCTGATAATTTTAACTATTTTGTTCTGACATATATATATATATATATATATATATATATATATATATATATATATATATCAGAACAAACACTCATATGCACGCACTAATACATTTATAGATATACACATTTAAAGACACATAAAATCACGTAAAAATAGAAATGTTGAGAAATGAGTGTGTGTGTGTGTGTGAATAAGAATATGTGTGTATGTGTGAATAAGTATGTGTGTGTGTGAAAGAGAGAGAGAGTGGGAGAGAGAAATTGAAAGATTGAAAGAGAATATAAAAAAAACTTTATTTTGAATACATTTTTATGCTCAAAACTTGATTATCTAAAAACATTATTAATTCTTTAGTATCTTTTGCAAAGTCAATTTGACGAATATCATGTACATTTTCTCCTACCCCCAAATCTATTGATCTGATCTTTGGTGTAAATTCCGTCTGATGTCGATATTCTAGAAAATTTTAGATGAAAACCATTCTGCAGTCGATTAAAAATCCCAGACTAACATTCATTTAATCCTCTCCATCTTGATTTGCTGGACTATTCCAGCAAATTAAATCCTGAATGTTTTTCCAACCGAGTTCATTACATTCGCTTAAGCGCAAATACCCGTTGGGAAAGACATGAATCCATATCTATGGGTTAAATAGTAGCATTTGTATCTGAAAATATTGTTATTTTCAAAATTTGTTAATGCAATGTTCAACTGGAGAAAAAAAAAACAAATGTGTTCCGGCTTTAAATAACCGACAATGGGCTGATAAAGCGTAAAAAACAAGTCAATAAATCAGTCAATATTCTAAAGTCTTAATAAATCATCTCCTAATTACAGACAGTCCGAAGAAGGCGTCTTTTAAAACGTAGATTAAAACTGTACTGATGAGGATATTAGTCCGAATAATTAGCTGAATAATAATGAAAACTCACTCATAATCTATCTATCTATCTATCTATCTATCTATCTATCTATCTAACATAGACTCACATCTGTTTATATCTATGAAGTATAAACTTGTACCTTATTCGAATGCGTTGTTCATAGGAGTCTCTCAAAATCAATACAAAACGAATTCGTTCATTGATCTTTTAACCCCACTTAATCGAACTTACTAACACTGTTCTCAAATTTGTATTTGGCGAATTTTTTTTTCATTTTAAATCAGCGAAGACAGACACCAGATTAAAATAGTCTAAATCGTCGCTCGAAACAAATGAATTAGTTGAACGTTAAGTAATTTGTTTGGTTCGTCTAATGACCAAAAGAGGTCGCCAGACTAAGGCGTTCGGCTGGACAGTGACCAGGAGCCAACACTTAACACCACAAAGTTGCAGTGTGGGACGAACTCTTGAGGGTAGACTTCCCTGGTCACTACAATCTTAACCTTTTCAAGGTCAACCGTTACCTGTCTTACATATCCTCGTAATATGCAACTGTTGCACCCTCTCCTACATCTTTATAACATTGCAATTCATTAACCCTCTACATTGAGTGGCACTTGGCCATTGTATTGGGTGAACAATTGAAAAGAAAATGAATGATAATGGTTTTAGTGACGGCAGTAGTATGAAGTAATCTCTTTCTTCATTTTAACTGTAGAAAGGAAGTTACTTGGTAGTGATCATTTCCTCTGCCTCGAGTGGCCTCTGGGCCTTGTAAGGGGTGAAACTTACTGTAAGAAAAAAGTAAAATCGAACTGTAATAAATTAGATCGCACCAGTATCAGGTATTAATACTTGTCGCGTATAACATATCGATGGTACTGTAATTATTCGTGTATAATACAGATTTTAAGTTTAAATGTTTAAGGTGCGTATTATACACCACAATTAAATATCAACTTTTTTCTTTGTTGGGCTATCATAAGAATTCAGAATGCGCAATTCGTAAATACTAAACAATTCATATATCTCGGCGTATGAATCAGTTATAAATTTTAATACAGGAGATAAGAAGAGTTAAAGATGGAATAGGCTGAACTTGAGGTAGTTTCGCTCAACACCACAACTTGCTACAAAGCCAAAACATTTAACTAAAAACTCGAGTCATGACCTTAAGTAAGACTCGTCAGATCGAAACTTTCATGTCATTGTCAGGCATGGTGCTAGACGCATTCAGGAATATCTAAACTGTCATCTGTAAACAACCGCTTTCTCGGATCAGTGGTTAAAAATGCATTCGAGCAAGTGGATTATATAGGTCTAAATCTTTTTTCAGACCATGTGGACTGGCACAACAAAATCATTGAGAATTGTACCAGCTAACAGAAGCCACATCACATGAAGACTTTCAACAGCAGAAACAACTAAAATAGATAGCACATATAACTCGAAAAGAAAAAAATAATGACATAATAAAGATGTTGGCGTTTCTCAATACTTATAAAAAGGTTATGAAGGAAACCCTCATCAGTTACTTTTAATCATTTCACCCCAAGCAAGGTGGTAATGTCACTAATACGCAGGGCGTTACAGGATGTGGAAGAGAATAGGGAGGACTGAGGAAAGAAAAAAATATGAAAGAGGTTCAAGAAGGCAGAAGATGTCGATTGTCGTTGCATTTAAATTTTTGAAGATTTATAGTTATCAGGGAAGCAAGGAAACGGAAGAGAGTTTCAAAGGTGGGAAGTGCGAAAAAACAAACTCCTGGGGTAGGTGTGGCGGGCGCATTTAGCTATCACAACATTAAAAGTGTGGGACTTAGATGCCAATCTAGTTGCACTCTTAAACTCATATAGTCGAGATTGCAGGGAAAAAAAAAAGCTTGTCAGAGCAGTTGCCATGAAAATATTTGCAGAAAAGTCATGGAAGCTATGTTACGTCAGTGCGAAAGTGACTGAAGTCGAGATGCCTGGCCAAGATCAATTACATTACAGATCCTTCTTTGGATTTTATCAAGAATGTCTAGATGTACAGCGGGAGTACCTGACCAGATGTGGCAACAGTATTCAATACATGGACGAATGACAGTTTTGTAAGTGTTTAAGATGGATTCTGATGAGAAAAAATTTCTGGCACGACACAGTGACTCAAATTTTGTAGTTGCAGCTATTGATTCCATATAGTCACTCCACTTCATGTCAGTGGAAAACGTGAAGCTAAGAAGGCGTAGTTGTGTTGCTCTCCTAGTGTCTAGCATCAGCTATGCTGATAGCAGACAGAAAAGCTTCTCTGTGATGGTTAAATTAATGCAGTTTTGTTTTGAAATCGTTTAAATTAACAAGACAGACGTAAGCTACGACACGTCGGTGAGAAAGTGAATGAAATCAAGATGCCTGATCAGGATCGATTACATTACAAATTCTTCTTCTATGTGCTGTGTCCCTTAAGAACGTGATCGATCAGGGTCCTCCCCGACTTTCTATCTCTTGCAGCTCTTACCGTTTTTTTTTTCACATCACTCCTACCTTCGTTCCGCCATCCCTTCCGCCATCCGTTCTGCCAGATATCCACCTGAGCTTGACAGGTAGCTATACTGCTGACTTCCTTTGCCCCATTTGCTTTCGGTATGTCATGTGAGTGTCAAATTCTCCAAACACTCCATTCTCGAAAAAATTTCAGCTATTCTGATTAGGATTCTTTAAGTGTTTCTTCTTCTTCTTCTTCTTCTTCTTCTTCTTCTTCTTCTTCTTCTTCTTCTTCTTCTTCTTCTTCTATGGGCCGAGTCCCTTCAGCGAAATAGGCGATCATGGCTCTTCAAGATTTCCTATCTTTTGTAGCTCTTAATAAATTTTGTTTTTGCTATTTCTCCTAAACCCTCTTCCGCCATCCATTTACACAAGCACACTCACAAGTAAGTCATGCGTACTTTTCCTCTGTCTTTTTTGCCTTCAATCTGTCCTGTGAGTATAACATTTTCCAAGCCTTCTTTCCTCATTTTGTGCCCCCAAAATTTAAACTCTCTCTTCCTGATGTTAAGTATAAGTGTCCTTTTTGTTTCCATTTTCTCTAAAGCTTCGTTGTTGCTCACATGTCCGGTCCATGGTAACCTCAGCAACCTCCTGTAGAACTACATTTCCGCCGCCTCAATTCTCTTCATCCACGAGGAGATTGTCCATCATTCACTTCTATACGTAAACAGTTCAGTGCCCTTTTCTTTGTTTCTAACGAAATATTTCTGCTTCCTAATACTTTGCTTAGCTTTTGGAATGCATCTTTCGCTATCCCAATATGTTTTCGGATTTCAGTGTCTAACTATCCGTCTTCTGCTAAAACACTTCCCAGATATTTAAATTGTTGTACTTGCTTGATTTTGGTATCGTCAATTTGTAATTTTCATATTGGACCGGTCCTTTTTACTAACAACTATGCATTTCGTCTTCTTGCGGCTGAAATTTACAGTGGGATTATTATAAATCCAAGATACTCATTTTATGAGAGGAACAGATAAAAAAGAACTTACCCACCTCCGCATTTAATCTCTGACTTAGCTCCCACCCACGACTTTTTATTTTCTTGGTGTCGTGTTTGCATCTACTTATACCCACCCGAATTGACATCAATACCTTTCAAGCTTTTATTTCCGATATTAGGTAATATAACTCGAAAGCTATTTATTAGAGTTGTTTAGTGCGTCAGATAGTTATGCATTAACGACAGTGCACGGTGTTCAAATCCAAGTTAAGGAATTCGAATGTTGATTTTCACGGATAAGCGTAATAAAATATACCGACTCACAATATCCCCTTAATTGTGTCTGTGCTGAGATGAAATATCTCACGCGGTAAAGCATTAAAATATATTGTATTTGCTATGACATACCCCCCCCCCACCACGCACGCATGCACTTATTTATACGTATATATACACATGCGTACATGCACGTACACTTTTCGCTTCTTGTTAATTAGCAGGTGTGAGATTGCACCTTTACTCGTTTCTGTGAACGTAGATAATGTTAATGCACATATGATCACCTCAGCTTGTGCACTGTGATATACACACGAACACACAGACACGAGAAAGTCAGTAATATCATCGACTGAAGTTTATGATAAAATTTTAAAAAACTGTTTTAAATTAAAAAAAAAGAGACTGATGACTGGGGTAAGGGAAAAGTAGGGCAAATTGAAAGAGTGGGGTGGAGAAGAGAAAGGAAGATAAATATTTAAACTTGAAATTCAGGAAGTTTCAAAGCAGACAGTTGCACCTGCCAACGCCCTGAGGAGAGAAAAGGGAGTTGATTTAAATTAGACTTTTAACATGAGACTTACATCTCTTTCTTTCTTTCTTTCTTTCTTTCTTTCTTTCTTTCTTTCTTTCATTCTTTCTTTCTTTCTTTCTTTCTTTCTTTCTTTCTATTCGTTCTCTCTATCTTTTTCTCTCTCTATATATATATTTCAGTCTATTCATCTCACTTTCTCTCTTTATATATATATATATATATATATATATTTCACTCTATCTCAGACTATTCATCTCACTTTCTCTCTCTATTTCACTCTATCTATCTATCTATCTATCTATCTATCTATCTATCTATCTATCTATCTATCTATTTCAGTCTCAACTCAATCTCTCTTCCTCTCTCTCTCTCTATATATGTATATATTTCAGTCTATTCATCTATTTATCTATTTCAGTCTATTCATCTCGCTCTCTATATATCTATTTCAGTGTATTCATCTCTCTCTCTCTCTCTCTCTCTCTCTCTCTCTCTCTCTCTATCTATCTATCTATCTATCTATCTATCTATCTATCATAGCTTGATAATATCCATCAGCTTCTGATAGTCTGAAAACTTATTTAAAAGTTGAGAATAAATTAAAAAAAAACTATTATATTTTGGTGTTTATTATAGACCTATCAGTTTCGCACTATTTTCACTACACACACATGTATACATATATTCACGCACACGCACACACACACACACACATGTATATATATATATATATATATATATATATATATATATGAGCGGTGTGTGTGTATGTATGTGTGTGTGAGAGAAATAGATAGATGGTAAGATTTATCAGACTGTGGATGCCTCAAATATACCCTATTTGAGCTAAGAGACCCAGAAACGCAGACCATAATCCTAAATCAATTGTCGATATTCATTGCATTAAAAAAAATTAAAGCTAATGTGCATGACCGCTCATCATTAAAGGTGTACTTGACCAATAAGTAATGGAATTTCGGCAATTTATTATTTTTTGAAATTCTATAAAAAAAAAAAAATGAAATAAAACGGTATGGGTATAAAACGGGTGGAGAAGTGTATGTGAGGTATGCTTAATTCTATAATTAATGTTACATCAACAACGCTAGTCTTGTACCAGACTAAACTAAGAGGATAGAAAAGTGCATAACCTTAGTAAATAGTTACATAATACAATTTAATATAATTTGTTTTTAAATTTATAATTTGCATATATATGTATATGTGTGTGTATGTATATACATACACACACACACATATATATTTATATATATATATATATGAACATTTCAGACACAACTAAGAATATTTTTCAGTGCGCCCATGTCGCTACCGAATCTGACACAAGATCAGTTTAAAGTGGGTTTAATGGTAATCCTGTGGGAAAATTACCCAAGCTCCCCTCAGCATTTACACTTTTGGGGGCGCCTGAGGCGTTGAGCAATAAACCCAGCCCCCTCCAGAATTCGCCTACACAAGATATCTGTCAATGTTTGTCTTATATATATATATGTATATCTCTCTCTATAAAGTCTTTGCGTGCATGGGTAGAAACCAACCTAAGTTTTTACAACAGAGAGAGAGAGAGAGAGAGAGAGAGAGAGAGAGAGAGAGAGAGAGAGAGAGAGAGAGAGAGAGAGGAGAGAGAGAGAGAGACAGAGGAGGGGTGACAACAAATCTCCGCATTGTTAAGGGAAAAGAGGGAGTGGTATAGAAGGTAATAGTCATGGGGGTAAATGAGTGTCAAAGTGAGTGAGTCAGAGAATGTTAGTGGCACGCAGTCAGGGAGGGGAGAAAAGGCAGAGCTGTACAAGTGCACTCGTCTTATTATTTTGTTGCAGGCCAACCAAACGAACATGGCAGCCGGGCCAAAAAGCACTAAACGCTAAGTGAAGTGTAGCAACTGATAAAAAGCGAGTTGGATTGGGGAGGCGATAGAAAATGAATCATAAGAAAGAGAGAGGGGGAAGACTTTTTTCTTTTTCTTTCTTGCAGGGAGAGTGATTGACAGAAACGTACAAAGTGTGTTAGGACGGGAGAAGTTTTTTTTGCAGATAACATAATATGAGAGAGAGAGAGAGAGAGAGAGAGAGAGAGAGAGAGAGAGAGAGAGAGGAGGGAAAGAAGAGGAAAGAGATTGGTTTAAAAAAAAGATGGGTGGACGGAGAGAGAAGCGGATAGCATTGAAGAGGAAGGAGAAGGATGAGGAAGAGAGTAGAGCCAGGAATATGCCATGAAGTAAGAGGAGGATGACAAGAGGGAAAGAGAGAACGGATGAACGAATAAAAGAGGGAACAGTCGAAAGGCGATGTTTTCTGCTCCTCCCTCTCCCCCTCCTTTTTTTTAAAAACTAATTTAAATAAAATGAAAAATTTAAATTTGAATGAAAAAAGAATAAACTTTGTTTTTGTTTTATATTTTTTAGATGCGCCTTGTTTTTTTGTTTTGTTTTTGCTTAAATTTGTTGTTGTTTTTGTTGTTTTCTTTTTTTAAAAACGTCATTGTTATTTTTTTTAACAGCCACGCAATTTAAATTAAGTGAATTTAAATAAACAAATGAATTTGAATTTGAATGAGTTCGCCTAGAACTGGTGTCGCTAAGAAGGCCGCGTTGCCATTCGTTTGGCGTTTAGTGCTGCCTTGTTTTGCCATATGCTTTGTGCTCAGTCGGCGCTCACCACGCGCACCAACCGACAACAGCAGCAGCAGCAGCTCAGCATATGCAGATACACTAACCAACCGCTTTGTAGAAACACCGGCTTGAGAGCGATCGTTAGCGCACCACTCCCTGCAAGCCATTGTCAATGCGTTCCTGCCTCATCGAGTGCTCAATTACTATATCCTTGTGCCAGACTAAACCAAATAGTAATAAACCGACAATTCGATACACTCTCGAGACGCAGACACAAAAAAGTAGAACGGTTCGGTAGAATACAGAAAGAAAAAAATATACATTATCATATGCTATATCGAAAAGAAACGAATGTATTTACAGGAAGATTGTATTGCGCCAATCTTTTACTTGAAGGAGTTCTTTCTGTGTAAATCTATATTTTTAATTCTGGTTTGAGGCTTAACTATCGACCACTGGCGCAAGTGGAAAATATTTAATTCAGATGCCGTATCTATCTATCTATCTATCTATCTATCTATCTGTGTGTGTGTGCGTGTGTGTTTGCGAATGTTGGCTTTTCTACTTGTTTATAAACGTAATAAAATTAAAAAATTGGCAAAAGATCAAAAGTTATAGATTAAAAATATCAAAATCAATTAATAATTTTATTGTTTACTGATTAAAAAAAGCTTAAAATGTCAACCTTAAAATAATCGGCAATTTCATATTAAACCTAAAAATTAATTAGAAAAATATTAAGATAAGACATTTTTTGGTTCATGTTTTTAGAATCTTTCTTTTGACGTGAAAATATTTAATCAGAGATTACATAATTTAATTGGGATTGTTATGAAGCACCCTTATATTCATATACACTGTTTTTTTTTAATAATTAGCAAGAAGCCTGACTGAAATTAATTAGTCCAAAAATTAAGCATATTTTAAGCATGAAATAATTTTTTAACGCAACTTCATTAAGCATGAATTTCAAACTTTCATTTGAGCCTGAAATAAAGTTCAAATTAGAGAATTTGCTTAGGACCATTTGCAGACCTTAGAGGTGGGGTCGATATAAATGATTCACCCCCAAGCAGCAAGTTTGGGAGGCGGCATTTAGGTGAATTATTACCGTTAATTAGATTGTTGTTGTAATGAAGTAGATTTTAAAATGGGGCAGCAAATTCTACGACAGCCCCGGACGGTGTTAAGTATGACCAGGGTCAATTAAAATACTTTTTATGTGCTATTTCCCTTCAAGACGTAGGCGATCATGGCTCTCCACAATTTCTTGTGCTTTGTATCAATTGAATGTTTTTTTTGTTGTTATTTCTCCTAAACCATGTTCTGCCATCCATTTACTCAAGCTCGCTAGGTAGGTTATGCGTTGTTTTCCTCTGTCCCACTTACCTTCAATCTGTCTTGTGAATATCAGATTTTCCAAGCCCTCTTTCCTCATTATGTGCCCTAGAAATTTGAACTGACTCTTCCTGATGTTAAGCATAGGTTTTCATTTTTTCTTTTCATTTCATAATCGGTCTATAGTCACCTCAACATCTTTCTGTAGTTTAAAAGAATACTGTATTGTAGATGACCTTTGTAGATATAATGTGAGACTAATGCAGTTCATGTCTCGCAGATAAATTTGTGAATAAAGTGAATTCGATCCTCATTAATAGCCTAGTCCTACTAATGTGTGCTTGTACCATAATTTATAAATCTGTTTAAAGCCTGCTGTAGTGCGATGTTTTTCAAAATCGTCTTAAAGACCGGTTTGTACCAGAAGTGTTTCTCTCTTTAGATTGTTTCACAAGTTCCAGGCTTTCAGATGGGTAAAGAGGCCTGAGTGAGAGAGACCTGCTTTCTTACCTAGACCGCAGGAGAATGTCTAGCAGCCTACGTACACCATATCTATTTTTACGTACGTTTTTTTTTTAAATTTTTTTTTCATTAGTGCTTAATTCTGCATAAAAGTTTGACAGATTTCTTTCTTCTTTCTCTCTCTCTCTCTTTGCGCACACGCACATAGGGCCAGCGCAAGGGTCACGTGACCCCCCTCCCCCGAATCTATGATACGCTCCCACCCGACTAAATCTCAAGTTTCATAAGGTAGTATTCATATAAAATACAAATTTTATTGTAACCTAATTACGTACAATAATGGATCATATGCAACATAGGTAAACAATTCAATTAGAAAAATTGAAAATAAATGCAACTTCTCTAAATACAAATAAGAGACATGTCATAATAAATCATTTCATTTTAAATAAATCAACAATGTTTTGCGGCAAATTTTAACATTAACTTGTGGTTTTTCTTCTTAAAAAGTTGAATAATTTTAACACATTCAATATTATGGATAAAAAATAGTGGATTTTATATAGTGTTGTTTCGGGACTTAGTATGAGCAAAACAAATTCACGGGCTTAGACGAAAAAAAAAAAAAAAAAAAGAAAAAAAAGAAGACCCCAGAATAACGTAAAAATCCGCGAAAATGTTTCACCCTTCAATTGTCAGTTGTGCTTAGTTTAGAAAAAAACAAATGTTGATAAGATAGCGAGTCTCACAAAGCACTGCCCAGAACACCCAGTCAGGTTCTCTCTTCGGGTCAGGATGTTTGGGGGTAGTACGCGTTGGCCCTGCACACACACACACACACACACACATATGCACATTTCATTGAATACGACAAAGTACTTTGATTTAGTTTTTTATATAATTTCTCATGTGATCTAATAATGTTTTTCTTTTCAGATGATAAATTACATAAAAACTGTCCGAATGTTCTTTTTTCCGAGCGCTTTCGGCTATACATTTAACCATTTTCAAGGATGAAATATTTTAATTGTTAAATAAGAAATAGTTTGTTGCATGTATGTATTTATATAATGTTTTCAGTTTTCAAAACACGTTCAAGATATTGTGTCCATGTTCATAGTTGATATTATTGAGTGTTTTTTTTTTTTTTTTTTTTTTTTTTAATAAGGCTTCCATTATTTTTAGCCTTCTTTTTGCTATTATATTTGTGTTGCCGACAATTATGTTACGAATAGGGTCCGGTAGGTCTCCATGAGTATTTAAATGAGATCTATTTGATCAGAAAGGTGTAGAGTTAGTCTTCGTGTCAAACATGTTGTAGCATGGCCTATATAATTATTTACGAATTTTGATTGATCAGGAATACAATTCCTTAATGGGCATTTAAATTCGTAAATAATATTTGACCTATTTAATTTTGTTCCAGGAGGTGAATTATTATTTTTAAATATAAGTTTAGAGGTTTAAAATCTTTTGCAATAAATAATTCATTATGAACGCAGATAAACGGTGATCCGATTGTAAGTACCGTATTTCACTTCATATAATACGTGCCTGCGAGGGCACCCCGAGGCGGTGTAATGGTTAGCAAGCTTGTCTCGCAAGAACAATTACCGCTGAATAGTGAATTCGATCCTCACTGGGTGCCCTATACTTTCGGCCTTGTGCTACATCTAAGCTACGCTTGGAAAATTGCTATAATACGTACCTGCGTAAAACCCGGGCAATTTTGCAAGGAATAGTCAGTGCACTTAATTCATTGATTAATACTAATCATACCCCTCATATATACAATGGAAGTTTAATTGCACAAAAATATAAAAGTTACATTAAAAATAAACACTTTTCTACATAATCTTTTGTAAATGCATTTCATTCAGTGGTAAATGTTAATCGCATCCAGCATTATACAGTGAATATTTCAGATCAAAATTCAGTTATTGAATACATCTCAGGCTGTGAACTCGGTGTGGACCATTGATTAATATTAACCAGTGAATTTTTGATTATCGTAGATAGAATCCATTACATTCACTTACGTGCTAATGCCCTTGGAAAAGGTATGAATCCTCTTCTTCTTCCCCCAGCTATGGGTAAATAGCAGGAGAGACCGAGTTCTATAGCTTTGGATGGTAACTGGTCTACCACAGAAAGAAATGGCAACCTACTGCGGGAAAAAAATCTGCTTCGTCAGTCATGTATCGAAAGCTACATGATAACCCAATTGTGTATAACGCATGGCAAATAACTGACTGGTGCGTCGGTTGAGTGAGTGAGAATAGAATAAAATAAGAAATAAAAATACTGAAATAAAATCGCAAACAATCATGAAATATTAAATTATTTAATTCGTTTTCAAATAATTTAATAAGCGTGACTTATAAGAATTTAATTGAACTAAATGATTAAATTCGCTGAAGATCGGAACGAACTCAACGAGCACATCAATTTCTTTAAGAACCGCAACACGTGATAAAAAAAGAGAATACATTTGCGTTAAAAAATCTCTGGAAATGCAAACGAAATAAAAATCTATAAGCTAAAAAGAAAGACAAACTAAGTGAAACAAATATTTAAATACGAATCGAAATCAAGACTAAACAAGAACCATAAAAATAATAAAGAATATCTCTTTGAAATAATTCCACCGCAAAATACAACTCGAGAAAACAAACCCAATAAAAAGCATGCCCCCCTCCCAAATACACACAAACACATATATATATGTATGTATGTGTATGTTAAGATATAACTAAATATGTATCTGTAAAAAAAAAAAAGACAATATGAATAAAAATAAAAGGAAACATTTTCTTCGCCGACGAGTTTCGTCAGAGTTAGCTCGATGTATATTTCTAATGGTTCTTAAATATAAAATTTTCTGAAAAACAAACGAGATTTTTTACTTCTGTTGATAAATACTTTCTGCAAAATAAAATCCTTACATTTGCTTCTGTGGACGAAACGGACCGGCTAAGAAAATTTTCCATCTGTTTATATATATATATATATATATATATATATATATATATATATATATATATATATATGTATGTATGTATAATAAATGAGAATGTCACTGTGTCACCGTGTCTCACGTTTTCAACATTACTCCTAGAAGCCGTAGCCCAACATATACCATTTTGAAATCAGGCCGACTCCGTGAGCAAATTAAAAACATTCCGGTCCGAAAAAATTTTGGATTTTCAAGTTTTCATTACTCAGATTGTTTTCGTTAACAATAAAAACAATTAAAGGGACATAACTCTCTAACTTTCAATAGCTCATGTTCAAATAAAAAAAATACTGTTCTCAAATTAAAGTGTTTCAAAATAAAATTGTCCGTGTTTTCAACTTTACTCCTAGAAGCCGTAGCCCAATATGTTGGGCTACGGCTTCTAGGAGTAAAGATATTGCCCAAAATATTCCATTTTGGAATCAGTCCGACCCTGTGAGCAAATTAAAAACATTTCCGGTCAGATCCGGACCCGCAATCGTGAAATTTTGGATTCCCAAGTTTTCATTACTTCGATTGTTTTCATTGATTTTTTTACGTGCTTTTGCGATGATTTTTTGTCCGATAATTTTTTATAACTTGGAAATAAATTTGAGAATAATTAAAATTAATTGTGAAATGCAGCGAAATTCACCCATGAAATAAACTAATTGTTTGTACGGAAAGTAAGGACCTGCATACATCAAATTGTATTTAAATCAAGATGCGGCAGGAGAATTATCGTGAACTTTTAAAAGGTAAGCTTAAATATTAATACAATACTTAAATACAGCGATCAATTTTGAGTTCTTTTGTAGTTTATTGTTGCTTATCGCATCAACTTCCTCCCTACAGATAGGGCGGCTTTTAAGCTATTATATAATGAAATCAAATGTGCTTGAACTCTATTGTAAGTGGAACTTGCAACAGTATAAGATCTGCTATAGACAGGAGGAAGATTGTCTAATCAGAATGTTTGGAACACAAGACAATGGAATATATCTTCTGTCAAGATGGTGTTCTGTATAGTAGGAAATTCTTCAAAGTCAAAATCTAGGAGAGTAATGGCATTCTTCTTTTCTACAGAATATTTATGAGAGGTGGTCACAGGCATCTTCAACTGCAATTCGAAAAGGTTTCTTTGCGAAGCAAAGTTACACACTTCGCATTTGCGTGGACCAAGGGTATATCTGGAGGCGGTGACAATTGTGTATTTAACGCGATAGGTAGTAAAGGAAAGCGAGAAGAAAGGACTAAAGATTAATTGTAAGAAAACAGAATGCATGTCTGTCAGCAAAAAGAAAAGCTCAACATACAAAAACACAAATCGGTAATAGCAAAATCAAACAAGTTAAAAAAATTGAAATATCTAGTAAGTGTTTTAACAGAGGATGGAATGTGCGACAAGAAAATCCGAAAGGAAAGATGCTTTACATAAGCTGAGTAAAGTATTAAAAAACAGGATTAAAAACAAAGAGTATTTAACTGTTATATGATATCAATCCTCCTATATGGCAGTGAATGCTAGAAAATTACATCACAGATTAAGAAGAGACTTGAGGCAACAGGAACGTGGTTTTACAGAAGGATGCTGAGAATATCATGGACTGAACATGTGAGCAATGAAGTTTTAGAGAAAATGGAAACAAAAAAGACACTTATATCTAGCATGAGAATGAGACAGATGAAATCTTTAGGGCACATAATGAAGAAAGAGAGCCTGGAAAATTTGACACTGACAGTTTATATTGAAGTCAAAAGCAAGTTTCCAGGACAAAAAATTGTGGTGAACCATAATTGCTTGTGCCTTAAATGGGCACTGCACATTGAAGAAGAAGAAGATGCCAAAATTTCCGATACTGATTTTCCAGGCAAACCAGCTCAATTCACTTGGTAGAATAGTCCAATACAATCATCCACGCTCAAATATTCTTTCCACTTGGTTTTGTATTGTACAAATCTACTAAGCTATTGTTCCATCACTAGCGGGGTATTTCATATCAGTTACCCGACTCCCTGTGCTATCATCTACTTTTACAAGAGCCAGATCAGGCCAAAAATGGAATACTCTTGTCATATATGTGCAGGAGCTGCCTAGTTTTCACTTGCCAGTGTTGATAGAGTTCTAAAGCGTCTCCGCGTCTTTGTGGGTGACAGATTATTTTCCACCCTACAAACCCTCTCTCACAGACAAAACGTTGCAACCCACTATCTCTTATTTCCATGTGAAGTACAGAACGAACTAAATTCCTTAGTTCCACCAGTTCTAACCCTCACGGCCCAGACCCCCACCATGCTACATTGTACCGAGCCAACCCTCGTTCTCTTCGTGTTCCATCCGTGAGATGGAAGTTCCACTCCAGTAGCTTCTTCGAACCGCTGCTTTATGGAATCGACTCCCAAGAAGGTGTTCTCCCGACCGCTACAATCTTAATCTGTTCAAGTGTAGAATTAACTGTTATCTTCCCCACATATCCGCCTATAGTGTGACTCTTACTCAGTCACCGTCTACTTCGATTGGCTCCCAGGCCTTGTATAGGGTGAACATCACTGTAAAAAAGAGTCAACCATTTTATTAACCTTCAACTGAACCAAACCTAAGATTGAACTCAAAACTGAACAATACTTAATCCACTTGGCCATGTTTTTTTTTCTTGAAATCTGTCCGAATGGTAAGTCATATAATAATGATAGTTTGTTATCGCTTATAAATTCGTGTAAAATCTAAATTTGGTATGTGCGTCCCCCACATTACCTTAATAAAACAAAGCAGCTCAGCTCAGCTCAGCTCAGATATTTACTGATAAGTTTTACTTGATTGGTGGTTGGACTAGTTGCGTATTTTGCTGCCTCCCAGTAGTTGGTGTTTAAGACGAGGCAGGCAGGTCCCCGCTACTTGGGAAATCAGCGCGACCAGTACAGTATTTCTACTTCTATTTCCCTTCTGCTTCGATGTTCACGCGTGTGTATTTCTGCCAACTTCACAGTCGCGTGGTTCTATGATTGATACTATGATAATGCAATACAATAATTCGTGGGCAAAATGTTAGAAGAAGATTATTAAATAACTTCATAACGACACGGTGAATGCTTTCATAGAAGCGATCAGCTTTAATTCATATTTGATCTGTTTCACTTGACGTAGTTTGAAACAGCGTCACCGTGGTTGTGTTGGCTATGGTTTCTATAAAAGCTTTTAGACATAATTTCTTTTTCATCTCCGCGACGCATTCAATAACAGTATCTTTGTGGCGGCCACTTCTTAATCTCGTCTCGACTACCCGTCGACCCTCCTACAGCCGTGACAATTTCATCTCCGCCGCTGTAGACGAATCAATTAATGAGCGGCCAGTGATATCGACAATGTCAGTAATTGATTAAAATAGCTAAACCTTCAGGTTGCTTTGTCTAATGAGGATATTACTTCATTGTGTTGTTGCCCAACATTCGGATTAATTTTTTCTCTATTGTCTTTCGTAAGGATTAGCGTACACTCTTAGCGCTTAATTTACAACTCAAGAGAAAAAGAAGAAGGTATTATTAATTACTCAAAAGAATAATAAGCTATGAAGTTTTACAGCTCAAATAATAAGCTTTATGGTTTGTAAATTTTAACACCTCAAAAACGAAACTGCTACTCAACTTCTACTCCTCAAAGAGAATTATTTTTTGCCTTCCATCACCGTGGCTGATGTAATCTCCAGGAGGACAACATTTTACGCCTTCTTGGTCTCACGTCTTCCACTGACATGAAGTGGAATGATTACAGGCTGCGATGAATAAATTGTCGCAAAAATGAAAATAACACTGATATCTCATTTTAAGGGATATATTTACCAAAATTACACATAAATATCTTGAAATACTACAGAGTAAATTTATAAAATAAAATCGACATTGGCTTCAACCACAGTCTCCAGACGACTTCGGAATATGCTTTTCTGGACAGTCTCCTTGTTTATGTAGGTGAATGCTACCATAATCCTTGCCTTCAGTTCATCTTCGGTGTTACGAAGAATATTGTTGGTCTCTCGGTCAACTGTGCCCCAAGCATAATAATTAAGGGGATGGTAGTCTGGGGAGTTAGTTGGCCAGATGTTTGGGGTGATGTGGTCACAGAAATTGTCTGACAGGAATGTAGTGGGTTCTCCCGTTTGTGTTGCATGATGCAGAGTCCTGTTGTCAGAATTATGTTCTTCCAGCAGCCACCCTTTTGACTCAGGGCAGTACCAACTCTTCATGGTACTTGATGTAGGCCCCCGTGTTAAGTCTGAGGCCCTGCGGAAAGATGAATGAAGGCATAACGTCGCCATCACTAGTGATCACTCCAAACACCTTCGTAATCACCATTATACTCATCCAACTCTTTCCGAATCCCCTGCAATGTCCCTCGGATTGACACCCAAACACTCTGAAATGTTCGTATTGAAGCTTCCACCGCGAATGCCAAGCAGTAAAGCATGTTTCCAAATTTTTGGCGGAGTGAATTGCGTCATGGTGCTCTTTTTCTTACAGACGTTGCTCCACTGACCCTACTATACTCTGCAGTCGACAAGATCAAAAAACAAACATCGCGCATGCGCTAAATGAAAAAATGGCGACAATTTACCTATCGCACCCTGTACATTGAGTCGATTGCTGCTGCTCAGAAAAGTGGTTCATACTGTATTGAAAGACAATTCCTCTCCACAGAAATCATCATGCACATTTATAAATCAACCGAGCATTGAATATTGCTGCTGTACCATACTTCTTTGAACATTGTGAATTGGCGCTACAAGATCAAAAACATTCAACTGTATTAAATGACAAAACCACATGACTTGAGAATTTCCAGCAGCAGCAACAACTAAAATGGATATAACATGTAACTCAATGAGAAAATAATGACCTATGATGTTGACGTTCCACACTACTTCGAACAAAAGATTAGGAAGGGAACCCCTATCAATACTAGAAAGAGCGAATCTTGGGAAACCTAGTTTAATATTTTAAATTGATTAATAGAAAGGGTTTTTTTTTTTTTTTTTTTTTTTATAAATTTCAACCGACAGTGGCACTGGCTGCTCGGTTTAATGAATTAATTTGTAACACAAATTACACTTCATTTCAGTTCAAAAGCTGAAATTTATTGTAAGGTGAAGAAAATTCTTTTATGGCTGATGACTGAATAATAATGCCACGAATTCATATGAAGAAAAGACTTAGTCAACAATGCTGGAAACCTTGCATCGGTTTTGAGAGTTTCTAAATTCGTGAATTCGAAATATCTATGTTTAAACCTGAGTAAAAGAACCTTTTTTCTTCTGAGATCAGTCTTGTACTATGATAATTGACTCTCTATCACTAATTGTGCCGATTTTAATCGGATGGCATAAGGATATTGGTTTGAACGCATTCCACCTCAAAATAAGGCAAGTGAACAAATCACTCAGATGCCTTTCTTGTGAAGGTAAAAGAAATCTCGTAATGTTCTGCTTCCGGTTAATATGTTTCGTGCTTTTCATAGAGTTTTATTCCAGTTGAAGTTCTTTCAAACACAGCGCGTTCTTTTCATCTTTCCTTCATTCTTTACCGATCCGAACAATATTCCAATACAATGTGAAAGTGGTTGATATATTTTTATTTCCTTTTCAATTGGCTACTTTTCATGGGGTTATTCTTGCAAAGTACAGAACCGCTGTGAATTTTAATAGCGCGTTGCGTGCACTTTTATCTGATTACATTTGCACATGCGCACTTGTACCTGTACGCAGTCACTTTTGCGCGTGCGCACGTAAGAATTAGGGTATGTGAACGCAGGAAATTGCGTTAGTTTTGACTTAGCTGCTTCCTTTCTTCGTTTCTCGCGTTGGCTTTCTCTTTGTATAATAAACAAGGAGCAATATGTGTAAGAAATAAAGTAATGGAGAGATTTCGTGAAAGTAACTCCGAAAAATATGCTTGCAAGTTTTAAAAGTTGTCTAGAGTATTCATCATTATTTACATTATGTTAAGCTATGACGGCCTCCTCAGTAGGACTAGCGTAGATATAAGTACCATAAGGAGATCATAAATAAATAAATAAAGAAAGAGAAACGCCAGACGAAGTACTCAAGTTTGACAGCAAGAGAGCAGCAGCAGGGGAATAGAAAAAAGCTTTAAGTTATGGATGGAGGTTTAAAGCGATGGTTCCTTTTTTTTGGTGCCAGTGTAATTGTGAGTCCCTGGGCCGCGTAGTACAAGCTCAGACTGATTGGAGAGAGTACGAGCAGTAACGAAGCAGCAATAAAAGAAATAAAATAACAATAAAAAACAACAAGACGAGATATACTATGCCAGGGACATGGACAACGGAACGAGAAAATATCTCCCTGAAGATTAAATCAAGAGATCAGTTAGAAATTCCTTGAAAGTAAATCGGAGAGTATTAGTCAGAATGAAAATGCGGCGAACATGAACGTTCGTGCCCACAAGAAACAAAAATGGAGTGTCAAAAGAACGGTTAACCCCTTGACACCGCTATTATTTATGACCGCCTCAACACAAAGGCAATTTGCCTTGTTATAAAAAGCGATGATTAGAATTGATATAAAAACTAAACGTATGATGAAAGGGAATTAGTGCATTTTTTGATCTTGAGAATTGACAACAAACATATTAAACAATATTAGATTGTTTATTTACAAGAATAATATATCAGGTCATCACATAAGTTCTGTCCGAATTTTGAATAAAGAAAACAAGTGACCAAATGTTACATTTAATTACAGATTCAATCAACAATGTATTTTCCCTGATTATCTATGACTTCCTTCCATCTATTAACAAGCTTACTAATTTCATTACTGTAAAATTCTTTTGGCTTTGATTCGAAGAACTCACAAATGTCAGTTTTAACCTCTTCCTGTGTTACAAAAGCTATTTTTTCCAAATGATTCTGTAAGCTACGAAACAAATGGTAATCTGAAAGAGTAAGATCGAGAGAATAAGGTGGATGAGGAATTTTCTCCCAACCAAGTTCTTCGATCTTTTGTGACGTGATTCTTGCTGTGTGGGGTCGCGCATTGTCCTGATGAAACATCACCTCTTTTCGATTCACTAGAGCAGGTCTTTTTTTCCTCAAAGCTTGGTTCAAACGCTCTAATTGCTGACAGTATATTTGAGCATTAATTGTTGCATTAGGTGGTAAGAATTCAAAGTGGATTATTCCTTGGCGAACCCACCAGATTGAAAGAAGAACCTTTTGCCCATGAAGTTCCCTTCTCGGCTGTGGCTGGGATCCTTCCCCTTTACCAAACCACTGTCTACGACGCTTAACATTTCGATAAAAGATCCATTTTTCGTCGCCAGTCACAAGTCTATCCAAAAAAGGTGAAACAAGTTGGCGAAAATGGAGAGAAGAGCAGATGTCAATTCGGGATTTGAGGTTGTTTTCAGACAATTCATGAGGCACACATTTCCAAGTTTAGGAACTTTTCCAAGTTGTTGAAGATGACGATGAACAGTTGTATGGTTTGAACTGAGAGCCACTGCCAATTCCTCAACTGATAAAGCAGGATTTTCTTCAAGGGCTGCTTCAAGAAGCTTTTCATCAAACTCAACTGGACGTCCGGTTTGATCTTCATCTTCAAGGGTGAAATCTCCACCTCTGAATTTTGCAAACCATTTTCTGCAAGTTCTTTCATTCACACATTCCTCTCCATAAACTGAGTGAATGTTTCTAGCTGCTTCAGCTGCTGAGTTTCCTTTCTTGAACTCATAAAGCATTATGTGCCTCAAATAATTCTTGGGCACTTCCATGTTAGCAGGGTTTTAATCGATTAAAATTTAATTTTATTGTTCTCTGAAATAAAATTTGATCAGTTTAAATGCATCTAAACATAAAAATAATGTTCAGCTCCATTAGACATTATAAAATACTCTTTAAATTCCGTTCATTTTAAAAAAAGGTAAAATTCGGACAGAACTTATGGGATGACCTGATATTTACAGCATTCTAAAAACTAATAGAATTAAAACTAATGCAATTCACTATTTATCAATTAATAAAGAAATAAACATGAAACCAGTGTTTTACTTATAAATTTATCAACATTTAAATTATTAAAATGTTAACTAGCAACAAAGCAATCCTTATTATTTACCATTTTTATAAAGTTCAAATCGATTGGTAATTAGCCAGTTTTTTGGCCAAGCATTCCAATAAACAATCTAATAAATAAATAGTTTTTATTATTTTTGGTCTCAATTCTCAAGAACAAAAATGGACGCATAATGAGGAAGAAGTGCTTGGAAAAAATAAACCTCACGAGGCATATTGAGGACAAGAGATATAAGGGAATGCAGTGAGTCACCTACATGATGAGCTTGAGTGAATGGATAGCGGAACGAGGGTGGGTCCTTAGCATAGGAAGAAAAACTGCTAAGGGTCACAAGGGATTGGAAATTTGGGACAGCCATGATAGCCTATATCCTGAAAAGCTGCGGCACTTTAGAAGTCTTATTTAATTTTGTATCACTTGTTTGTTTCTTTCAGTGAACATATACGATTTTCAGCACTACCGGATCAACTTGCAAATATGGCTTACGGACATAACACGTTCAAACATCGGTTCTCGTACAATCAATGAAGTTAAGCCTGGTCAGTGTCTAGATGGGTGACTGCTTTGAAATACCAGGTGCTGTAAGCTTGGATGTGCAGGTGATGTGATGGATAACGGCTCGAAATTTTTAATCGGGAAGCCGAGTTCCAATGCCAGTCGGATTCGTTATATTCACTTGGAAAAGGTACGATTACACCTTTTCTCCCCCTAGCTATGTATTAATTAATAGCCTTATTCTGCTTAGAATAATTGATACAAGCGTAGTGACTATTGATAGTCCTCCACAAACAAAATAGTTTCCCGAAGGGAGGTAACCATAAAACAAGGGAGATTACTCCCGATTACTTTATTACAATTAGTGCAAAATGAACGCGACAGACTAGATAGGAATTTTTGTGACGATAACGATGATGTTACCCAGAAATCTTTTTTTTTGGTGTCGAATTCTCTAAAAAATTCACGGAACTCTCGATCTTTACTGCAGATATAAAGCAGAATCATTTACGTTGCCTCTTTCAATATAGCGAGGAGACACTTCTTGGAGATAGATATCCGTTTAAGACCGGGTATCAAGGTACACAAGAGGCCAACAGTTTAGGCCTAACGCTTGGATTTAATAACTAGTAAGTTTAATAGCTTCTACTATGTTAAGATGCTGAAACTATTTAATCCACGAGTGCATGGCACCCAATCTTTTAGACAGGGCTTATCTAATATTAACATATAGCAGCCCGAGATTAGTAAAAAATGATGAAACTTTACTGAATATTTATGCAGTAATGGTTTAATTCCATCATCATGATCATAATCATCATCATCATTAAATAATAATAATAATAATAATAATAATAATAATAATAATAATAATAATAATAATAATAATTATGTGTATTGTAAAGTCGTACAATCAATGAAGTTTAGCAACGTCGATCCTGGTTAGGACTTAGATGGGTGACCGCTTTGGAATACCAGGTACTTTAAGCTTGGATGTGCAGGTGATGTCATGGATAACGGCTCAGAATTATTAATCGGAGAGTTCCAATGCCAGTCGGATTCGTTATATTCACTTGTAAAAAGGCATGAATCCACCTTTTCTATCCTTAACTATGTATTAATTAGTAGGAGTTGCATCCTAAAATCGTTACCTCTACAAGATTTTTACAATCTAAAAATATTTTCTGGTTTTTAAATAGCCCGCAATGGGTTGATAGTCCATAAAAAAACAATCAATTATGAACTTGCAGCTTTCAGGAAACCATATATATTTTAAATGACGATTTCATCCCCTAGTCCATGTATGGTAGCATGTGAAATTGTATGTTAAATTTCGCGGAACTCACCGTATTCACTGCAGTTGCATTTAACTAACAAAACTCAGTAATGGAAACCCTTGGAATATGCCTGGATAGATAGTCCGTTTATCTCTTTCTTTTCTCTATATCCCTTCTACCTTTCTTTTCATTCATTTTTCTTTTCGTTTTTCTGAGGCTTTCTTACTTACCCTCTACCTTCCATCCTTCATACCTTTTTCCTTCTACTTGCATTCTTTTTTTTTTTTACATTCTGTTATATGAACACTATTTGATAGCCAGTTAACAACTACATTGTATACTGGAATTTTTTGCAACACGCTTACACATGTTAAAATCCTCACAGTATTTATTATTGTTGAAGTTATCGCTAAGAGTTTTTGACGAGATTTATAAACTCTACGTTTCGTTCAATTTCGTAAACCAATCGATGGAATTTGAATAAGCTGATTAGTTTGGAAAAATACTTTGACAAAAACTATACTTTGTGGTTTAATAATTTCTTTAATTTAATTTAATTTCATAAGATTTCATCATAAACGATATATTTTAAGAAAATATCTTTTATTCCTTTTCCTTTTTAATTTGTTTATAGTTCTCGCAAACGCAGAGCGAACTGGAATCTGAATTCTTATATATATATATATATATATATATATATATATATATATATATATATATATAAAGAAAAGATATGCAAAAACAATATTGCATTTTTATTAAATAATTATTTGTCATTTTAATCTTTAAGTTGTTTTTAAAACTGGGAGTATTTTGTATGCTATTAGGTTGATGCAAAAATAATGCCGGTTTTTGACGTTAAATAATACGTCAAAAACCGACATTATTTTTTCACCAACCTAATAAATAATAAAACTTTTAATTTTTCAAAATTATTAATGAAAATTTATTGTACTAAGCATTCTAGTAAAAACAATAGTACTTTGTACCTATTTAGCTGTTTACACTTTCCCCAAAATTTGGTTTCGATCAGTCAATGGCTATTTTAGAGGATTTGACGGACGGACTAACGGAAGTTACAGAAATTTATATATAGATAGATGCAACAGTTTTCTGAGAACACAGATCTTAGACTTATGCTGGGCAGAAGTTCCAATCTATACGTATATAATCGCTTCATTTTTGACCGGTATTATACTAATGATAGATCTAAAAAACACATGTACGTAAATGCATTCATTAAAGCAATAAATAAATAAAAATAAATTACCGAAAAAAGTAAACATTCGTTTAAATATCAATCAAATGATCCTCTCCCGACCAATTTTTTTTTCTTCCGGTCTTGTAGAAAACCCTAGGAGAACAAGTACAGCGCACATGGCAAAGCAAGCAGGAAATGATCCAAATAACGGACCAGTGACCCGTAAGCTCGGCAAATCTTTCCTTAGAGAATTGCTGAAAATCCTGACACCGAAGATAAATGACGCTTTCATCATATATTAACCTCGCAACCAGTCTTTGACATTAACGGTATTTTTACTGTACACCCATGGATACTAAATCAAATTCCTGGTTACCAGGCTAGAATTTCTTTGGAAATTTTCGGCGTCCATTGTGCTGTCAAGGCATTTATTTTGGTGTTTGTTTTTTTTAATGTTATAGACCTTAAATATATAAGCCATGTTGATTCTTCGCATTTTCGTTTTCTTTAATATGAGTGAATTGCCTTGACCTCTTAGGTAAGATAGTGGAATCACTTTCCGTTGCCTTTGTCAATGTTACTGAATTTAAAGTAGACCTACTCGACTGGCTGCTACCCAGGACTACAGCGCCCACTGCAGGAGAATTACAAACATTTATGCTTTTCCGAAGGATATTAGTGTAATAACAAAAGAGAACAAGAGAAGGTTTAAGGGAGCCTTATTCCGCTTAGAATAATTGATACAAGCGTAGTGACTATTGATAGTCCTCTACAAACGAAAGAGTTTTCCCAAAGGGAGGTAATCTTAAAACATTACTTTATTACAATCAATGCAAAATGAACGCGACAGACTAGATAGGAATTTTTGTGACGATGACTATAACGTTACCCGGATGTTTTTATTTTCTTTACCGAGTGGTAAAAAATAATAAATATTTTTTTTGGTGTAGATATCTCTCAAAATTCACGGAACTCTCGATCTTTACTGCAGATATAAAGCAGAACCATTTACGTTGCCTCCTTCAATATAGCGAGGAGACACTTCTTGGAGATAGATACCCGTTTAGGACCAGGTATCATCATTAAATAATAATAATAATAATAATAATAATAATAATAATAATAATAATAATAATAATAATAATAATCTATATTGTAAAGTCCCATAAAATTGTTTTAGTTCTTATCTCCGTAACCGGATCTGTATGATGTTCATGCCAGTTTATTGCAGTTTCCCCCGTAAAAGTTGCATATTTTCCAGTGCAGATATTGACACACTCTATCATTCTCCTTCATTTGGGTATACTGTATTTCATCTCCTTCGCTGATTCATAAGCTTCTTTTTCTCTAATCTTTGTGACAAAATCTAAATCTACCGAGTGTATTTCTGTAATTCTCTTTTACTTGAATGTTACTTTTGCTCATTTATCTAATCCAAAATCCATACCAATGTCATATCTGAAACACGTACAGTACTGCAGATTTCCTGCTAATCATTGTCGTATTTGACAAAGAGTTTGATACCATCCACGTAGAATAGGTAGTTAAACACTTTCTTTTTTAATTTTTTTTATCCATAGTTTTTACTGTTTTTTTTACTGTTTTATTCATGCGAACATAAAAAATGACATGAAATTATCAAACTATGTTGAAGGAATATGTTATATTTCGTGCTAATAGGAATATATACTTGAAAAACAAGGTGGAGAAAATAAGTAAAGGTTCATTGTAAAAAAACAGAACAATAAGAATAAAGATAACAGTTATGCACAAGGTCGTCGCAAGTCAATCTAGTAGTTAGTGCTACTATTGGAAGGTCGGTAGTTCTCGCGTAAGTATGAGTCGTACTCAACAGATTTAGCTAGTCGGTATTTACTATCTCCCCACGAGGGTAGATGTGGCACAAGGCCGGGTTTAACGTGGGTCTTCCGAGCCCGTAGTCTCGGCCCAAAAATGCCCGTAGAACCAGCATAAACGGGATCGGGTTGGTCAACCACTCCGAACGAGACTCTGCCCTTCGGCAGAACCTCGTCCAAGTTCCTCTCTGCTCAGAAGCAGAAAGTTCGACCGTCTAGCTGGAACAGATCGCAGCTAGAATATTTAGCTACCCCTCCACGAGGGTTGCATGTGGCACAAGGGTTTAACGTGGGTTCTCTGAACCCGTAGGCTCGGCCAAAAATATTCCCTTTTGAACCCGTATAAACGGGTTCAGGGGCAGTCAACCTCCCCGAAGGAGACTGTTTAGCTGGAACAGATCGCAGCTAGCCTTTGTAGTCCATTGACTTACATATAGGTAGTTACTACCTATAGTGTAGTCACTCATGGGGGTGATAGGTTATTCCATTACATCAGAATAAAATTGGGTTAATTAAGGCTGGCATGTCCTCTTTTTGTACGGGGCTTACGGCCAAAACGTTGAAACACGGATCCTCGTCCGATCACCGAACTTAAGCAACGTCGAACTTGGTAAATAACTAAATGGGCGACTGTTTGAGAGCGCCACTTGCTGTAAGGTTGGATGTGCGGGTAGTTTAATGGATAAGCGTTCAGAGCCGAGTTTCGATTCCAGTTATGTTCCTTACATTTCATTACGCGCTAATCCCCCTGAGAAAGGTATGAATTCACTTCTTATCTCCTCAGCTATGGGTTAATTAGTAAGACTTGTATCACTAAATTAGTATTATCTCAAAAAAAGAAAATTCTTACAATATAAAAATAATTCTGGCTTTAAATAACCTGCAAAGCGTTGATAAGCCGTAAAAATGAATGATTGGTCTTTTTCGTACATGAACGCAAAGATCAGAGGAAAGATGATGAAAGACGTAGAATGTTGAGAAGAATCCTTTGTTGGTTTGATAGAGTTAAGTAAACTCACGGCATTGTATGCTGTGTAATATCCGCATCGTGTTCAATGTAACATTAGATTGACTGGTGGCCCAAAACCCCCACCGTGAGGAAACGAGACACCTCATATCTGTGTCGCATCTTTTGGCTAAAAGAAAAGAGAGAGAGAGAGAGAGAGAGAGAGAAAGAAAGAGAGAGAGAGAGAGAGACTTTTTAACGTTTTGTTTTTTTCTTCTGCTTTTGCAACGGTGACTAGCAACTGTTATCAGAGGTACTGTGGCAGAAAATTAGGAGTAATTATTTTTTAAAATCTGAAACGAACATTAGAGAACTTTTTTTGATTCGAGTTTTAATTTAATTAAACTTTTCAGAGCGTTGACAGAACTTCTTTATTTCCCATATACGTCGGGTAGCGATCGATTGAGCCTCCATGTTAATTAATATTTTTCAATCTAGAAGCTTGGTTACGTTTTCGATGACGACAGTCGATTCTAACGGAAACGTTTTAATTTTGACTCAACTCGATTAAAAACTCGAGTTTTATTAATATTGATTATTTATTTACGTTCGATTACATTCAGTATTGATCGCTTACTCACTCCTAAAGGATATTATTTCTTTTCTAATTTTACATTAAATGTAGACGACAGCCACATATTTTACGAGGGCGGTTTTAATGATTTATTTATTTAACTGAAATAAACACCGATAAAAAAAGGTTAATTTGAATTCTGATTTAATTAAAAATCTCAGTCTATTTCCAGTGCACGTTTCTCTTGTATATAACTTTTTGGCCGTAACACTCGAGTCGTATGGAAAGCAGATGCGAACCACTAATGTCAAGTTGGAAACTTCATTTATCCAGGTGCTGTGTGTCGACATTTGAAAAGGGACAACACACACTCACACGCGCGCACACACACACATACACACACTCACTCACATTTTGTTTCAGCCAAGCTCATTTTTGCCACGTGACACTAAAATCTTTTTTACAGTCATAGCATGTGAACTCACGTTCATGTCAAGCGCTACATTGGATGACCCTTTTACCTTCTTTCCGTGAAAACCATAGTCTAACGCACTCGGAACATTACAGAACTTATTTATCAGTTCCTTTACAAGTTTCCATTTGATATCAAATGATATGTTAGAGTGAGACACCGTAACACATTTAGTAAAAGAGTTAAGGAGATTGAACATAGAATAGGCCGCGCTAGTTGTGGTTTCCCCCAACACCACCAGTTGCTACAAAACCAAAACATAAACCAAGCAGTCGAGAGTCATATTCTCAAATAACCTTGTCAGATCCAGGCTTTCATATAGATTTCATACAAAGCGTCAAACCGGTTCAGAAATAGCTAAACTGTCTGTTGTATACAATCGCTATATCAAATGGATGATAGCTTCGAGTAAATGAAGACTGTAGATTTTAGCGAATACCGAACTTCTTCGAACCTTGTGGTCTGGTGCTACATAATCACAAACAAAAACTGTACCAAATAACTGAAAACGTATTAACTTTAGCAGCAATTAAAACGGATAGCACATAACTCGAAGAGAAAAATAAAAAAGATAATCAAGATGTAGACGCCCCACAATTCTTCAAACAAAAGGGTAGGAAGGAAACTCCCATCAGTTCTGAAAAGAACGATAACAATAGGTACCTCTAACGAAACGCGATACGTAAGGTTTAAAATGATTTTTTGAATAGGAAAAATCTTTTTTGAATCTTTTATTTTAGTTTTAATTTCAAGCTAATAGATTAAATTTAATATTTCCTATAAGCAAAATAATTTGCTGTATTTGAAAACTAATTAAAATTGACTAGAAGGAAATTTAAAAAAAATCGGTGATTTTGTCAGCATAATGCGATTTTTTAAATATTTGTGAAATGGTCTTCAAAACTTGTTAATTACTGATGAAGCTCAACAATCCCAAATAGAAACTGCGTATTACCTTATTATTAATATTAATATTAATATTATTAATATAGGTACCTCATAAGAATACGTGGCATCTAAGGTTTAAAATAAATTTAAAGAAATGAAAAACCTTTTTTTGTAGCTTTTATTTTAATTTTAACTTCAAGCTAATAAATTTAATATTTCCAATAAACAAAATACTTTGATATATTTCAAAACTAATTTAAATTCACTGAAGGAGTTTTTTTTCCTCAAATAGCTGATTAGTGTCATTTTGAGCCGTCTTTCATCGCAATATAATTCTCTTTATTAAAATGTCTTTCAAAAATAACATATACTTTTCTGAAACTTTATTTGAGTAATATTAGCTGATTTAAAGTTTAGTTAATCTTATTTGAAACAAATATTACTTACTTTTAGTTTAAGATATCATATAAATGCATTTTTAACACAGTTTGATTAGGTGTTGATAACTCTGTTGGAAAATTGACAGCCAGAAGTTTATTTAATTTTTTCTATGGGAGCTTATCTGTAAAAATTACTCGAGGAATATAACGTGAACGCTTTTTTGATGTCATTAATCTTAAAAAATTAGGAAAATATTCTCCGTAATGTAATGTTTTTTGAATTTTTGTTACTTTGGCTTTACCTTTACTATAGTTACCGCTTTTATTTTCTGATAATGTCGTGTATGGACGTCCGTATTTACAAAAATCGACACGTTTATACACACACACACACACGCATACACAGATACACAGAGACACACAAACAAAATATTCATTTTTTTTAAATACTGGTGGTTGCTGAATTGTAGTAAGCTTTTCCAGTTATGATTAGTAAATATAGTTTTTACTTAATACTACATAACCTGTACAAACTAATACAGAATTTTAAAAGATTTAAAACTATAGATATTTCTAATCAAAATAAAAGAAAATGAAAACAATTCTTGTAAAAATTAATTATTCATCGAATTTGTTTTTCTTAAGGGAATAGTGTTTATAATATATATCTTATTCATGAAAGCAATTAAAAGCTTTTCTAATTAAATGATGTTTTAGCTTTATTGCTTTTTTATTTTACGATTCAAAGGAAATTGGCGGTGACTGAAAACCCTGTTTGACACCCACCTCCCACCCCAAAAAACAAATTAAATGATTTAAATTCTCCATGGAGTTTTGTGTATAACTAATATAAACATTAAACTCTACAAAAATTAAATCCTCGAAAGTTCATAAAATTAATTAAGTAGTGGGTAACAGATCTAAAAAATGGTTTTACCATGATTTTGTAAAAACAGAGCATTTCTAAAATAATGGTCCTGAAAGGTAGATTAAAATCTGGTGAAAATGTTTTTCACGGTAAAAAAGACGTTAAAATTTCCTATACTAATTTATGACCCTCGCTAATGCAAGAAAAACAAATATTTTAACCAAAATCCGAACATCCTAAAAAGGATTAGAAATATAATGTAATAATCAAAACATCTTTTGGTCTTTCCTCTTAATAATAACATAAAGATTTTGACGATAAAACTGTGTTTTTATTAGTTTAAGCAATTGTTTCATCATGTATGCACATTTTTTAGCGAATCATTGGAGGTATATAGATAACAGTTAATGAAATCCTGTTGCCTGGAAAATCATTTTAATAAAAAGATTTTATAAATTTAAACCGAATGTTGCAAGAGCTGCTCGGTCAATAAATGACAAATGTTTTTTTTTTTTATATAAGAAACATTTAATGTTAGCATTAGAATTAGAGATAAGATACTACACTCTGATCCCAACAAGGAAGTGAATCAAATCAAATATATTAGGCATTATCAAGGATTTTTTGAACTGAATATAGAGATTTATATGGCTAAATAATAATAATATTGTCGCCACTATATATATATATATATATATATATATATATATATATATATATATATATGTATGTATGTGTGTGTGTGTGTGTGTGAAGGGTGCGATGGCTAAATTGTCGCCATTTTATATATTTAATTTCGTGCATGCATTTTGTGATGTTTTTTTTTTGTCGACTGCACAGTATAGGAGGGTCAGTTGGGCACCGTCTGTGAGAAAAAGAGCACCCTGACGCAATTCACTCCGCCAGAAATTTGGAAACGGCATAATGTATTGCTTGGCATTCGCTCCAGAAGTTTCAATACGAACATTTCAGAGTGTTTGGCTGTCAATCTGAGGACAATACAGAGGATTCGGAAAGAATTGGATGAGTCTAATGGTGATTACAAAAGTACGGCAGCTCATTCTGATAGGACAAGGATTCCCGGATTTGTTGGTGAGACCCAGGACATGATTGGCAACAATCACTCTACGTCAATCAGGTCCATAGCCAGGGAGGTAGTGCTATCTTTGGTGAAGACGGTGGCTGCTGGAAACCCTACGTCTAGTAACAGGACTCTGCACTATGCCACACATTCATGAGAACTCTGTCATGGCTGTCAGACAATTTCTGCGATCACATCACCCCTTACATCTAACTCCGATAACTACAATACCATATGTGAGGTGTAGTTGAGCGAGAAATCAGCAGAACTCCTTGTAACACCAATGATGGACTGAAGGCAAGGATTATTGTAGTATTCAGCAACTTAAACAGGGAGACTGTCCAGAATAGATGCAGGCGATTCCGAAGTCGTCTAGAGGCCGTGGGTGAAGCCAATGGCGATTTTACTGAATAATTTTACTCGTTAGTATTTCAGGATATTTCTGCATAATTTTGATAATTATTACTTACATTATTCGGCCTTCTTCAGGTGGTTGGAATTTCGAACCGAACCCTATGTTTCGTCCAGCGGTGTAGATTGTTCTAGTTCCACGTGCCATGACTCTTACGGATACGTCAGTTTCAGTTTCACTTAATATCCCATCAGAAACTCAACTCTACAAGATTTTGTGCACTTCTGCAGTGGTTTTGTATGGAACTCACAATTCTTGATCAAGTCACTGGATTATGTCAAGCAACGCTTTTATCCACTGGGCTATGTGTCCCTGGAGACCTGAAGAAAGCCAGAGCGTACAAGGCCGAAACGTCATGAATATGACCACAAAGACGAGGGCAACAGTGTAAATAGTTACAATACCTAATCTCAGAAATATAGACATACTATTAAAAATACTTTATAAAAACGGATAATGCTTGCAATAATGAAAAAACTTCATTTCTGTACTTCAAACAACTGTGTTATGTGTCTCATCCCAGATCACGTTACTGCACTCTTCAAAAGAAGCCAGATGGAAGAACA
The DNA here is from genome assembly GCA_963932145.1 of Acanthosepion lycidas. Classification (NCBI taxonomy): domain Eukaryota; kingdom Metazoa; phylum Mollusca; class Cephalopoda; order Sepiida; family Sepiidae; genus Acanthosepion; species Acanthosepion lycidas. Next base: position 111,904,820 of record OZ010572.1, on the reverse strand, counting down.
CTCTGAGAGCTGGCCTCCGAGCCGTTTTGTCGATATGCTCACTTCATCCGAGATCAGTAACTACCCTAACATGTGAACACACGATCAACCCAGCTGCGCTTGGGTTTGGGACGCGTGTTAAAAAAGCGTAAGGTATAAATATATAAATACTCATTCCACAAGGAAAAACGGATTCTTTTACATTCACATGAGAATTTAGAGTCCACGTTCGGAGAGGACATCTGAGCAACCCACCTACTGGCCAACAGTAATTGAGGAAGTCTGGAGTTGAATACAAATGTTAATTTTAGATATGAGATTTAAGAATTGTAGTATGCCATAATATTCATTGGGAGAGTAAATAGAAATCTGAAGTATTCGTCGATGAGAGGCAACATGTATTCGAATTTAGAAGAGGGAATGCGTCCTTATGCAACATTTGAAGATAACGGAAGGCTTTATTAATTTACTCATATGGCCTTTGGTGGGATGGATGGAATGCTTTGCTTCTAGAGGAAGATGGGTGTATTTATTGATGGCCATAAACTGCCTGACTGTTTTGCATATCTTGAGAATTTGTGATAACAATGTATATGAACACGACACAAAAATGAAATTTTTTCCTCGGAACTACACAGTTGGTAACTTAACATTTAGCTAAATATGTATTTTCACTTTCACCACATGCACGTATCACAAGTCGATTTTAAAAATTCTTTTTACCTTTATTTTCTCGGTTGGATTTACTCCAGACTAAGCTAATCTCAGTAAATACTAATCTAATTTAGTCTTCTTAGCTGTTGAAAATACTTGTGTTTTCTTTTTCTACTGGGATTAGTGGTCAGCGTTTTTGGCCTAAATAAAACGCTTGGAAACCGAATAGTGATTTTCAAGGCAGACAGACAGACTCTCCTTATTTCGAAAATTAATGCAAAACAAGCTTCGTGAATATCTACGCAGACACAGATGTTGTATTCATTCCCTCGTCTTAAAAAATGTGTCCGCCGAGGAAGCACCAAAGATTTATTTCTTTTGCTCCGGTGTCAAGACTAGATTACCAAAACTCAACCTCCAAAAGCAAACAAACAGACCCACGGGAGAGTCTCAAATCGCGAATTATACAAGGTAAGCTATTTACAGCTGGTGCTGCCACCTCCCGGGTAGGCGACGCGACAAGCTTAGCCAAGAGAGATAACAATCGTATCACGCTCGTCCGTTCGTGTGGGAATTCAACGCCATGAGACGACACGTATAAAAGGCAATGTTGGATGTATCGGTCGAATTTCAAGCGTGAAATTTTATTTTTATATCTTTTTAGGAAGTATTTTATTAAAATTATATTTTTGATGTTTCTTTGTTTATTTACCATATTTCTGCTATTTTCTTTTTTGATCTTCTTTGACTTGCTTTTTGACTTTTCTTTCTTTTTTGTGTACGATTTAATTTTCTTCTGCGTCTTTTATTCATTTATTTTCTTTAAATCTTTTAGCCATTCGTTCTTTCCTCTTCTTTTCTTTTTGTGCCTGCGTTTATTCACTTGTTTCAATGTCTTTTTAAATTCATCTAACACTAGCCAATAGTCTTACGAACGTTTCTATTAACATTAACCTATATATATATATATATATATATATATATATATATATATATATAATTTTTATATATGTTACTTATATAATATATATGCACGACAATGCGCGGTACTTATTGGAAAGCGCTCAATATCAATGATAGAGCTAGAGTTTCATTGACTCATATCAATCCATATATATATATATATATATATATATATATATATATATATATATATATATATATGTATCTACATAGTTTATTTTGTGTATGTGTGTGTGTGTGTGTGTGTAAAAAATTGAAGGGCAGTGTGCAAAATAACGATGACCCACCCGGTGCACTACTAAATTGGTCCCATTGTCGCGTAATGATATCACTGTTGAAGAGGATTCGTATATATAATTCGCCACATATATCTTCAAGAATGCTTCCTTCATTTTTAGAAATTTATTTTAAACTTTAAAAATTATAATAAAAAAGAGTGTGCGTGGGGTGGGACAATCTCTCTATATAATACACTATACATATATATAAAACAACATGCCTGCCCGCACACACAATTCCGTAAAATACTTGTCGAAAACACAATTATACAAAAACTAAAAATCCTTGAAGCATTATACATCAAACAGTTGAAACCCAACCAAAACAAAATCAATTACGTCATCTCTACAAATATTCTTAAATGTCTATAATTGGTAACAGAAGCAATTGGTTTATACCAACGGCTTTCCATACTTCATACTTCTCCAATTCACTCTCGTGTGGTTATGTTGTGACGTCATGAGATGCGGTGCGATTTTCGCTTCTAGCGTCTTATATGCACGTGTTTATCATTGCTTAGAAATCATCTATGTAAACAATGACAGACTATCATCACTGTCTTGTCCGTATATTGCTTAATATGTTGTAATTGACATCTTTGATAATGGCTTATATAAGCCGAAAGCTTAGATTGTATTAAAAAAATATGGATCAATATTGTGAATTTCTTTCTTCGTTCAACGATGATGTTATTAAACTTATCAGACGTTAGGAAAAAAATTGACATAAAATAAATAGACAACACTTGTCTATATTATTTAATGAAATATATATATATATATATATATATATATATATATATATATATATATATATATATATATATAAATTAACGTTTTCTTTTTGTTTGTGTGTAACAATTGAGGGGCAGTATGCAAAATAACGATAATACAACCGGTGCAGTTCTAACTTGGCCCCGCTCACGCGTATATGTAATACGCCACATATATCTTCAAGAACGTTTTTTTTCATTTTTAGAAATTAATTTTAAACTTTAAAAATGATAATTAAAAAAAGAGGTAGGTGAACAAAAAAAAAATATACATTAAAAAATATACCTGATGATAAATAAGAAGACTCTGAAATTACAGATTGAATCTGCAGACCGTCAAGGATTACTCAGACCTTCCAAAGTTTACGCAAAAAATATTGGGATTTGGATCCTTTTGCAGTAATTTTGGATGTAAATATGCAACATTTATGAGGATAACATACGGATATCTTTCCTTAGGTGTTTATAAATGGTACACTGTTCAATTATTAATGTCAACAACGAACTAGTTTAAATTATACAATTGTACTTGGATTAAACAAAAAATTACTTACAATATAATACATACTACTTATAATACATTTCTCCTTTTCAATTTTGACGGCACGGGTACACTAGTTTTAAACTAATTCAGCAGACGATGATATTTTATTAATGGTAACTGGATTTTTAGCGATTGTCTTACTCGGTTTCTGTCGTTCGATAGTGTGCGTCTGAAAAATGGTGATTTTTATCGCAGTCGGCATAACTTCTCGGCTTTTGGCTGGGATCAAAGTGTAGTGTCGGGTGGATAAACTGAATTTTCTCTCTCAGTTGTGTCTCTGTTTTCGGAGAGAGCGTAACTCACATGTATCTTTGTCTGCGGACAGAGTGGAACTGAAAATATTATTGAGGGTTGCCCGATCTCGGGAAATAGCGGTCCGAGGTAGTATCTACCTCATTGTATTAAAGAGGGAGGATCGGTAGTAATATATATACCAGTGCAACCAATGGCTATGAGGACTGGTCAATTTTTTTAACCTGGCCTTGGTGCATGGGTAGGAGCTTCCTAGATTAAACCGTAGGGCGGCAGAAAAATACAATCGATTCTCAGCCTTTTGGCTAAGATGGCTTATTATCTCTCAGTTGCGTCTCTGTCTTTGGGCAGAGTGCGATCAGGGGCTTCTCTGTCGAGGTACAGAGGGGCAACTGGGAAAATTATACTGAGGAGGTGCCCAGCCCTGGGGAACAGCTGCCCGAGGCCGCGCCCTCCCATTGCACCAGAGGGAAGGATCGGTGCTTGCATCGAGGCCAGCGCAATCGACGGTTGCGGGGGTTGTGGGCAATTTTTGTCCCTTGTCCGGGTGTACACGCTCGGGTCTCCACTTTAAAAAGACCTTGTGTCACATCTCGTCCTCGTGCGGAAACGAGTAAACATCGATTCTCGGCCTTTTGGCTAAGATCAAAGTGTAGTATCTGTTCTTATCAGCTTAATCTGATTCGCTCTTTACATTTCTTCCCTTTTTCCTTTTTTTTTCATTTTCTCATTGAAAACAAATAGTATCTTTTCCTGTTTTTCCACGTGATTAAAACGGATTAGTCCATTGTTTATGAGGTATTGAAAAGGCGTAACGGTCGTAGGAATTAACGCCGGGAGGGGCAAGCATAATTATAATATTTATCTAACATTTTTATTTGCTCAGTTTAAAAAAAATCACTTTTTCCCATTATATCTGATTTGTTGTTATTCTCTTTTGAAAAATCTCAAATATTTTTATTTCATTTATTGATCAGTATGGACATTATATCAATACCACATTGACGACCATAGCCATCCACAGCTTCCTATCGTTTTTAGCTCGAAACATTTGTTATCCCTTTTACGCTGTCCTACAGTTACATTTCTAGTATCCATTTAAGCAAGCCCATTAGGTAGGTTACTCGCTATTTCCTTCCTACTTTCGATATGTCCTGTTAGTGTCAAATTCTCATATCCTGTGCATATTATTCTCAGCATTCATCGGTAGAACAATGGCGTTCCAAGCCTCATCTTCATCTTTGAAGAAATTATCCAGTGTTCACTTCAATATAGGAGACGCGCAGTTCTGCACCTTTTTCCTATGTTTTAATACATTAATTAGTTTCAAAGCTTCCTAACCTGGGAGCCAAAGGAAAAGGAAAATTTGAGGGTTAGCGGAAAGGACAGCGTGTTTTTTAAATTACCAAAAATCAGGGAATTATCCAATTTAAATGAATATTTCAGCACATATTTATGATAATTTAATTTTCATTTAAAAATCTGAGAAAGTATTATATGACTAAATTTTACCCGAAAAAATTAAGTCGCAATTTTTTTCATTTCCATAAAGATTAATCGCCGACGCATCTCCGCTGAAGTTTTACAAAAATTCCAACACAACACAAACGGGATTGTCTTAAAAATTTGTTTTAAAAACAGTGTTTAAGTTTTCGGGAAAATTTTTCATGTGTTGAAATCTTTAAACATAATTTTTAAGGGTTCATTTTCTCGGTTTTATATTTCAAGAAAGGGACTAGAAATTTTATTTTAATTACTAGCCGTAGACTTTTTGTTAGTATTACTATTAGTAAAAAAATCAGAGATCCATTTTAGTGGATGACCTCGGAATAAAAAAAATGATTTTACCGAGATATGTTACCCTCTTAATTGATTTAAAAGAACAGTTCAGAAAGAAAATTACAATTGAAAAAAAAAAAAAAAGCGCTACTGAAATTAGCACTTCTGACCCTATCCCCTGTAGGTATGGGGCCACACTCGGTTGAAGGGTTTGGGTGGTAAGCATCGGCCCTGTTGATTATTCTAGGTGATGATTGACAATACAACTTAAGTAGTATAAAAAAAAAAAACCTGCTGAAACCATGTTTTTTTTTGGGGGGCTCCAACCTCGTCGGGTGAAGTGGGGGGTTCCCTGCGTAGTACTCAACCCATTGGCCATATGCAGATACACGATGCATATTATTAGTTGATGGCTGACAATGCAATGTCAGTTTAAAAATGATTTAAAAATGGCGGATGGCCATAAAACAGAGCTGAAAAAATAGCAGAGGCCACAACCGAGACCCAAAAAACGCGGGGCGCTCTCCGGTCGGGGGTAAGACGCGCCGGCATTAGGAAGGACATATTTCACTATTCTTATGTACACTTGCAATTTCTATCTCATCTTTTCCGTTGTCTATTATTACACTACGCAGGTGAACTTTTGTAACTGTTTGATTTTGTCAACCCCAAGACGCGACACACATCTTGAGTTTTCTCTTTTGCTGACAACCATACGTTCTGTCCTTTTACACTTGATAGGCTTTCTTTATGCTTACATTTTATGACGGTTAAATTCTCGTAGAAACATTCTGAGAAGCGAAAGTAAGATGAAAAATTTATGCTAGTAAAGATTAATAATGTTCTTTTTCTTTTAGTTCTTCAGTTTTATCCCTCTTCCACCTTCTGTTTTTTATTTTCTTTCATTTTCTTCCTTCTTTCTTGCTTGTCGATGATTCACGAGCCTTTCCTATTTCTAGCAAGACGCCCAGTAAACTTTGCGGTAGCGTTAAAGTAAAATTTAGTACGCGCACTTTCAGTTTTCAATGACATGAAGTGGAACGATTATATTGAAGCAACTGCTAGGTCTGCTGCCAGGAAATTTGGCACACTGTGTAGTGCAAGACAATTATCCTTGTCAGAATCTATCTTGCATTTCTAAAGGTCTACCATTCATTCGTGTATCGAAAATAGCTGCCACATCTTGTCTGGTGCTTCTGCTGTATATCTATAGATACAAAGTTAAAAAATCTGCAACGTTAACAGTTCTGAACTGGCATCTGGGTTTCAGTCACCATAACGTAGCTTCTTTTTGCCTTTTGTATAAATATTTTCATGGCATTTGTTCAGATGAGCTTTCCACTTTGGTACATCGACTTCACGAATATAAGCAAAATATTAGATTGGCATCAAGGTTTCATTATTTCACTGTTGAAATTGCTATCCGTAACCGTAAGACCTATGATAATATTTTCTTCTTTCGAATTTCTCTTCCAGCTTCTTGTTTTCCTGCTAAAATCAATCTTCAAAAATTTAAATGCAACGTCAATCGCAGTGACCCACCTCCTTGAATCCTGTTCTTTTAATGTCCTCTCTCCCCTCAAACTTTCATCAGTATCTTTTGCTCTCGGCAATCTTTTACGTCTTAGTGGATATATATAATTTTGTGGAAGAAAACATATAACTAAAACTAAAGTTCAGCGTCAGAAAGTAAGAGGTTTAAAAGAAGCAGCACATATGGTATTCTCAACTCTTTCAGTCAGCAGCCCGATCACAGACATGAACCGCATATCAAAATGGCTAATTAAAAAAGAACACAGCATTACATTTAAGATTAAAAAAACTTCTTATAGCCTAATGAGATATACGTTGAAACACCGGTTCTCGTAAGATCTTTAAAGTTAAGTAACGTCGAGCCTGAACTGTACCTAGATGGGTAACCGCTTGTGAATACCAGATGCTGTAAACTTGGATGTGCGAGTGGTGTAATGGATAAATGTTCGAACTTGCAATTCGGAAATCCAAGTTCCAATTTCAGTCGGCTTCGTTATATTTACTTACGCGCAAATGAATCCTCTTATTCTTCCCCAGGTATGTGTTAATTAGTAGAACTTGTATTAGTAAATGATTATTATCTCAAAAAATTCTTACAATCTAAAAATATTTTCTGGCTTTAAATAACCAGCAAAAGGTTGATAAGCTTTAAAAAACAAATCAATATATCCTAATGAATAAAAGGACTCGTAAAGCTCATCTGCTTCACCGGAAGTGTTGCGTTCCGTCACTAGTTAGGTGGTGTCGACATACACACCGGGTAGTTGCAATATGGTATCATAAAAATGTGGTTGTTAAGGTTTTTGTAAAATCCCTCGGGGGGTGGGGAAACACTGAGTTTGGGATAGATATAGCAATGTAACAGTTTCACTGATGAAAAAAAATAGTGTTCTTTCCGTTGAACACATTAAGAAGTTTACTGAATACGACATACCCTAGAGGAAGGCCGGAGTGTACGACGGCTGAAATACTGGACTAAAAATAAACAAAGATTGGAAATTAGTCCGGGACAATCAACATATAAGTAACTCGGACAAAAAAAAAAAAAAAAGAAAAAAAAAAAAAGAAAGAGAAGATGGCTGCTAATGATTCTATTCGCGACTGTCGGTTTGAGAGAAAAGCCGGGTACAAAAGAACCCCCAACACCCAGCGACTCAAGAGGTCTGGCTGATTTCAAGTGATTCCTGACACCAATGATTTATCAAATTCGCCTTTTGATGTATGGGGTCCGTAAGATTAAAGTCTTAGCATCAGCGCCGTTTTGTGGCCTCTTATGGGTCGATTCGGGTACGACGGACAAGGTTAGTAAATAATGCAACGTATTGTTTTGTATATTAGAGAAGCTTTTCCATTTATCAAACATCGTGTGAGATTTGTCTGTGTCATTTGCGGACCATTGTGTTGTTTTCAAAGTTCTTATCAGTAGAAAGCTGAGATATAACTTACGATTTGAACGTAAGCTCCTTGAAACTTAATTCCATTCTTCCACCAAAATATATATATATATAAAAGGGAACATTGAAGTCAACACTTAGAGCCGATAAGCTGTTTCATGCTAGACGCAATCGTCAGGCCTGACGGTTGCGTCTAGCATGAAACAGCCTGTCGCCTCTAAGTGTTACTCCAATGTTCACTTTTATATTTACACACGCTCTATCTCTGATATTGACCACTATTTCCCATAAATATAGTACACCTTAAGAGTATATTTCTTCATATATATATATATATATATATATATATATATATATATATATATATATATATATATATGTAGCGAGAGATGGAGATATATATAGTGAGAGATAGATAGATAAATATAGATATAGAAGGTCGGCGAAAGAAATTCGAGAAATTAAAAAACAAACAACAAAAAAGCAAAATAAAGAAACAGTCTCCCAGAATTGTCTATTTCAGTGAAATCGGACATTTTTTTAAAAAGTCTCACTTATATTTCTGTTAATCGTATTTAATATGCGTTAGAAGTCTATAAATTTTTAATTTTGTTTATAGCTTTCAAAACCCTATCAATAATGAATACACAAGAACGCATCTTTGTTACATATCACCCACTGTATTTCTTTGCACGGGATTTCATAAAAACAATGGTTTATCGCCAAAAGATCAGCCGCTTTAACTAAGCTTAAAGAACGCATTTCAGTTAGCAGTGCAGAAGATAACTCCTGAAACGCTTCAAAATGTATTTCGTCACGTTAAGGATAGATTTGAAATTTGCAAGGATACAGAGGGATCACATACCTCATCTTCATTGCAATATTCAGAACGTTTCGGCCGTTATACGCTCCGGCCTTCTTCAGGTGATTGGAATTTCGAATCGAACCCTTTATTTCGTCCACCGGGGTAGATTTTTCTAGTTCCGCGTGCCATGCATCTCCCGAATGTCTCAGTTATTTCCCTTTAACTCAACTCTCCAAGTTTTTGGTTCACCACTGCTGTAGCCTGGTATTGAACTCACATCTCGAGGATACATGGCCCAGTGGATAAATGCGTTGGTTAGAGCCAGTGACTAGACGCAAAGAGTATTTGTATACAGTTAGGTTTTTATTTTATTATTATCATCATTACTATTTAGTTTATTTATTTATTTAACTTTCGAATTATATTACTATACGCACAGTGTATCTCAAAAATGAACTCACTCCTTAAAAGACTGCAGTGTTTATTGACTGGCAAACACGATTAATGGTCAAAATTGAGAAATATTTATATTTTTTGGAATACAATGAAGATTCACGCTTTAATTTAAATATTAAATAAAATTAAATTGATGTTTATAAATATTCAAACTTATCTAAATATATAAAAAATATGCATAATACCTTACGTTGATTGCACAACACGGTGTTTCATGCTTTACGCAATCTTCAGGTGCAAGTTTAGGGTTACACCATATATTTACCTATATTTATCCATTTGATTATATTCACACACACACACACACACACACACACACACACACACACACACACACACACACACACACACATATATATATAAGGTCTCTCAAAAATGTACTCATTTTTTAAATGACAATAAATGAAGTGTTTATTGACTTACAAACAATAGTTTGTCATTCATTGGAGACCGAAGAAACTTAAGAAATTCTGTTTTTTGACATGCAAAGGAGATTAACAGTTTAAATTAAGTTTTAAATGAAATTAAATGCATGTTTATAAATATTGGAACTGATGACAAGTCAAAAAGTGAATATACTTATGGGAAAACCCTGTTCGTGTATATATGTGTATATGTGTATATATATGTGTATATTTGTACGCGTGTGTGAATACGTGCGTGCATCCAGTAGGTTTAGTAAATGCTTATATAGTATTTATAGATACGCCAATAAGTCGGTGGACTGGAGATCAACGAAGCATTTATATTTACGCAACATATTTTCCCATCCTAAGCTTCTTCCTAACTAATGCAATTAACCCAAGGATTCTCCCTAGATCACGTATCTAACATTATACAATGAAAAAAATTGGATCAAAATACAGCTAATAGCTATGTTAGGCTAAGAATACATTGATGTGTTAAATTATATCCAGATACTGTATATCTATTTATTTATTAATACAGTGACACGCAAAATTATTAGACAAAAGATAGTTCAAGTAAGCAATTGACAAGTCTGAAGCTAAGTGTTGTGGATCCCGAGATGAAATTCGGTCTCCAATGAATGACAAACGCAAGAATTAAATATAAGAAATTAAATGTATTTACACAATAATACAATGGGTAATACTGTTAGTTAATCCAGGAACGCCGTTAGTAGCAATAATATTATATATATATATATATATAATCTCGAAGTAGGACTTCCTTAGAGTCTACGTGCTTGTAATTGTCACTTCTACAAGCGGTTACCTCACACTATTACCCTACCTCCAACTCAATCACAATCTCTGCTCACTCTCTCCATATTCTGACTGACTCTGGGTATTTAACGGAAGCAGTCCAATTAACACTGGTCGAGTCCACTTATATGAAAAAGGGGAGGACCCCATAACACTTAGAAAGTTTGTTCAATATGTCACTGTGTTTTTACATATTTGTAAGTCTACCATTCGCCCTTGCTTTGACTACAGAATGCGATGAGTAAATTGTCGCCATTTTATATTTTTAATTTCGCGCATGCGCTTTGTTTATTTTTGAATTGTCGACTGTATAGTATTGTAGGATCAGTTTGTGAGAAAAAGAGACCCATGACGCAATTCACTCAGCCAGAAATATGGTTCAGAGTGTTTGGGTGTCAATATAAGGAGAGTGCAGATAATTAGGAAAGAGTTGGATGAGTCTAATGGTGATTACGAAGGTGTTTGGATTTATCTCTAGTGATAGCAACGTTATGGCTCCATTCATTTTCTCACAAGACATCATACTCAACAAGGAAGCCTACATCAAATACACTGAGGAGGTATTGCTGCCATGGGTCAAGATGGTGGGTACTGGAAGACTCTATGTCTGACAAAAGGACTCTGCACCGTGTCACACAAGCAGGAGAACACAGTGATGGTTGTCAAACAATTTCTGCAACGATATCACACCTTACATCTGGCCACCTAACTCCCAGATTGCAACACGCTTGATTATTATGTGTGTGGCGCAGTTAAGCGAGAGGCCAACAAAACTCACTGCAACACCAAAGATGAACAGAAAGCAAGGATTATGGCAGCATTCAACTACTTAACAAAGAGACTGTCCAGAAGAATTGCAGGGGATTCTGAAAGAATCTGGAGGCTGTGGTTGGAGCCAATGTCGTTTTTATTGAATACATGTACTCTTTAGTATTTGAGGATATTTCTGTGTAATTTTGGTAAATATATCTTAGAATAAGATGTCAGTGTTATTTTCTGTTTTGCAGAATTTAAACGACAATGTATCCATAGCACCTTGCACTGCTGCCAAATTTCGTCTGGTACTACAGATATATATTTATAGATTTTCGATAAAATCCAAAGAAGAATCTGCAATGTTATTGGTCCTGACCTGGCATCTCGTTTCAGTTACTTTCCCACCGCCTTAACGTTCTCCCCCGAGCCTTTTCTGTAAATAATTTCATGGTACCTAGAATTTATTAATTTAAGCGCAGTAATAAATTTTGTGGTACGGTTTCATCATTTTACAGTTGAAATGGCTAGATGTAACGGCAAGTTCTATGCTAACAGTTTCTTCTCTTATATTTCTCGCTTGTGGGACTCTCTTCCGGCTTCTTGATTTCCAGTCAACTTCGATCTTTTAATATTTAAATGCAGCATCAATTGTTATATTCAGTTTTCTTAATTCCTGTCCTTTTATTGTCCTCTCTCCTTAATAGTATTTATTTTCTCATATTCTCTAACACTCAGTAACCCCTTTGTGTCGTATTGGCTTTATTGCCTTGCTTACGGTGAAAAAAGTAATAATTTCCATTATTGTTACTAAACCAAAATTTGATCTGAATGTAGTTAATACTTTAGATATACTCGGTGTAAAGAGATGTTTGCCTATACGTAAATTTATTGACAAATACAACAGAGAAATAAAGAGATGTTTGCCTATACGTAAATTTATTGACAAATACAACAAATAAATAAAGAGATGTTTGCCTATACGTAAATTTATTGACAAATACAACAAAGAAATAATGAGATGTTTGCCTATAAGTAAATTTATTGACAAATACAACAAAGAAATAATGAGATGTTTGCCTATAAGTAAATTTATTGACAAATACAACAAAGAAATAATGAGATGTTTGCCTATAAGTAAATTTATTGACAAATACAACAAAGAAATAATGAGATGTTTGCCTATAAGTAAATTTATTGACAAATACAACAAAGAAATAATGAGATGTTTGCCTATAAGTAAATTTATTGATAAATACAACAGAGAAATAATGAGATGTTTGCCTATACGTAAATTTATTGACAAATACAACAGAGAAATAATGAGATGTTTGCCTATAAGTAAATTTATTGATAAATACAACAGAGAAATAATGAGATGTTTGCCTATACGTAAATTTATTGACAAATACAACAAAGAAATAAAGAGATGTTTGCCTATAAGTAAATTTATTGACAAATACAACAAAGAAATAATGAGATGTTTGCCTATAAGTAAATTTATTGATAAATACAACAGAGAAATAATGAGATGTTTGCCTATACGTAAATTTATTGACAAATACAACAGAGAAATAATGAGATGTTTGCCTATAAGTAAATTTATTGATAAATACAACAGAGAAATAATGAGATGTTTGCCTATACGTAAATTTATTGACAAATACAACAAAGAAATAAAGAGATGTTTGCCTATAAGTAAATTTATTGACAAATACAACAGAGAAATAATGAGATGTTTGCCTATAAGTAAATTTATTGACAAATACAACAGAGAAATAATGAGATGTTTGCCTATAAGTAAATTTATTGATAAATACAACAGAGAAATAATGAGATGTTTGCCTATACGTAAATTTATTGACAAATACAACAGAGAAATAATGAGATGTTTGCCTATAAGTAAATTTATTGACAAATACAACAGAGAAATAATGAGATGTTTGCCTATAAGTAAATTTATTGATAAATACAACAGAGAAATAATGAGATGTTTGCCTATACGTAAATTTATTGACAAATACAACAGAGAAATAATGAGATGTTTGCCTATAAGTAAATTTATTGATAAATACAACAGAGAAATAATGAGATGTTTGCCTATACGTAAATTTATTGACAAATACAACAAAGAAATAAAGAGATGTTTGCCTATAAGTAAATTTATTGACAAATACAACAGAGAAATAATGAGATGTTTGCCTATAAGTAAATTTATTGACAAATACAACAGAGAAATAATGAGATGTTTGCCTATAAGTAAATTTATTGATAAATACAACAGAGAAATAATGAGATGTTTGCCTATACGTAAATTTATTGACAAATACAACAAAGAAATAATGAGATGTTTGCCTATACGTAAATTTATTGACAAATACAACAGAGAAATAAAGTGATGTTTGCCTATACGTAAATTTATTGACAAATGCAACAAAGAAATAAAGAGATGTTTGCCTGTACGTAAATTTATCGATAAATACAACAGAGAAATAACATGGAAAAGTCTAAACCACATTTTGGAAATATAAATGAAGTAGGATTAATGTAGATTCCCGGTGCCTTTTCTATAAATATTTCCATGGTAATAATTTTGGTGAGCCTTCCTCTTTGTTACCTAGACTTTATGAATTTAAGCACAGTACTAGATTGGCAGCAAGGTCTCACCATCTTACATTTGAAATAGTATATCCGTAGCTTCTCTGCTATCTTCTCTTGTACTTCTCGCTTGTCGAACTATATCACGACTTACTCATTCTACTCAACTTTGATCTTCAAAAATTTAAATGCAATGTCAATCGTTATCTACTGTCTTCTTAAATCCTGTTCTTTTAATATTCTCGTTCCTTAATCATGTTTTTTTTTTATATTCTTTCACACTCAGTAATCCCGTGCGCCTTAGGGGCTTTATTGCATTTCTTGAGGTTAAATTATTATAAAAAGAAAGGATAAATGTTTGAGATTGACTTCTATACAAATTAATAATTTACAAAATTTCTGCCGACCACTGAGAACACGCCAGGCACCATGATTGAGAAATTACAAAAGGTCTATGAATATTTTGAACGGTTATTATGCTCGCTTCGTGCGAGGATTTTTCCAATGGCGAAGACAAAGTAACTCTCTTAAGAATTGCGTGAGGTAATAATTGACCATTGTAGTTGCAAGATGGGAGATCGAAAGATCTGCAAACAGCCCACGATACTAATTTGGTATAGTTGCAGTCATCATTAGAAAATTGAACAAACATATTATGATTATCGATCTCGTTTGAAAAGGACGTAATTTCAAAGTTAGTGAATTAGCAGCTAGATCCATTGGCGAAAATGTATTGCATCGCCAACACCCGCAAAAATGTCAGAGTGTAGCAAACAAAATCTTGCCTACCAACAGAGTCGGATTTAGGCATTAAGATGCTGTCGTTCTAAGAGAATTTTGATGGGGGGGAGGGGGGGCTTTCTTTGCGTATGCCCCCCGCACCCGTGTCTATAAAACAGGAAGACATTTTTAGATAATGCTTTTTTGGTGTAAAGCTTTGAAACACGTCAACTAATTTTTAGAACTCACCCAATTTATTTCATTAGCTTTTATCACTATTTACATTATTCGGACTATTGTCCTCAACTTTGTCGCCATATTTATTACAACGTTTCGGCCATTGTGAGCTCCGGCCTTCTTCAGGTGGTTGGAATGTCGAACTAAATGGAGACAAAGATGAGGGGACAATAGTCCGAATAATGTAAATAGAGTACATAATACCTCATCTCAGAAATATAGAAAGATACTGAACTTTATATCCTTCAGAAATATATCTAGAACGAAGGACCTGTTCACGAAGAAATTCTAGTGTTCAAAATCAACAGCATAACATCTTAAAAAAGATAAAGAAAGAAAATTCTGACATTGGGTTCCCCGAGTCTTGGAGCCCTTAAGCTTCAGTTCATAGTAGCCTATTTGTATATCTAGCATCAAACCATACTTACGGAATCCAGTTCATGATAATGACTGAGGCAATCGAAATTATTTGATTGAGTGATTTGTTTTTTATGGGTTGTCAACCTTTTGCACGTTACTTAAAGCTAGAAAATATTTTTAGATTGTAAGATTTGGTTTTGGAGATAATGATTTATTGATACAAGTCTTACTAATTAACTCATAGCTGAAGAGGAAAAAGGTGAATTCAAATAATTTTCCCAAAGGTACTTGCATATAAGTGAATATAATGAACGCGATGGGAATTGGAATTCAGTTATCCAATTCCGAGCAGTTATCCATTAGTCCAGACAAACATTCAAGCTTGCAACACAAGCGGTCACGCATTTACATAGACCAGAACCGACATTACTTAACTTCGGTGATCATATGAAAACCGGTGTTTCAACGTGATATGGCCCCGAGACGAAAGTATTTAACAAAAAACAAAAGAAAAAGGAAAGTTTCACAGTTTACTTGCAATTCTGATCGCGTCGGACAAGACTTATTCAAAAATTAGACAGATAAGCAGATCGACTTGTTCGGTTGAATTTATCCAAATTTCTTTGCATATATAATGGTCTGCTAAGCGTTTTCTGCGCAGAACCATCTGCTCGGGCGGGTAGCGATTCCCTCTTGCAGACGGATGCACAGTTCGTTCTACACCCACAGTCCAACTGTGGCTTATACTGAGCAGAGCGGCCCTTAGTTACTGTTTCTAGGAGGGAGCGCATAATTTGTTATGATCAGCAGTTTGAACAACGATAACGATTTACGGCTTCGGGCGAGCACAACCATTGACGAAGTGATCATAGTACATCTATCTATCTATCTATCTATCTATCTATCTATCTATCTATCTATCTATCTATCTATCCCATTTAACTCCAAACAAACAATAAAGACACAATGCTTACTGAGTGCAAGAGAATATGAGAATAAAAAAAAGAAAGTAAAAGAAAAGGTTATTAAGGAGCGGAAACAATAAAAAAACAGGAATTAAGACGACAGAATTGCATTTAAATTCGATTTAATATTTAATTTGAAAGTTGACTGGGAAACAAGAAGTCGGAAGAGTGCTCCACAAACGAGTAGCGAGTAGCGAGAGAGAAAAAACTTTTAGCATAGAACTTACGGTTACATCTAACCATGAGAACTTGTTGCAAATCTAGGGCAGCGCTTAAATTCATAAAGTCTACGTACCATAGAGCAGAGTTTATCATTATAATTACCATGAAAGCATTTAGAGAAACGGATCGGAAAAACTACGTTAAAATGGTGTTAACGTAATTGAAGTTGAGGTGCCAGGTCAGGGCGAAAACATTTGTATTTTATCAACAATCTCTAAATACATTGCAAAAGAACCAGATAATATTTGTAAACAGTGATTATTACGACTGCTGATGCAGACTCTTCGTTAAGACAAATCAAGTTCTTCCAGTCACTGGCATATTTATCTAAAAATAAACATTGTTAAATCGCCTTCATTCATGGCTTAGTGGGGAGAGTTTCCGACTAATACCAAAGCAGTCGGGTTTCGATCCCGGCTTAAGGCAATCAGATGTCTAGCCACACTGATGAGCTTCGAAACAGTCTGTATGTGGATGACTATTAGAAGTAGTTGGATACTGTTTAAGTAAAAAAGAGCTCCGACTCGAATATGAGTATTCGTAAAAAATAACGTGTAAACAGATTAAAAATAACAATATGTCGGTTTTAATTGTCTTTCTTACGTTAGGATATGAAAACAAACCAGATATAGAAGTTTCGAGAATCGGGAGAGAGTTTCGGGCTTTGTGTGACCGGAAGTCCTACGTCGCCGAGCGGTTAGGCACATTAGAAAAAAATGAATGTTCCCTATGGGGATACAGGTTCGAATCCCACAGGAGGGCGCATATTTTTCTTTCTCAAATATTCAGCCGGTATATGTAGTTGAACAAAAAAATACTTTTTAATTAAAAAACAGAACTTCTATTCGTATATGAATATCCATAAAAATAACGTTTAAACAAAATAAATTAAAAATAACAATATGTCGGATTGAATTCATTTCCTATATATATATATATATATATATATATATATTTCCTAAATATGTATATATTTCCTATATATATATATATATATATATATATATATATATATATATATATATATATATATTTCCTAAATATGTATATATTTCCTATATATATATATATATATATATATATATATATATATATATATATATATATGTGTGTGTGTGTGTGTAACTATACTGGTTTCGAAAAACCTTCAAATTTTTGATTTGCCAATAATCAAATCAATCACAAAGGAAAAAACGGTTTAAAAAAAAGAAAGAGCTGGAAACATGAAAGTCTGTCTAAAAAATCGCACAGATACAGGTTTGAAGCCCAAAGAAAAACCCCGACACGAGTAAACAACGAGCTAAAAGAGCTCAATACAACCGTAGAGCAGACCTAGATAAACCTAGTGAGCCAGACAAACCTACCCAAAAGAGAAACAGCATATTTTACAGAATAGAAACCTATAAATATTCAGTTTCTCTTTTGCCTCTTTAGCCAGCTTTCCCTGACGATTCGCTTAGGTGAAACCTGGGTAGGTTTGTCTGGCTCACTAGGTTTATCTATCTATCTATCTATCTATCTATCTATCTATCTATCTATCTACATATATATATGTGTGTGTGTGTGTGTGTTTGTATATATATATATATATACATACATATATATATATATATATATATATATATATATATATATATATATATATATATATATATAGATGTATATGTGATAAAATAAACAATAAATAGGAAACGTATATCAGTTTAACATGTTTCACTTTTATTAAAGTTTTGTCAGAGACGAAGCTTTAACAAAGTTGAAGCATGTTAGATTGATATCAATCAGTTAAGTGCCATACGTGATACACGATTGGGCGATTATGTATCTTTCGATACATGACTGGTGAAGGAGATTTTTTTCTGCAGTAGGTTGACATTTCTTTCTGCTATAGACTGATTGCCAAACAATTTTGTAATTAAATATTCGCTTGAGGATGAAATGGAACTAATGTATCTAATTTAATTACAAAATTAAATTCGGAGCTTTCAGCTTCCATTTTTGAAACATGGTTAGAACTGTGTTGCGAAAAAACATTTTAAATCAATTAATTTATAATATTAATGCGCTGGAAATTTACATTGAGCACTATTTTGTAAAAATAAAAATATCTATAAGATTATATACCTTACTGTTCTTTATATATATATATATATATATATATATATATATATATATTCACCAGACCCAGAAATATATATATATTAATATCTATCTATCTATCTATCTATCTATCTATCTATCTATCTATCTATATTAACATATATCACGATCCAATTAATCAGACCTATATATATATATATATATATATATATGAAGAAAAATATACGGAAAAAACAAACAAAAATCCTTATATGCAATTATGCTGTTTTAATGTTAATATAATGTCAACGTCGAACGTTTCGGTCTAATAAACCATCTTCAGGACATATTATTAGACCGAAACGTCCGACGTTGACATTATATTAACATTAAAACAGCATAATTGCATATAAGGATTTTTGTTTGTTTTTTCCGTATATTTTTCTTCATACTGTCGGATCTATATCCATATATTTGCTTACATATATATATATATATATACAAGTATATGATTGGTGTATTCACTTGATAAGACACCAGAGGTGTTGAAACAAAATGGCTATTTTTGTAGTGATTTTATAACATATTTATGTTATAATTTTTAAATAAATAATTATATATATATATATATATTAACAATGGCAAAATCCGTTACTCAGAAGTTCATTTAGTAATAATCATTCCTCACATGAAACTCGAGTAGCGGATTTTGGTATTGATTATATTATATTTAGGCTCTGTCTGAGTCTTCAGTTTAGTTTAGATTTCAAGCTTTTAGCTGATTGTAAGCTTTAGCTTTTACTGTAAGCATTAGCTTTTATTCTTA
The DNA here is from genome assembly GCA_963932145.1 of Acanthosepion lycidas. Classification (NCBI taxonomy): domain Eukaryota; kingdom Metazoa; phylum Mollusca; class Cephalopoda; order Sepiida; family Sepiidae; genus Acanthosepion; species Acanthosepion lycidas. The sequence continues at coordinate 111,885,424 of OZ010572.1, read as the reverse complement.
CTAGATATAGATATTGGAAAATTGGTGAGGCATAATCTTCTCAGACTACATATTCCCTTGTGATAGATTACGTAAATCTTTTTCAGTGTGAATGTCATCAAGGTTCATGGTTGATCTGTGGGGTGTACTTGTGTATTTCTCAACAGAACGGGTGGTCACGGTTGATATAGGAGCAACGGCCTCAACTATATCTACGGAATGATCTAATTTTTAGAAGAAGAACATTTCACATTCAAAATATTTTCCTGTTCCTCGCGCTAATAGTTTATGATGAGCGTTATTTTGTATTTCTTTTTAAAGCTCGCAATGATATCCTTTTCAAAGTAATTTACCGACAAAACCTGTAAATGAGGTAAGAGAAGAGCTACAACAAAGCTGAAGAGATAAGAGTATTTTTGCTTATCGAAACCTAATTCGATAAAAACACACACACGCATGCACGCGCACACACGTACGCACGCAGAGCGAACGCATGTATGTGAGAGTGTTTTCTGGAAAAAAAAGACAACATGTCTGTAAGCAGCCACAATAATAATGATAAGATTTAGAAAGGAAGAGAGACAGAGGAAGAACAAGAAGAAGCCATCAGCAGCAGAACTTATAAATTTGATAATATATTTCAAGTGTCTAAGAGGGAGGAGAAGCAGAACAAGGGGAGCTTGAGAGAAAAGAGTGATGGTAAAATTGAGATTGCGGCGGCAGAGAGGGAAAAAAGAGAATATAAGCAATCATAATAATAATGAGGGTGAAGTTGCAGAGAGAATGAATAAACACAAGGTAGAAGAGAAAATCAACAACAATAATAATAATAATAATAATAATAATAATAATAATAATAATAATAATGAGAATGAAGTGGTAGTGAGAAAAAGGAAGTAATAGGGAGAAGAGAACATCAGCAGTAATAATAATAATACGGGTGAAATGACGAAGAAGAAGAAGAAGTAGAAGTAGAAGAAGAAGCAGTAGGAAGAAGAGAAAGTCATCAGTAATAATAATAATAATAATAGTAATGAGGGTAAAATGACAGATGCGAAGAAGAAGTAAAAGTGAAGAAGAAAAAGCAGTAGGAAGAAGAGAAAATCAGCAGTAATGATAATAATGAGGAAGGTGAAATGGCAGATAAGAAGAAGTGAGGAAGAAGAAGCAGTAGAAAGAAGATAAAATCAGCCATAATAATAATAATAATAATAATAATAATGTGGGTGGAATGACAGATAAGAAGAAGGAAGAAGAAAATCATCATCAGCAATAATAATAATAATGACTGTGGAATGACAGAAAGGAAGAAGTAGCAGGAAAAAAGCATAAGATGGAAGAAGGGAAAATCAACAGCAGCAGCAACATCATCAATGATAATAATACTAATGATATTAACGAGAAAGAAATGACAGGTAAGAAAAAGAAGCGGAAGAGAAAATCATCATCAGCTACAATGATAATAATAATAAGAAGCAAAAGAGGAAGAGGAATGAGGGTGGAGTGACAAAAAGGAAAAGAATTAAAAGGCAGAAGAAGCAGAAGATGGAAGAACCAAAAATCAGCAGCAATATTTTTCTCGAAAAGACGGCGTTTTTATATTTCAGAATCTATTAACGGAACATTATATGCTGTTGTCACGTCTTTAGCACGTTTTAGCTTAACTTAGTTTGGCTCTAAGTCACAAATTTGGTGCGCCGATAGAGCATCGAACTTCTCAAACTTCGTCTCTCATTACCCCAAATCGAGGAGTGCCACTCCGTATGCTTCCACTTGCAAATGTTAAGTAAATATAAGTAATGTTATTTCATGTGTTAATGTTGGCTTAGAAAATTGGTACGAGGGAATGATGCTAGAGGATCCTCTGTGGCAAATTTGGGGAGAGCAATCCAGTTTTCAAATATATAAGGTAGGAAGTTTTTGCCAAACAGTAAGGTTGCATATCTGTGAACTGCTTTTTATTCTGGGAAAACTTGTTAATTTTTGGAACAGCTTGCTCAAAAAAATATATGAATAAACAGTTATATAGCCATCCTCCATATTTTCTGTTGATCTAAATGAGGTATGGGCAGATGATCTCGATTAGTGATGTTATTAAAGCGTCTCTTAATGTATACTACTTCCAGTTTCCATTCTCATTTTGCCCATTGTACAGGTATACCTCACCCTACGTCGGTAATTGGTTCCAGAGGTCACGATTTCGGTCGAAAAACGACTTAAGTCGAAATAACCACACTATAAACCGCAAATAAGCACTGCCCCATTGCCTATTACAATAGTCATATTATGTACGTACAGTATTCTGAATAAAATAATTAATTTCCACCCTATCTTTCAGCGATATAGCTTTACGCTTAGCATTAGCACTTGCACTGGGACTTTTCTTCGGGGCCATAGGCAAAATTATATTCTAAATCAAAACTGAAATGTTATTGAAAGAACGTCAACGGCAGGGCACATATATAAACCAGTCTGAATTCAAAATCGGTGTTGGAGCGGAAAACAACGCACGAATGTCGCCTGTCGGCAGGAATTTGAAATATGAGCATCTGCTGAACATAATTTATTACGCTAATTGTTTTGTTTTTGATGATTCTATGATCTATCTATCTATCTATCTATCTAGCTAGCTAGCTAGCTAGCTATCGTATACATAATATTATTTGTAAATTTATTCAAATATAATTATATATGAGTTTATTGCTATTGTTATTTTAGTATTTTGACATATTTTTAACAACCTACATATTATATTACATTTTTTAATATAATAAAATATTATATTTTTAACGACCTACGTAAACTCGAGTAGAACGACGTAAGGCGAGTTTTATTTTTCCATATGATATTTAAGAAAAACCGACGTATCTTCGAGGTATTACTATATCTGCTTTTAACATATATTTCCCATTCCCATTAGGGTCATATATGAGTCGAATTCCAGTTTAGGTACTTCCTTGCCACACTTCAATTCTCCTAGTTTCATACTAAGTTTACATATCAATGGAAGTTAGGTGGTCTCTCCCGCAGTTGGCACTTGAGTGTACTTTTTGCAGTGTATAACTACATTCCTGAGTCTCTTACTAAGTTATATAGTCAATCTGGTTTTTCGTTTCTCCTCCTAGCCTTATCAATATCCATATATATCTTGGGTATTTTAAAAACCACGCATTGGCTACTAGTTGATCACTCACTGTGCCCCAATTGGACACATTTTTCTCCGCATTCATTAAGAGTTCCTAGTCCGAATTTGCCAAATATTTTATCATCTCTCTCTTTGTCTACTTGGACATTCAGGTTTCCCATGATGATTAGAATTTCTTACGATTTGCATCGAGACTTGGTTCTGTCTAACGTACAGTAAAACTTTTCAATTTCTTCTTCTGTACTTGTGCTCTTGGTGTATATACAAATATGATGGATATACTAAAAGGCTTTCTTTTCAGGTTAACTACAATAATTCTATCAGATAGTAGTAACCGAGAACACATTTCTTCTTGTCTTGGTTTAATATCAGTCCTACTCTTCTCTCATTTTTACTCTACGCTTGCATATATGTTACTGACGAAATCCTCATTGATTGTCCCCATCCTGGGTATGAGGATAAACTATATCCGTGTCCTGGATAAGACGATAAACTACGTCCAGCATCAAGGCCTCTGATCAGGAGGTTTTGAGGAGCGTGGAAACAACTCTTAATTGCTGGTGTTCCCAGGTCCACTCTGACCCGGGGTGGTAGCATCTGTTAGGGTCACAGCTATGGGCAAACAGCTAACCCCGAAACTGGGTTAAAAGCATTATGAAAGTATAAAAAAGATTTTAATACCAGAAATACTTTAAAAAATTATTACCAACAATAAATTTTTGAAGAAAAATAACTATTACTAGCAATACATTTTTGAAAAAAATATTATTACCAGCTATACATTTTTGAGAAAAAAATATTACCAGCAATACATTTTTGAAGGAAAAATATTACCAGAAATAGATTTTTGACAAAACAAAATATTACCAGCAATAAAAATTTTGTCGGCATTAAATAACCTATTGAGGTTGATATACCATAAAACAAACCAAACCAAACTCATTGATTATCCACCTCGTTTCGCCTCAAATATTATTAATTAACCTATTTATTTTCTGCTTTATATTTTCTAATGTCCACATTGATTTCGTATTCTGACATTCAATATCCTGAGGTTATTTTCGGTCAAAAAAATTCTGGTCTAATTCTGCTGCGCAATCTATACATCAGAATTATGATATGTTTTATTATCTGGCTCATTACGCTGATTGGTCGGTGGTTTTCACATTCATATGCACCTGGCTTCTTAGTCAGTGCTATGAAAAATATCTACTTATGTCTCCCGGTATATGACCACGGTCGTATATTTATTATGTCTGTAATCTTTTCAATGCCGAAACCATCGAAAGTTGCGAGCATTTCGATTCCGTTTGTTAATGTTGCGTAGAATTTAGCCAGTGCTGATTTCTCTTTAGATTTAATATTTCTGGTCCTTTGATATTTCTCTGTATTTTTGGTTCTTCTCTAACGTCCTGGACGAGTTCTTCGATGTGTTTGTTCCATTTCTGGTGTATTTTGTCTTTCTCTAATATCAGTGTCTCATTCTTAGATTTTATGCATCCTGTTGATGAGCATGATTTTATGCTGTTAGTTCTCTTATTTTTTATGCTTTATCTGCGATTCTTATTCTTTCTATTTCTGTACATTTTTCGTTGACTCAATCCTTTTTAGCTTGCCTGAATTTGTTCCTAATTTCTTTGTGCATCGTCCTATATTCTGTGTCGTATCTTGACATTGTTTTTGTCTTGGATGAGAGATGAAGTTCTCGTCACGATGAAAAGAAGACAAAAACAATGCTGGAACAACAACAACAAAAAAAATACACAGAAATAACGAAGGACCAGAAATATTCAATCAGAAGTGAAATCAGCACTGGCTAAATTGAACAGAAACAAAACATCATGAACAGACGGAATTGTAATAGAGATGATGGCAGCTTTAGATGGTTTCAGCATTGAAAAGATTACAAACATAATAAATGAAATATATGATAGTGGTGTTATACCGTAAAAAACTAGTAGATATTTTTTTCATAGCACCACCTAAGAAGCCAGGATGCAAATGTTAAATCCGACGGCCAGCCAGCATAATGTGCCATATAAAAAACCTATCAGAATTCTTACGAATGGAACGCGCAGTAGAATTAGACCAGAAATAGGACAAGAACAGTGCAGGTTTGTTAAAGACACTGGAACAAAGAATGCAATATTTATGCTGAGAAGGATATCAGAAAGATCAATACAAATGAGAAAAGATGTGTACCTATATTTTATAGATTATACAAAAAGCATTTAATAAAGTACGTTACAAAGATCTGTTGCAACTACTAGGTAAGCTTGAGATATTTGGGAAGAATATTGGAATAATCCAGAAACTATACTGATAGCAAACTGCCCGCATACGGATTGAAATAAATCCAGTAAATATACAAAAATAGAAACGGGTTTAAGACAAGGATGTATCGTCTTACCGGACTTATTCAATTTATAGACTGAGACGATTTTGAGAGAATTAGAAGTTCTACAAGAATTCATTATTGGCGGCCACAATCTTAAGAATATGAACTATGCAGATGACACAACGTTGATAGCAGACACAGAAAGGAAACTAAATGAACTACAACAGAAGGTAATGAATGAAAGTTAGAAGAAAGGACTAAAAATCACTTGCAAGAAGACAGAATGCATGTTTGTTAGCAAAACGAACAACCTAAGATGCAAATTACAAACTGGAAATATAACAAGTATCGACAATCAAACAAGTACAACAATCTAAATATCTGGAAATTGCGACACTGAAATCCGAAGGCGCATTGGAAGAACGAAAAATGCCTTCAAAAGCTAAGCAAAGTATTAAGAAACAGGAAAATGTTAGAAACAATGAAAAGAGTACTTAAACATTATATAATATTGGTCTTCCAAGATGGCTGTGAATGTTGGACAATCTCCTCACAGATTTAGAAAAGACTTGAAGCAACAGAAATCTGGCTCTACAGAAGGATACTGAGAATACCATAGACCGAAAATGTGAGCAACGACGAAGTTTTAGAGAAAATGGAAACAAATGGAAAACTTATAGTTAATATCAGCAAGAGACAGTTGAAATTTTTAGGGTACATATTGAGGAAAGGGGGTTTGGAAATTTTATACTCACAGGCCGGATTAAATGCAAGAGGAACAGAAGAAAACAACGCATAACCTACCTAGCGAACATAAGGAAATGGATAGTTGAACAAGGTTTAGGCGAGATAATAAAAAGACAAAATTTATTAAGAGCTACAAAAGACAGGAAATTGTGGAGAGCCATGATCGCCAACGTCCTGAAGAGACACGGAACGAAGAAGAAGGAGAAATGAAGGTTTCTTTTAGAATTATATTCAGAGTAATATTGAGGCATCACATATAATAAAGAAATAAGTTATGCGAATAAAAAATATTCTCTATTTTAAAGATTCAAAATTACTGATTTTTCGAGATAAGCTTCATATTTCATATTCATAAATTGACTAGACTCATAAATTGTCAATTTAACGTAAATGCTAATTTTCTAAAAGCAATTGCTCTCAATTTTTTAAAATCTTTTTTGTTTAAATGTAATTATTAGAATAATTTTTCACAGATGAACATGAAAAAAGAAGCCTCAAAAATTGAAAAATTGAATTTAACTCTTTAATTAACCTCGTAAAATGTGGTTTCAATTATAAAAATCAAAATCAAAATCAGGTATCATAGGTTTCTAAAAAGTCCTGTTGCTATAATAACACAAGGTGTGTTCTCTTACTGAGGCGGAGTAATAATTTTTAGCACTATAGAAAAGAATATCTCAATATTACAAATAGAGGAAATAAGTATGCTTGACCGATAAATATATTAGGTTGGTGCAAAAATAATGACGTAATAATGTCGTTTTTTGACGTTAAAAATACGGCAAAAACGACATTATTACGTCATTATTTTTGCACTAACCTAATATATGGTCATATTGTGTTTTGTTTGGTCTGCTTTCTGAAATTATTTCCACTTTCGCTATTTTCATCCTGGCAATTTTAATTTTCTATTGATTGATTGTTTTTTTTAATGGCTGATCAACACTTTGCGGTTTATTTATTACTGATACATATTTTGGATTATCCAAATAATTCTTTTTTTTCTGCTAGAGAATATTGTATTGCGAATTTTTGTCTGAGAATAACAATCATTTTTCTAGAGACAAGTCCTACTCTTAAATCCATAACTGGAGAGATAAAATGCTTTCATGCCTTTCTCATGGTGTATTTGCGCGTAAGTGAATGTAACAAACCCGACTAGTTATTTTTTAGTTAACGTAATCAAGTATATTGTATCTTGTTTTTTATAAAACGATTTAAAAATACATTTATTTCAAGTTATTAACATTATTATTATTGCTTTTGCATCCTTATTATTTCTATTATAGAATATATACCAGTGCAATACACAAGAAAAGATTGCAGGTCTAGTATATTTCCTATCAAAGTCGGATACGGAGATTTTTATTACCAAATCGTCCTTGTTATATATAATTCAACTTGGATTGTCACAATCAGTAAAGTGGAAATGTGACACTATTTGGCTTGCTAAAAAAAAGAAAGAAAAAAAAAAGAAAGGCGAGAATTAAAGTTAGGTGATATGAAGCCATCACGAAAAGGACACTAAGCGGTGTTATTTTTCTGACAAAGAAAAGTGGTAACATTTTTTATTTCCATTGTCGAGAAAGGAAGATACTGGATTTAATCCGATTTATGTTACGGGGCGGGTGAAAATTCCAGGCTGGTCAAATGACCTACAGGGCAGAATTCTAAATAGATAAAAATTAATTATGTCGCAGAAAATGTCCGTTGGATCAACCGCAGAATTACAAAAACAAAAGACTGAGCCGTTGGCTATCTACAAAGATCTTTGAAAAAGGCATCTGTTTTGTGCCAGGGTCTGGCTATGATAAGAAAATTATTTTTAATTAACGCCAGAATGCGATCTCATCATATGACCACCTACTTGATGCTGGCGAAAATCTGGTTGACGAATTCCAGGTGATAAAGAGTCTAGGGTGTGAGGTCTCCTCGAAGAGAAGAAAGAAAAGGAAAAGAAAGAAAAAAAAGGGAAGATAATTTTTTTTTCTTTTAGCAAGATTTTTTAAACCGAGGCTAGTCTGGCCACACCCACGCTGATGAGCGCCCATTGGCTGAATGGTGGCATGAGCGTTAGGCGGAGGTAATCATGTGAAGAAGGAGGGGGGGCTGTTGCGCCCCCCTGAAGGGATAGGTGTCAGATGCCACTGTGAGAGAGAGGGGAAACCAGTTGACACCCTCTGAGGGCATGGTGAGATACCAATATGCAAACAGAAGAAGGTCGGAAGACGAAAGACTTCCAAAAATGGAAAATAATAAAATTTTCCTGACCGAAAACAAAGTGGATTGTGGGCTTAGAATTATCAAGGAACCTCAAACCCCGACAAGCCCACCCCGGTTTTGGTCGGCGTCCATATAAGAATAGTCGCAGCGAGTGAAAAGCAGTTGGGGTTGGAGACAGACAGGCAAGCAGTTGCACCCGCCTCGAAGAAGCTGACTAAGATTCGCGTAAATTCCGAACTCAATTTCTAACCAAGAACAATTTATTTTTGAAGAACGACTTAGACTCACACCACCAAAACAAGTTTTACGAATATCACCTGAAAATACACCAAGAACCAGTTTCTTAAAGAACAAACAACTTAAGATGTTAAGACTCGCCTAACAAACACAAAGTGTCACGAATCCATATAGCGGGTCGGGAAGTAGACGCAGTCCTGTATTCAGCAACCATATATAAAATATTGCTATCCTTTTTTAACACATTTGAACTTTTCGAGTTATTATTTTCTTTTCTTTTACATATACTTGTGCGATATCACCGTTATTCGAACTCGACTTGCATTACAGCCCGGCGACTGATTGATTTCGTCTGCCTAAGATCAATTCACAACGTAGGTAGGTTAGACTGGAAATCAAAGCAATTACTTCGGTAACCAGACGTTGGAAGCGAGCTGGGAACGACAAGACTGATACCGAATCTAACCAGATTCCCATCCGAATCACCAAAAGGTTAGAACATCACATTTGGTGCCGCGACCAATATCAAGCCAGTTGGTCGTCACAGGACAGGATAGCACGACGGACGCGTCTAGGCAGACGTCACATTTGCCGCAGCGACACCGGGGGGACGTCACAGAAATATATTAAGCACCTTCGAGATGGGGTAAAGTTGCATCTGTATGAACATTCCTGCACTGTAGCCCCCCCCCAAAAAAAAGAAAAAAGAAAAAAAAAAGACAGCAGAGTCTGGTGGTATCGTGAGGTACTGGTGTGGTGCACCAGCCAAATGTGTGCGATATAGGCATAAGTTTTGATAAAAGAAGCACATAATCTTCCAAGTGGGGCTCAGTTAACATTCTGCTCAGATGATGTTCGATTACGGATTTCCCCAACTATCTAGACGTGTCTCCCAAGTCGCCTTGGCTGTCTTATATTTAAGAAATAAAGACAACATATTTTCTTTGCCTGGACATGACGCTGCTCCACTACTCCGCTCAAGCGTGAATATTTTCAGTATTGCTGCCATATCTGGTGTCGTATTTCTATTAATTATTTTGATATTTTTGATAAATCCAAAGAAGAATCTGCAATGTTATCGGTCCTCGGTTAGCATCTCGTCCTCAGCCACTATCCCACTGCCGTAACATAGCTTTCCTTCGCTTTTTTTTATAAATATTTTCATGGTAATTTTTCTGATGAGCTTTTCATCTTTAGAACGTTCTATGCTAACGGTTTCTTCTCTCGCACTTCTCGCTTGTGGAACACTCTTCCGGCATCTTACTTCCTAGTCAACTTTGATCTTTAAAAATGTAAATGCAGTGTCAATCGTTATCTACTGTATTCTTAATTATTGATTTCATCATTTTACAGTTGAAATGACTAAATGGAACCGTAAGCTCAATATATTTTTCGATTGTGGAACTCTCTTCTGGCTTGTTGCTTTCCAGTCAACTTTGATCTTCAAAAATTTAAACGCAATATCAATCGTTCTCTTTTGTATTCTTAATTCTTGTTCTTTTATTGTCCTCCCTCTTTAATAGTAGTTTTTCTCATATTCTCCAACACTAAGTAAACCGTTTCGTCCTAGTCGATTTATTGCCTTGCTTGGAGTGAAATGATTACAAGAAAAAAAGAAAACAAAAAAATCAACCAAAAAACAAACAAACAAACAAAAAAAAAAAACAGTCGAAATCACTTCAGTAGTAATTCTTATTTATTAAGTGCATTTTTACTTTTCTCCTCTATTTCACTCTCATTATTATTATTACTATTATTATTGCTACCAATGTTGTCTTTTTCCTTCTTTTTCTTCAACTCTGTTACATAACCCTCATTATTATTATTATTATTATTGTTTCCTTTCATTTCTGTTGTATACACATTTCCTTCCGTGTCCCAACCAGAGATCTAATGTCAGAAATGGTTTCATGACATTTTGCGCTAATAACTTGTGTGAAAAAAACAAAACAAAGCAAAAAAAAAAAAAAAAAAAAAAGAAAAAGAAAAAGAAAAGAAAAGAAAACAGAAAATACAAAACAAAAAACAAGCAAACCCAAAGATCAGACACATTTTACATAAATAAAGCTCTTCGTAAAGTGTGAGCTGTACTTGTGAGTATAATTTTTTTGTATTTCTTTAAGGCAGGGTCTACCAGGGATCCCTTCAATGAGTCTATCGGAATTTTTTTCAATCAATCCGAGGGCGTCAACCACAAATGGAATTATTATTATTATAATTATTATTGCTGATGTCTTCTTTCTGCTGCTTTTTGTCCGTCTCTTCTACTTCACCGTCATTATTATTATTATTATTATTATTATTATTATTATTATTATTATTGCTGGTCATATTCCTTACTTCCTTCTGTTTCTTCTTCGATGCCACTTCACCGTCATTATTATTACTGATTTTCTCTTCTTTCTTCTGCTTTTTCATCGGTTGTGCCAATTCACCATCATTATTATTACTACTGATTTCTTCTTCTTTCTGCTGCTTTTCATTCTTCTCTACCACTCGACTTTCATTATTATTATTATTATTATTATTATTATTATTATTATTACTGATGATGTTATATTCCTCCCCCTTAATCTTTTCCTTTTACCTTACATCTTTATTAATATTATATAGATATTTATGTTGTCGTCGCTGTTGTCGATGCCCTATTTTCCTTGTTTCCTTTCTGCCGTTAGTTTGGTAAGCTTTGGTGTCAAATCTGCCGCTAATTCTTGGCACCATTTTGCTATTCATTACTTCTTTCCGGATGTTTCTTTTTTACCTTGCAAAGACGTTATTGTTTCCTCTTTGAAAATACTATCAGGTGAAAACGAAGTTACAGAAATGCTTTGTTTTATTCAGAAATGCTTTGCTTTATATACGCAGCTTGATCAAATGACCTTCTTTTGAGGGCTGAGCGTGTTAGAAAGAACGTGTTCGTAAACAATTCTCTGTGCAGATACTGGGCTCTACTTTATCTGGTACAAGGTGACAGAAATTAGGGCACACGGGGAAGTTTGAACTCATTGCACTAGCTTGGAGTCTGAGAAAACCCTGAAATATAACTCTAAAGAAAACTTTGATTTTGTTTAGCGGTATATCAACCTCTATGGGTTATTTAATGCCGAAATCTAAATATTTTGAACACAATTTTATGTTTTCAACTACAGATAAAATATATTGTTGGCCATTTTACTATAAATATGTGTTCTTGTTCATTTTTCTAATATATATATATATATATATATATATATATATATATATATATTTTTTTTTTTTTTTTCTATACTTTCATAGGGTTTTGTTTTTGTTTGGGGTTCACTATTTGTCCATAGCTGGGATCCTAACAGGTGCTACCACCGGGGTCAGGGTGAGTCTGGTAATAACAGCAATTAAGAGGTGGTTTCATGCGACTCAAAAACTTCAAACTCCCGATCAGAAGTCTTGATGCCGGATGTAGTTCATCGTCATACTCAGGACAACTCTAAAAGAAACGGCCTATAGATATTTACTAAGAGGGTTTTAATATGGTGCAGGGTTAGAACTGTCAGACACTCAATGAAGATCGAACTCACTACAGTAGAAGTCGTTTGAGAGTTTAGTTTGCTAGCCATTGCCCCAAGAGCAGGTGCCGGGTATATATTTAATAAGCGGATTCTTTTCTGATTTAACATAATAAAAGGATTTAAATTATCCTTTTTCATTGTTTAGTCTTTGTTTAAAAATGAACTTTTTCCCTTGAATGCTGAACAATCTCCAAAGATGAAGAAGAGACTTGGAGCAATAGAAATGTTATTCTACAGTAGGATGCTGAAAATACCATAGACTGAACGTGTGAGCAACGACGAAGCGACACTTAGGGCTCATAATGAGGAAAGAGGGTTTGAGAAATGTGACACTTGCAGGATATATATATATATATATATATATATATATATATATATATATATATATATATATATATATATATATAAAAGGCAGAATGTGTGTGTGTGTGTAACGAATGCACGGCCGCAATTTTCGACGGATTTGAACCAAAATTTACATGCACATGCTCCAAATTAGCGGCAAGGCCAAGACCGACTTTGAATTTCCCAACTCCCATCGATAGTGGAAAAAATAGATTTTTTCATGCTTCTACGGCAGTTTTCATGTAGTTTGCGGCCATTTTGTACTAGCCAGAGTGAGAGACGGATAGCTGGCTGCCACGAATAGGCAGGAATATTCTATGCTAGCATGCAAAAAATCTCGATAGCTGCATTCGTCACAAGTGGGAAAAATTTAAGTCTGCATGACACTTTACTCCACTTGGCTCATTCGATTACTTAAACTCAACGTTGATTCTGATTCCGCAGAACTGGGTTGGGTGTGAAAAAGTATTTGTTGTTAACATTCTTTTTTCATTCGGTTTTTCCAGTTACGAGTCCTTTTTTAAAGCTGATCGTTTTGTGTTCATTTTGTTTAGTTCTTTTTTCGTAATAGATTTAATGTTAAGTATAGAGCTTAGAAAAAATTCGCAGTGTGAGATAGGCAAGAAGTAAGACATGTAGCAACATCAGCACGGCAAAGGGCACTCCTTTAAAGGCAAGGAAGGGCAAAAATATTTTAAGTCAAGTGATAGCGATTGCTGTATGAGTCGTACGATTTTTGAATCAAGCACGGGCAACGCCGGGACATGCTGCTAGTATATATATATATATATATATATATATATATATATATATATATATATATGTATGTGTGTGTGTGTGTGTGTATGTGCGTGTGCGTACAGAAAAAAGCGTCGCGTAACCTATCTTACAAGCTTCACTAAATGGCTGGCAGAACGCGGTTTAAGGGTCATAAAAAAGACAAAATTACCTAAAGCTACAAAGGACAGGAAGTTGTGGTGAGCCATGATCGCCAACGTTCTGAAGGGGCATGGCACATAGAAGCTGAAAATCAAATGTGATTGTGTAGCAAGAAAATATCCAGGATTTATCTTTGTAAAAACAAATTTCAAAATTTTACTAGCTAGAAAAATCTGCTGTTATGGAGATTTAGAAAGCTTCTATCGTAAGCGAATAAATGAATGACTCACACTTTAAAATAAATATTAATATATATATACAAGTATAAACTAGTGGTATGCATAAATTGTTGTACACACTCAAACATATGTACATACACACACAGACGTATATATAGTGTGCGAAGGGGTAATTGTCGCCATTTTAATTTTTTAATTACGCGCACACGCGTTGTTTGTTTTTGATTTTGTTGACTGCACGGTACAGTAGGATCAGTTGTACACTGTCTGTGAGAAAATGAATAGACTGACGCAATTCACTCCGCCAAAAATTTGAAAACGGTTCTGCTGTTCTACTTGGCATTCGCGACGGGAGCTCCTATACGAACATTTCAGAGTGTTTTGGTGTCAATCTGAGGACAGTGCAGAGGATTCGGAAAGAGTTGGATGTGTCAAATGGAGATACTGGTGAAGGCTAAACTAGAGGAATACAGGTGAAGGCTAAAAGCAGTCATGGCAGAGAGTGAGTGAGTGAGAGAGAGGGAGAGAGAGAGGGAGTGAGTGAGTGAGAGAGAGAGAGGAAAAATGACAGAAAGATATTATTTTTGGATTTTTACGAAGACTCTTTTCAGTGCAAAATAAAGGTGACATTTACAAACGAAAAATAAACTTTCTGTCAAGTGGGCGGAAACGGATGCCCAGTTCATGAACGGAAGTCGGGTCGTTGTGTACAGAAATTTGAGAAAAGTCGGCACAAAAAAAAAAAAAAATTCTTTAACTGCAGTTTTTTTAAAAAATTTTTGAAAACATCTGATTTTTACAGAAATTTAACTAGTCACGATTGAGAAATTGTACTAAAACATCTAAATATTTAAACAAAAAAATTAGTGACCTCTCATCTGTCTGTGCTGACAAATCGAGGTTAATATCAACTTACATTTATCGTAAGGTAAAGTTTTCGTTACACATTACTAATAAAAACAAGAGACATAATCACTCAGACTTAACATTACTATTTATTTAACCCCCAGGTTTGATCAATAACCGTCCGAATGTGGACTCGACATTCATAGTTGGATCTATTATCACTCTTTTCTCTCTAGGGAGAGTGTTTATATATCTATATACCTGCCATACGTTTTTTTCTGAGGCGTGCACATTACAGGCACAGCTTGGTGGATCACTTGTTCATCTGTCGGGGTCAGCCAGTGACATTCTGTGAAAAATAGATCTTCACTCCTAGCCAAAGAAGGTAATCTCTCATGTCAACCCTGTCTAGTGTGACATTGAGTGCAAGGTCTATTAATGTAATATATCCGGTGAGTCACATGCTACACTAACTCCGAAAGATTTAACTGTAATTATTAGGTTGGTGCGAAAATAATGGCGTTTTTTTAGGTTAAAAAATTACGTCAAAAAACGCCATTATTTTTGCACCAACCTAATACATGGGTGAATATAGATCCCCATATTTGAGTAGACTCTTCATTTTATTTTAAGCGGTATTTATTTCTCCTGCCGGCAAGTACGTCCGATAAAGATTATTAAATAAAATGTACTCTTCGGCAGGATTCGAACTTGCGTCAACATTTGCATGTCCTCGGCACAGGTGCGAATCCTGTCGGAGGGTACACTTTGGTTAATAAGTTTTCTCGTGTGTGCAGACCAGTAGACGAAATAAATACTCGTCTATATGTCTGAGATGAGGTAGTAAAAATATTTACACTATTTACATCATTCGGACTGTTGTCTTCATCGTTATTACCATATTCATGACATTTCGGCCGTTGTATGCTCCGACCTTCTTCAATTGATATATGTTGGAATATCGAACTGAAACCTTTACTTAGTCTACGGGGTAGATTGTTCTAATTTCACTGGCCAGAGACATTAATGAGGCATTAGGTTTAATAAACCTCAAAAAATAAATAAATAAATAAATAAATGGCCAAGTGGATAAAAGTGTTGGTTGAGTAATCCAAAAAATTACTTGACCCAAAGAGTTTTCAGTTCAATACCTGGCCACAGCAGAGGGAACAAAATCTTGGAGAGTTGAGTTACCAAAGGGAATTAACCGAAACCAAGATATCCCCAAAAGGCAAGGCACGTGGAATTAGAACAATATACCCAAGTGGACTAGATAAAGGGTTCGGTACGAATTTCCAACGTATATCAGCTGAAGAAGGTCGGAACGTACAACGGGCGAAACGTTAGAAATAAATACTGTTTAAAATAAAGTGGATATCCACTAAAAATAACGGTTGAAGTAATATATATTAGATTAAAAAAAATCGATTAATTCTTTATAATATTATACATAAACTTTAAATATCAGTGAAATGGTGGGTAATTGCATAACAGCACATATGAGATCCTTTGGGACGAGTTTCGTATGGTTAAAGTACAGTAGTATTGAGCCCGGTCATTACTTCCCAGAGGAATCTACGGGACTTGAGTGAATGAGTGGTGAGGCATTTCATTCTTCAAAAGGATTTCTTCAGACTAAATAATTACTTTATATGGGATCTATCTATCTATCTATCTATCTATCTATCTATCTATCTATCTATCTATCTATCTATCTATCTCTTTGTCTTTGTATTTCGCTCTTTATATATATATTCTTGTAGATATACCACATATTACGGAGCCACAGCTTTAGTAGCTAAGTGTTACTGCTGTGGTTTCTCTAACAATTAGGTTTCCACAGGTTGGAATTGCTAGCCATACACCAACCTGTTTTTTTTATAGTTTTCCTTCTTCTAGATTGGTTGTCAAAGCTAAAGGGCAAGTTGGTTTTGTTAGTAGCAGTTAGTAATAAAAAGAGGAAGAGAAGCAGGGTAGAGATAATAAAGAAAAAGTCTTTTCCAGTGGGTTTCGAACCTGTGATCACGTGTATACGTGGTTTCTCCAACAAAGTCCACACACAGCCGGAAAGCGCATTTTCTTCATGAAGTCTCTCCAATGGATATACCAGTAGACCTAATTTCCAATGTTAAAAACACTTAATATATATATATATATATATGCACATATTCATATATATATATATATATATATATATATATATATATATATATATATATATATATATATATATATATATATATGCACATATTCATATATATATATATATATATATATATGCACATATTCATATGAAAATATTCATTGCCATAATAAAATTTGATATAGTGTCTGTACGCACACACGCGCGCGCGCATATATATATATATATATATATATATATATATATATATATATATATATATCCCTTGAAGAGTAGACGAAGTAATTCCTGGAGGGTCCGTTTACGAAACTCCGGAGTCGGGATGCTGAAGGTAACATACATCAATCAGCTAAGTGACAAACATCTTACGTGTATTATATATATATCTATATATATATATATATATATATATATATATATATATATATATATATATATATATTATTTATCTATCTATTTATAATTGAAAGTTATTCCATGTATGTCAAGATATTATATATATATATATATATATATATATATATATATATATATATATATATATATATACATATTTGTATCAACGTGTTTTTCTGATAAATGAGAAAGATATGAGTATTGACAATAACATATAAAATGCTGTCAGTATTCATGACAGCAATACACAGAAACTTTGTGAAAATAATGCCAGGTAATTTCATCCAGAATAATGACAATCGAAGACTGCGATGCAAACAGCAAAAAAAAAAAAAAAAGATAAAAAAAAAGGAAAAAGAAGAGAAATGCAAATAAACAAAACAAATCAATGAAATTACTGAAAGCGACAAACACGTTTATCTCTCACCTCTGAGATTTTCAACAGGTGAATCATATGACACGTTCTGTTCTCTTAGTCGAACAAACACAGTGGGTTTCGGCAAGAACAAAACAGAGGGTAATGTCATTTCTTTGTAAATCTGGCAAACATAATTACTTCGTTTGGTTTTTGTTTTTTCCCTGTTCTTTATTTCCTCTTTATGGGTTTCTTATTTCTTATATTCAGCAACTGAAAAGTATGTCTGTATGTATGTATGCATTGATAGATGGATAGATGGATGTTTAAATATCCTAAGATTAATTATTTTGAAAAAAAATTGACAGTGCGAAGCCATTTCACCCGAGCTTCGCTGTTATATTCTCTTGAAACAAGATAAATAAGTTATATATATATATATATATATATATATATATATATATATATATATATATATAATAAGAATCAGAATAGAGGATTTCAGATTAGAACAACGTATTAGTTTTCCGTCAGATATCTTTTCTATTTTATTACGCTTTTCCCGGTTGATTTGCGCAAAGATGCCGCGAAAATGTTTGGCTCCTTCAGTCACCCCTGAAAACATCTAACTCCTTTTGCCATGTTTTATCTTTACATGACTCAGATTAGACCGACAATCGAGTATCACAGTTATATCTGGACTGGAGCTACTCAATTCACGGTTTCCGTCCTTGACACAGTGCAAATGCGTTTGCGCATCCTTGTGGATGCAAAATTATGTTCCCCCACGCTGCTTTCTTCACCCCAAGAAAGCCGATAATGCCACTAAGACGCAAACGTCTACTGGGAGTGAGAGAGAATGAGAAGACTTTAGAAGGAACAAGGTCCCAATCTTAACCAAGAAACGAAGGATAAGCCTCTACTCCTATTCAAAAACTTCCACAGACACAAAGTTGTTAGACTATCTTTCCATCCAAAATATTCAGACGATCGCCATTTTTGAGTGACATCAATAAAAACCTTTACGGTTAAAACCAGCCTTGCTACACTCACAGGGTTGAATCACACTCATTCCCACCGCATTCTACTGGTAAGAGGAAAGTTCCATTCAGACAGCTTCTTCCTAAGAACTATTTGGTGGAATGGACTTGAACGTGGGTACTTTTCTGAACTCTACAATCTTAAACTTTTCGTGTTAAACGTCTATTATTGTATATCCTATATGTCCTCATAATATTTACTTTCTACTTCCTGTTCACGACTTGAGTGCCTCTAGAAACCTGTCTTGAGTGAATATAAGTAAGAAAAAAAGCAACAACTCTTTTATTTGACGCAGACTTGATTTCTGTTAAGAAATATTCGAATACGCAAAGAAAAAAATCGAACACACACTATTTGTAACGGTCTGCAATATGGGCTTATTAACCATCACTCTACGTCATAGGAAGACTGTATAGCACAGAGCTGCAAAAGTTGGATATCATGTAAGTATAAGAGTCATTGCTGTCAGACTAGTATTGTAGCTTTTAATGTACAACAGATAAAGTAAAACAATAGCACTGACTGTCAAAAGAATACTTTAATTGAGCACTTCATTAGTATAAAAAATCTTTGCAGGACCAAATGTCTATGTGTCTGCCATTTTAACCACTGCTACAAAATAGTTAAAAGACGATAGAAAATGTGACACCGAAATCTGAACGCGCATTGGAAGAGCGAAAGATGCTTTACAAAAGCTAAAGAAAGTATTAAGATATAAGAAAAAAAATCGTTAAAAACAAACGAAAGAGTAATGAACTACTATGTAATACCAATCCTTCTAGATGACAGTAAATTCTGGAAAATTTTTTCACAGATTAACAAGAGATGTGAAGCAAAAGAGTTCCGGATATACAGAAGGATGTTGAGAATACCATGACCGGGGCATGTAAGTAAGGAGAAAGTATTAAGAAAAATGGAAACGAAAAGGATAATTATAATTAAAATCAAAAAGAGACAGTTAAAATTTCTTTTGTACATAATGCAGGAAGAAGGCTTGGAGAATAAGACACTCAGAGTAGATATTGAAGGCAATTGGAAAAGACGAAAGCATCAATCTACTTGGCGAGCTCATGTAAATGGATGGCAGAACAGGGAGTACGGAGGATAGTAAAAATACAAATATTACCAACATATATATATATATATATATATATATATATATATATATATATATATACGAGGAAATATTGTTGTGGATCCCGAGATGAAATCCGGTCTCAAATGAATGACAAACGCAGGAATGAAATATAGCAAGTAAATGTATTAACGTAATAATACAATTGGTAATATGGTTAGTAGATCCAGAAATGCGGTTAGTAGCAATAATAATATATATATAGTCTGGGAAATTCAGTATCGAAGTAGGACTTCCTTCTGAGTCTACGTGCTCGCAACTGTGACTCCTACAAAGCGGTTACCTCACTCTCTCACTGTATCACGGTATCTGTGTATCTCTCTTACTGTCTAACTTCCGGGTATTCACCGGCAGCAGTACAAGTACATACTGGTCGAGTCCACTTCTATGAAAAAGGGGAGGACCCCATAACAATATAGCCTTAAGATGTGCTATATTTATGGAATAAAGTGCTTAATATCAGAGATTGAGCGTGTGTAAATATAAAAGTGAACATAGACGTCAACACTAAGAGGCGACAGTCTGTTTCATGCTAGATGCAATCGTCAGGCTACCGTATGTGTGTGTGTGTGTGTGTGTGTTATAAATGATAAGAAGTTATGGAGGGGCTTGTTACTCACGTTCTGATGGGACATAGAAAGAATGAAGCAGCTACTGCCAAAAATATTATCGATGCTTAGATTGGTAGTAGAACACAACATTGAGTTCTTAACTTGTTTTTAATCTCACTTTGAACATTGTGGACAGGCGCTACACGATTACAAACAAAGAACTGTACCAAATAACAGAAACCAGATCACTTGATGACTACCAGCAGCAGCAGCAACGACTAAAATGGATAGCACAAGCAACCCGAAGAGAAAATAAGGACATAATCAAGATGTTGACATTCCACACCACTTCAAACAGAATGTTCGGAAGGAAAACCATATCAATAATAGAAAAAGAAATAATAGATACTCGATTTGAGAAAATTGTTTTCCTAAAAAGTGTTTTAAGAGAAAGATTTTATGAATTTCAAACGAAAAAAATACTGGCTGCTCGGTCAATGAAATGTTTCCTTATAGGGAAAAGGCTAATATTACCATTATCGTTAATGCAAAAACATCAAGTCAAGAACTTTCATCTTTTCACT
This sequence comes from Acanthosepion lycidas, assembly GCA_963932145.1. NCBI lineage: Eukaryota > Metazoa > Mollusca > Cephalopoda > Sepiida > Sepiidae > Acanthosepion > Acanthosepion lycidas. The sequence continues at coordinate 111,864,696 of OZ010572.1, read as the reverse complement.
AAAATAAAACATTATATTGTCTTCGCATATCCGAATTAACACTCTTATTACGGACGGATCGACCATAGTAAAATTCGAATCCAGTTCCCATGGAGAGAACGCTAGTTTTTAATTTTTTGACGCAATCTGATTTTAAAATAGTCAACTTCATAAAAATAATGACTTAAAGAAAATTTGATTTCTGAAAAATAAGTCCAGTTCACCTTCACTTCTCTAGAAGGGTGGATACAATTCCATAAAACTCAGTACGTGAGGGTGATCTATGTAGTGGATAGCGGCTCACTGTGAGAAATACGAGAGCTGAGTTCGAATTCCAGTCGAGTTTGTTATATTCACTTCCGTGCAAATACTCTTTGAAAAAGTATGAATCCATCTTCTCTTCCAGCTATGGGTTAGATAGTAGGTCTTGTATCTGGAAAAATCGTTGTTATTCTCAGAAAAAATAAATTATTCGAGTAATATTTATTCGTTCCCTCCCCTCAAAAGAATTATTCTTACAATTAAAGATATACTTTTGCTTCAAATAACCCACTTAGTGATGTTAAGCTGTAAAAAAAAACCCCAAAAAAACAATCAATTAGTTCAGGAAATTCAGAGTAGAGATATTCAAGAAGGAATTGAACAAATTTAATTAATAATAATAATCATAACAATAATAGCAATACTAGTAGTAGTATTAGTAGTAGTATTAATAATAATGATGATAATGATGATGATGTATCTCTTCATAACGAACTTTTTATCTACAATGACTGCTTACCTTAAATACGTCTTCTTTGCGGAACACAATTCCATATGAAAGCATCATTAACCCAGTTCCCTTAGTTGCCTCGGATTTCCGAAAATGGATAACCCTCTGGGATTATTGCACACACCAATAGAAAAATGCTTATAGATTAACAATTATGTAAAATGTCGTACTGCTGACAAACATAACATAATAGGTAATTAAATTTGAACTGAAGATATAATTATTCATTCAAATGAAAATTACAATAAATTTATTGCATAAAAATATATTGTAAATTGTTGGTGAAACACAGCAATACAACAACAGAGAAAAGATTTATTCATGAAAAATGATCACAATATCTTTCCATGTATAGAAAGATATTACATTAGGCAAATTCATAATTACAAGACTGAAAGAGTAATTTTATACATACAGGTATATATATATATATATATATATATATATATATATATATATATATATATATATATATATATATATATATATATATATATATATATTATTTTAATATTCTTTAATTAATAATTTTCTCTGTCTTTTGGCATAGTGCTCTTCCTCAATGTATATATCCTCCTGGAAATTCCATACAGATTACCATATTGTATCATTACTACACACACACACACGCACACACACACACACATACACACACACACACACATATATATATATATATATATATATATATATATATATATATATATATATATATAATTTTGTATATGGCCAGTAATGCCTCTTTTACGTCTTACTTAAATACACATGGAGATCTACCAGACTATACCTGTAACGTACTCGTTGATAATACAAATATAATAGCATCATCCACATGTACAAAAAGGCTATAAACAGTGGAAGCATTATTAATAAAAAAAGAAAAAGCCAACTTTCGATAATATCGACTATGAACATGGACACAAAGTGCTGACTGTTTGTAAAATAAAACATTCCTATAACTCTAGATGCATCCACATATTCAGTTAAAAGTAAAATAAAATTCATCCTTGATAATGGCTAAAACTATAGCCTAAATCGCTTGGAAAACATTCGGACAATTTTTCTATATTTTATGTCCCGAGAAGAAAAAAAATTATACGAATACATGCGAAATTATATGAAAAACTCAACCACAGTAACTTGTCAGTAGTCTTCGCGAAAATGCATATATATATATATATATATATATATATATATATATATATATATAGGTAAGATGAGAACGAATAGAGTACAATTACAACGCTTGTAAGATTGACTTTGAAAGAGGACTCAATACAAAGTAGAGCAATATTATTTATTTTAGGATATTACACCGAAAATATGTCAAAATCACTACACAATTGCAGTTGTGTTTCGATGCGTATAAATTCATCTCATCAGGCGATTGTAAATTGCAGTCGAGTAAACGATTTACAAAAAGAAAAAAGGGGGTTATAAAGTTTGTGAGCGTTACTCTGATCAACTAATCAAATATCACGTACCTTAAATTTAAACTAAGCGAAGAAGCAAAAATTTAAAATTATTTTTTTGTAGATTGGCAGCTAACGGCAGCCAGGCATAAACTAAAACGGATGCAAATGGTTACATAAATTATAAAAAACTAGACAATTTCGTTTCCTAAAGAATAAAAATAGGGTGGCGAGGTAATTTAACAAAATGCTAAGCAAGGTATATGCTTTGTGAATTTCCTACATAATTTTTTTATAGTTGATAAATAAATAGATTCTTTAAGAAACTAATAAATAATTTAAATGTATAGAATTATTTGGTAAATTAACATGCAACTGTTGAATAAAGATTCTTCATATAAGATCTTAATAACACTAACTAATCAATGTAAAATGTCAAAAATACCAACTAAATACCAATATATCTATACAAGATGTTACTAATACTACCAGGAAATTAATACAAAATTATATTAAATCCAAATTGATCTTACAAATAGAAAGATAAGACATAAATTGTGCAACGCAGTACAACTAAAATATAAGAAAAAGCATAATGAAATTCCAAAGTTTAACTAAATTGTAAGGTAAAAGGTAAACTATGTTTACAGTTTACTGTTAATTTATTTCTTTGATTTAAAAAGGAATTTGTATTGAATATGATAATTTCCAATTTTTCATGTAAACTTAGAAAACAGAGTTCATATAAAGATCTACATGTCCTTGCCGTTTTTAAAATTTTCCATTTCACCTTAGGAGTTTTATTATCATCTTTTAAACTCCAAAAATATTTAGAAATTGATATATTATTTCCGTAAGTACTATTGGTGAAGGACAAGTTATGTTAACACTTAGTCTTAAAAAAATTCTTAGTACTAACAATATAGAATTTTTCAACTGTCGGATTCTCTATTGTACAGATAGTACAAAGATAAACTAAAGATTTAGCTAAACATTTTTTTGTCAATGGGCATTGGTCAGAATTCCTACAATTCCTTTGGTCAGTATCATTAATAATATTTACCTTGGAACGTGCTTTATGATCTCGATTATTAAATTGGTTTAAAATTTTATTATTGTGTAACTTCATAATCTTCTCAAGATTATTGGTGCATTTATAACTTAGTTTTAATGTGTTTCTGTTAAATATTTTACTAAGAGAGTTACTTTTAGGAAAATGTTTATCAATCAATTGGAGTAACTTATGACCTAACTTAGTACTGACTAGTAATAGGGGTGTGTACCAAATGTTCTTACTATTTCTATTTCTTTTCTTTGGACCACTATCATCATATTTTCTGAAATCAAGTTTAGATTATAACTGAAATGAATCTTCAAGACTTTTTCTGGATTTATTATTATAATGCACTGTTATTTACATTGAGTTCTTTTTGGATTAATATCCTCATTGGAATTATTCCTACCAGCCACAAATTGGTATTACACACACACACATACACACACACACACACACACACACACATATATATATATATATATATAATTATTTATTCAAAAATATGATTCCATCGCTACATAAGCGTTCTCATGTTTCAAAACAAGAGCCGAAATCTTCAATATAATTATTTGAATTAAATTGAATTAAAATACCAAGCTCTGTTCCATTTTCAAGAAAAATTTTTTTTGAATAACTAATTCAAAAAATTTACGCGTTTTATAAGCATATTCATTATTAAAATTACTATGGTAACGACTAGAGCAATTATTTGAAAAAAAAGGGGCGTAAGGGTTAATAATTTGTATCAATATCTCAGTTACATTCAAAGAGATCAAATCAGGGTATGGTTGGGGTGTCTAAATTTAAAGCGGAAGATGATAACGTCTAGTCTGGTTAATGGAGATTTATTTATTTTTTATTTTATTTTCTTTTATTTCCCTGAAAGGGTTTTGTGTAAATTTCTTGAATTAGTTATTCCAAAAAAAAAAAAAAAAAAAAAATCCGTTGAAGATGGAATGGTGTTTGGTTTTAAATTCAATTTAATTCAAATAATTATATTGAAGTGTTCGGCACTTGTTTTGAAACATGAGAACTCTTATGTAGCGATGGAGGCATATTTTTAAATAAATAATTATATTTATGCTCTACTTTTGTATCTCGCATTTTTTAAAAATAATAACAAAAATACTAAAGAACTTTGGATTATTTACCTAACGAGTTCTTTCCTATTTTCTATATATTTTCTCACACACACACACACACACACATACATATATATATATATATATATATATATATATAAATCATGAGAATTTTGTGACAGGGCACTCCGAAGATAAAACGTTGTTTGCCTCCAACGACAATTGAGCTACAACAGCGCTACACCGCGTGTTATACTGAGCCAGGAGAATTGTCGGAGGGAGTAAAAGAGATGTTGCCAATTAATACGAGTACTTTAAACATTTTGATGTAAAAAAATACACCATGTGACTAACATAGGGTTAAGTAAAACATATGAATGGCTTGTTTTGTCGGTTGAACTTGGTTTTCTGAAACCCCTGGGTCGTGAGTCAAGAGGTTATAATCCACGTAATAAGTGTTCTTTTCAGGTCTATGTCAACCAAATTAAAGGTATTTATTTTTGCAGTAGATACACCTGTTTCTTGAAGTACCTTCCCTTTTTTTGTTTCTCATTTAACCTGTTTCATTCTTTCGTGTCCTCTTTGATATATAATTTGTCTATCATTATGTTTTGCGAGTTTTGAATTTGCTTTTTATGTTTCCTTCGTTTTTTTATTTTTTTTATTTTTACAATGTTTACATTGTCTGTGTTGGTACATTTAGAGGTGCAGACACCCTAGAGTAGAGAACAAAGTCGAATATCCGAGTCAGGTGTGAACGCTTGTATCGTACAATCACACTGATGAAGGCTTTGTCGGCAGCGCAGCTGTTGTTTTCGAAGCAGCACCTGTATGATATGAAATATAGTCAAAAGAAGCAGAAGAATAATAAATAAAAATAGAAATTTCTTGGAGCCCTTATAAAACCACGAAACTCCAGACGAGGTTTTTTTAAGGTGATCAAAGTTCTTGTTCTCCCTCTCTCTCTCTCTCTCTCTCTCTCTCTATATATATATATATATATATATATATATATATATTATGAAATGGACTAAGTCCGAAAATCAATTTTAATATATTTATTGTTTATACGTTATTTTTATAGATACAAATATTTTAGTAAATGCTCTTTATAATTAAACAGTATCAACAACTTTTACCGGCCTGAATTTTCTATTAATATATGACGTCATTTGTTTACGTTAAGATACGCTTCGAGCAGATATGAGGGTCCGAGAAAAATCGTGGAAAATTTGTTGTTTAAAAGCAGTAATTCAACCTCTGTAACTAAATGGTAGAGATCGTCAAGTTATATGACGGCTGCGTATAAGATACAAGTTCGATTCCTGCCAGAAAACATATTTTCTATGAAATTTCTCGGACATTCAGGTCGGTTAATGTTGTTAATATTGTTTATTATAAAAAGAGCATTTACTTAAATATTTGTATCTATAAAAATTACATATAAACAATTAATATATATATATATATATATATATATATATATATATATATATATATATATATACAGAGTGTTGCAGCAAAATCCGACATTTGACAAAAGAAGAAGTCTGTGGAAGTGATAGCCTGGTTTGGGTTCAAGAGGACCATGGTCATGAATATTTGGAGGAAGTGGAAAGCGTGTGAGAACAAGGACGACTTTATTGCCAAACAAAAGGCCCACAACGTTCGTTCTTTGGTCGTTAGGACCGACGAGTTCGTCGCCGCCGTCAAGGAAACAGTCTACAATGATGGAAGCCAGAGCTACGTCAAGATCGCAACAGACAGAACGACAGGTGGATCTGCAAAGACATCGAGGAGGTTCCCGTCGTGAAGCATACGAATTTTCCTTAATCATGGTCCTTGGCGTCATCTACAGAGAGGGGGACATCATGCCTCCGTTCTTCTTTCGAAAGGGCCTGAGAATCAGCGCTGAGATCTACTAGGATGTTCTGAGGAGCGTGGTGAAGCCATGGATGGACGAGATCGCCGCCGGACGCCTTTATGTCTTCCAGCAGGACTCCGCTCCTGCACACAAGGCCAAGATGACCCAGGCGTGGCTGCTAAGTAATGTTCCTCAGAACAGAACTTGTGGCTGCCATCCTTACCCGACTGAAACCCCCTTGACTATTTCGTCTGGGGCGTGATCGAGGCCAAGACCAATAAGCACGCCCACAACACGATCGACTCTCTGAACGCGATCCTTATGCATAAAATTGTTGTCAGATGGATCTAGTGTATTTTTTTTATAGAAGCAAGTACTTTCAAAGACATCATGTCCTCATCGTCAGGCTGTATTTTTTTTTTTTTAAATCAAAACTTTAAGACGAAATAAATATGTTGTAGACCGATACATAAGGATTGCGTCATTCAATGGATTGTTAGTAGTTTAATGCTTATATTAAGTCTATTCGCGAAGAGATTTCGCTATTAATCGCATTAATATTGCTCATTGATTCAATGTATGATTATTTCTTTATAATATAAAATATATGCTGCCTAATATAATACGTATATATATATATATATATATATATATATATATATATATATATATATATATATAGGATAATGGTATATCAAGAAAAGTTTTGGCGGAACATATATGACAAAGCGGAAAAAGTTTTCGTGTGACTTCATCGGACTAAGTTTGTTTCGTTCATGCGACTACAGACGCTGGGAATTTTAAATTTAGAATTTTTTTTGTCTTATCTTTTTTGGGTATTAATCTCGCCAATTTCATTTAGAGCGTTTTTCTTTTTAGCACCTATCATCTTCGTAATTAAATATCCCACACTGTGGTAACAGACGATCTGCCAATAACGGTGAAACATTGTAAGAACCTGGACGCAAATTTACTGCGGATGAAATAGCGCTTAAAGAACTTTCTATATAATTTCGTCTTTGTGAATTATTTCCTCTTTTAATCAGAGTAGCATTTTAGGTCAAAATGGTGGTAAGCCACGTTACGGTGAGTAACTAATGCGTTTAATGAGATGTTTTTTGTTTTTTTTAATATCTCCTTCGTGTTCATGTAATCTTTTATTTGAACTTCTTGAGGTTTCTCCAATATATTTTTTCTGGCAATCGTTGCGGGTGATAAATTCCTCCTTCAAGTTTTAGCTCGTTGTTTTGTATTGTATTGATTAAGTCATTTATTGTTTTAGATTGTAGTTGCGACAAATTTTATGTTGAGTTTAGATAAATTCTTTTCGATTGTAACAGTGATAGTTTGCTTTGGTTTGTTCTGTTTTACGGCATATCAACCTCAAGTGGGTATTTAATGCCGACAGAATTTTTGTTGATGGTAATATTTTTTTTCAAAAATGTATTGCTGCTAATATTTTTTGCCTTCAAATATCTATTTCTGGTAATATTTTTCTTTTCAAAAATGTATTGCTGGTAATAATTTTTTACAAAGTATTTCTGGTATTAAAACCTATTTTTACACTTTCATAGTGTTTTGACACCAGTTTGGGGGTTAACTATTTGCCCATAGCTGGGAGCCTAACAGGTGCTATCACGCCGGGTCAGGGTGGACCTGGGAACAGCCGCAAATAAGAGGTGGCTTCATGTTCCTCAAAACCTCCTGAACAGAGGCCTTACTGTCAGATGTAGATTAACTGCATACCCAGGACGGGTAATAGTGATAGAGTTTATATATATATATATATATATATATATATATATATATATATATATATAGAGAGAGAGAGAGAGAGAGAGATAGATAGATAGATAGATAAATAGATAGTGTATTGGGGCTGCAGATCATTATTGAAACATACATTGTTAACAGACAACGAATGTCTATTATATTTGATCATAAGCCGTTCTAAGCTTCGTATAAAAATATCCAAATGTTGGACAGTTTTTTCTTATTTTCTCTCGAAACTAAAGCCACTATCTGAAGCTTAGAACGGCTCATGATCAAACATATTAGACATTCGTTGTCTGTTATATTTAACAATATATGTTTGAATATATATATATATATATATAAAGAAAATTAAATTAAAGACATTAGTTTCATCCTCAACCGAATTTTAAAATGTATTGCTGCGAAAATACAAATTTTAAATTCGCTTGAGGATGAAATGTAACTAATGTGTTTAATTTAATTACAAAATTAAATTTTAAGCTTTTAGCTTCCATTTTTGAAACATGGTTAGAACTGTGTACCTAAAAAAACATATTTTAAGTCAGTTAATTTATTATATATATATATATATATATATATATATATATATATATATATATATGTGTGTGTGTGTGTGTGTGTGTGTGTGTGTGTCTGTGTATGTTTGCTTGAATAATCAGAACATATCTTGAATATTTAATACCACTTAAAACCTTACATTTGCCTAAGATATGTAGATGATATTCTCCTCGTAGTTAAAAACAGAACAGATGAAATACATGAACTTCAAAAAAACTTCCAAAATCTCTGTTCTTAACTTCACATATGAACTTTACAATAACAATAAATTCATTTTCTTAATATATTGATAGATACCAATAATAATACATTTATTACTGCCTCATATAAAAACTAGCATAAACACGTGCACGCTCAACTATCAAAGTGAATGTCCCCATTATTAGAAATCAGCTATTATACAAAATTTAATAAACTGTTCAAAAGTTGTTAACTCTTCCCCGAAAAATTTTTTTTACACTGAATTAAAAAAAAAAAATAAACAAACTCTCATAACTTTCCTAATTACATTGTTGATGAACAAATGAGGTATTAGAAATATTTACATAAATCAAAAAGAATATATTTCCTTAAATAACCCTAATCATATCAACCTAATATACGGCAATCAAAATCACTCTATTAGGTTGGTGCAAAAATAAAAAATACGTCAAAAACGACATTATTTGTGCACCAATCTAATATAAACAAAATGAAAAAAAACAACAAAAAAAACAAGCCCTTAAGTGCTAATATATCCTCTACTGATCTCAGTAAAAAATAAAATTAAATATATACTATATTAAATTTAATACAACCAACTTAATCATCCGCAGTAACGTTTCTCCGTCAACTAAAATTTTGTAAAAGACCAACATTGTATGTCAATTTAAATTTCCTTTTGGTGATTTGACAAAAAGTAAATATATTTGTGGTTTCACGACAACTACATTATCAAGGAGGCTTACATTACGTATCAGTTCATAATTATCAGTTCATACGCGCATGCGCATTTACAACAAAATTCACAACTATCAATTATACTATTTTTTGTCTTAGCAATTCACCCCTGAAGATGATCTTAGATGAGATTAAAAAAACTTTGGGAAATAAAAGAAATGAAAAAAGTACGACGCCTTCCGTAATGAATTTAATATCAACTTTAAGAAAATGATCCTAGAATTGAAGAGGATTAAAGTAAAAATAAATAGATATGATTTTTATATACATATACAAGGTAAGCAAAAAAGTTCTGTCCGTTTTTAAAGGAAAAAAAGAAAACGCTTCATAGTATGTGTAACTTATATTTAGTCTTCGAAGTGATCGCCATCGGCATCCAGCACCTTCTGCCAACGTTTCTCCAGCTGTTTAATGCCCTTGCGGTAGAACTCGGGGGCTTTTGACGCAAAGAAGTCCGTGAAGGCTTTGCGCAAGTCTGCTTCATTGGTGAAGGATTTCCCACGAAGATGATTATCCAGGGAGTGGAACAGGTGGTAATCGGATGGCACAAGGTCAGGTGAATAAGGTGGATGGCCTGGCGTTGTCATGGAGGAAAAGCACATCTTTGCGATTCACCAGTGCTGGCTCCTGGCGCATGCCTGTTGTACACGTTTCAATTGCTGCGAGTATAGGTCTCCAGTGACCGTTCAGCCCATTGGTAGCAGTTCATAATGAACCACTTGACGACCTGTCCACCAGACACAAAGCATAATCTTGCGTCGGTGCATTGGCGGTCTTGCGGTGTGAGGGACAGCATCCTGAGGAGACAACCAGTGTCTGGAACACTTGGGAGTTTCGTACAGAACCCGCTTTTCATCACTGGTAAGCACTCGATTGAATAAGGATGCGGTACGGTGGTGAGAAAGCAGCGATACGCAGGCTGCCACTCGTTGTCCCACCAACAGCGTTTGCGGAACCGACTTGCTCAGTTTGTACGTCTTACCTAGGCGGTGCAGGTGAAGTCTAACTGTTTCATCGGAAACGTTGAACTGTCTGGCAAGTTCACCACACGTTAGACTACTGTCCTCTTCAATGACCGCCTTCAGGACTCCGTCATTCAAGACCTGTGGTCGTCCACTGCGAGGCTCATCATGGAGAGATACATCTTTCGACTTGAATTTTCGAAACCAACGCCTTGCAGTACGTTCATCCACAGCACTGTCCCCAAACGCTTGACATATGCGGCGACTTGATGCAGCTGCTGATAAGCCCACTTTGAAGTCGTAAAGCAAACCGACCCGAACAGGATCCCTAGACACTTCCATCCTTCTCACAGCTGTCCGGCTTATAACTGATGGCCGGGTACGGTGCCCGTGTTTTTTATAACGTCTGATGTTCCTACTTCCGGCTGTCCGAATTTGAAAACAATTACTACACGCATTTCGCATATATTTCAACTTCATTCAATGACTAATCAAAAAACTGACAGAACTTTTTTGGTTACATTGTATTTTCACACATTTTCATTCAAACAGGTTTGGTAAATAATTTAGACATATCACGTCAATTAATTTTCATAGTGAACCTTTCAAGTTCACAGATTAATTTTTTGGCAGACTTAGAAAATTGAGGAAGAAAAATATCAAATTTTTCTTAGGAATACTTTTCATTTCCCCAAGTATAAGGTTTGTGCAAAATAATGACGTAATAATGTCGTTTTTTGACGTTATACGTCAAAAACCGACATTATTACGTCATTATTTTTGCACCAACCTAATACTTTCAATCTTATCTGAGACAATATTCAGGAGGTTAAGTTGTCTGTGAGTTTATTCTCTTTCTAGCTGAATAACCGAAAAATCTTGTCAATGATTCTTGCAACAAATGGTGTTAAAGTAACTAAACGTCTTATCGGAAAACCTGGAAAAAAGAAACTCAATTAGTTTTTTTTTGTTTTAGACATTAAACATTTTTTGAGATGGACACTTATCTCATGCTGTTAACGATTTTGACAATTTTGCTGTTAAATCCGGTACACACACACAGATATATATATATGTACATAAAAGGCTGCAAAAGTAAATATACAATAAATAAGTATTATATCAGTATTATAATTTAATACTAAAATTCATTTCAGTCATTAAAATTATTTTTAATATTTTTATTTTCATAATTTTTAATTTCAAATACATTTTTAAAAATTTATTTTTTTAATAAATAATGATAATAATTGGTTTGCAGATAAAGCTGTACTTTACTGATGGTTGGTGTACGAATGGATTTGAAACAAAACTGGAAGAGATTATTATTGATGTGTTTGTATAATCAATTCAATATGTTTATATTTTTCATTACTGTATTCCTACTTTTTCGCGCCTCTTTATATATATAGGATGCGATAGATAAATTGCCGTCTAAATTACTTTAAATAAATGAAAATAACACTGACATCTCATTTTAGCATATATATTTACCAAAGTTACAGAAAAATATCCTGAAATACTAAATTTATTCAATAAAATAGCCATTGGTTTCGACCACGGCCACCAAACGACCTCGGAATCTACTACAACTCTTATGGACCGTCTCCTTGTTTAAGTTAGTGAATGCTACCATAATCCTTGCCTTAAGTTCATCTTTGATATTACAAGCAGTTTTGTTGGTCTCTCACTTAACTATGCACCACACACTATAATTAAGAGGGTTGCAGTCTGAGGTGTTAGGTGGCCAGAGGCAAGGGCTGATGTGGTCGTAGAAATTGTCTGACAGCCATGAATGGGTTTTTCTGCTTGTGTGGCATGGTATAGAGTCCTGTTGCAATGATAAGGTGTTCCAGCAGTCACTCTCTTCATCTAGAGCAGCACTACCTCCTCAAGGCACTTGATGTAGGCCTCCGTGTTGAGCCTGGGGCCCTGTGGGAAGACGAATGGAAGCATAATGTCGCTATAACTGGTGATCACCCCAAATGACTTCGTAGACTCATCTAACACTTTCCGAATACTCTGCAATGTCCCCATATCGACACCCGAATAGTATCCATATAGGAAGTTTGATATTACATAGCAGTTCAGCTGCCTTTTCTTTATTTCTGAATATATTTCCCTATCTCAATACTTTGCTTCGATTCTGGGAGATATATATTCGCCATTCCTGAAAGAGGAATAGAGATAGAGGAAAAGTGAGTGGAAAAAGACTGCGTATCATTTCTTTTAATTGCTGGCAAAATATGAGCGAAGATTCTTCTGCACAGATTAGGGTCAAATGCTGCAGTTGATTACCGCCGCGAGAACCGGTGTGACTTTAAAACCAACCATAGTACAATCGACATGATGTTTTATAGTAAGGCAGATCAAGGAATAGCGTCGAGAAACAAACAAATCGATGTCTTTATCGATACCGGAAAGAGGATGGATCTCCTAGAAAATCTTGGACAAATTTGGTTGTCACTAATATTTCTCAACGTGCTTATCCAGCTCTGTCTGATATGGCACTGAATTCACAAATCGTCTGCAGTTGGAGATTCGTCTCCAGCTGTGCTGGCCAAACTCTCTTCCTCTGGTCAAAGAGGATCCCTAGACGAGGCTATGTCGAAGGGCAGAGTCTCGTCCCGGGCAGAGTCTCGACTCCGTTTTATAAGGGGTCTACGGGGAATTTTGGACGAGCGTACGGGCTCGGATACCTCACATTAAATTTGGCCTTGTGCCACATCTGACCGCGTGGGGCGATTGGAAGATATTTTGAAATCACAAATCGTTTTCCTAATCGCAAATGACGGAAGAATGTCTGCGTTCTGTCTCCACACAAATTGGACAATAAATGAGAAGCGACTGATGAAGCTAAAGCAAGCTTTTTCTTGATTCTAGCACAGTGTATGCAGTCGCATGAATATTAGAACAAATAAAAATAAGAGTTTACAATGATGTCGCGCTTTCTACCATTCTTTATCGAAACTAACCCTAGGCAAACTACCAGCGTCGCCGACAACTCTTCATACGATTTCATCAGCGTTGTCACCGCATAAACCGCAGTTTGCAACAGAGTGATTTAATTACAAACACGAAAGTCCTTTAGAAAGACGGTGCCACAAGCATTGCTGCAAAAGGCACATCTGCACCGGACAGGCCACGTGTCGAGTTTTTGGATAATTATCGTTTACCGAAGATCTTTCTGTTCGGCGAACTGGCCTTTGGCCAGTGGTGCAGAGTAAATCCATGAAAGAGATACACGGGCTCTTTAAAAATAATGTTCGTTTCTTGTGGAACCGAGTTTCAGTAATAGACAACAGCTTTCTGACAGAATTATAAAGCGATATAAGGTATTTCTGGTATATTCCTGAGTTGAAACAAATCACAGAACTAGGATCAAGACAAAAGACACTGCCAAAAAATCAGATGTAAAACTTTCTCTTGCAACTCGTAGAAAAATCTGCCTTGGGAATACCTCGCCAGCTATCAACAGGCCTGAAAGCAACGGAAGCCATTATATATATATATATATATATATATATATATATATATTATAAGTGATTATAATAAAAGCATTTTGACATCGCTACACAAAAAATTTTCATGTTTCAATACTATGATTGTACTTCTTCAGGCGATGGTAAATTCTGGTGATTAAATGATTTTTAAGGAAATTTAAAACAAAGTGTTACCACTTTTCCGAAATTTAAAGGTGGGGACATAAGATCAGAATTAAAAACAGACTTGAGGGTATGTCTTGATTAACCAATTAAATGTCAGATTTATGCTAAATAGGAAAGTAAGGCCAGAGGTGGAGGTGGTTGCCTTATTTTTTCATGTCACTATAAACCGGGACATAAATATGTCATCATTGACGATTGTGGAAAATATGCCAGCGACCAATATATCGTGACTGTAGATAAATATGACATTTTCAATTTGTTGAAGGAATGGGCGGGTTAATCAGACGTAAAGTTAACAGAAAATTTTATTTTTTATTTTTCTTAATATTCAGGAAGCTTCTTAAAGAAGCCTGTTGGTAAAATTAAAAATGTGGAACATCTACATACGATATTAATAATATTAACTGGACATCACATAGCAATATTTAAGCTGAATGAACAAAATAAGGAAATTACCCATAGAGGGTAGACCATTATAATAATAAATTATGGCTATAAGAAATACGTAATTAAAAAAAAATAACTGTATTTTAAAGTAAAAGATAAACTGTGTCGGCAATTTACAGTTAATTCCCTCCTTTGGCTTAAGAGAGATTTATTATCAGCAAACTTGATTATTTGTAATTTTTCATGTAAATATAAGAAGTAGGTTTCATTTAAAGATTTATAAGATCTAGTTTTTTTCAATATTTTCCATCTTATCCTAGGGGTTTTATTAAGTTCTTTTAAATTCCAAAAATATTTAGAAAGGTACGTCCTCTTTCTGTACGCGTCATTGATAAGGGCAAATCTTCTACAGTTCATAATAATGTGAAGCTCCTCGTTGGAAATATCAGAGTACTCTCTGAAATATTGCAAAGCCGAAATAAACAGATCCATAACAAAGAATAGTGGATTAAGAACAGCTCTGTTGATCAATTAGATATGTCCATGGGATCGTTAGACTCTGCTGAGTCTTCCGACTTTATTGGTTTATTTATCTTATATAATCTTAGTGCCCATCAAGATGACAGGGTTATATAGAGATGATGGCCTTATGGTGGTGAAAATTTTTTACAAACATTAAAGCTGACAAAATCAGGAAATTAATACATAGAGAATTTAAATGCCTCAACCTTAAAGTTAAGATCAATGCTAATTTAAAAAAAGTAGATTTGCTTGATATTACATTCGACCTAGGTAATAATGCGTTCCAACCCTACATGAAAAAAACAAAAACAATCCAATATATACCCACCTAAATTCTAACCACCCTCCACCAATAATCAAACACATACCCTCCTCCATCGAATATAGAATTAGCAATAACTCTTCCAGTTAAGATATCTTTTACAAATATATTAAATTGTATAACATTGCATTAAAAATAGTGGCTATAAGTACCATGACATCAAATACATGAATCATAACAGCCATAATAGGAATAAAAATAAAACAGAAAACTCATTTGGTACACGCCCCCATTTAACCAATTGGTTAGTACTAAGTTAGGGCAGTAGTTTCTCTATTTAATCGAGGAACACTTCCCCAGAAATAATCCACTTAGTAAGATTTTTAATAGAAATGCACTTAAACTAAGCTATAACTGTACTGATAATCTGGAAAAAAATATTAAAAAACATAACAATAAAATGATAAATCTGAAATTTTAAAATCTGAGTATTAATTGCCATTTCAAAGCAGCAAACGCAGATAATACCAACAAGTGTAACTGTAGAAATTCTAACGACTGTCCATTAGAAAACAGATGTCAAACAGACTCTCTTGTCTACCTTAGTATTATTTCTACTATAGAAAATTCAACAGTTAAAAAAATTTATATCGGAAGTGCCAAGAATTACTTTAAAACTTGGTAGTACCAACATATATTATCTCTTACGAATAACGCCTACAGAAATAGGGTATCCCTTTCTAAACATTTTTAAGAGAAGTTAATAAAATCACTACGGCAAAATGGAAAATATTAAAAAAATAGAACTTGTAGATCTTTAAATGACCCCCGCTTCTTATGTTTGCATGAAAAATTACAAATAATCAAATTTGCCGACAAAATATCTCTATTAAACCAAAGGAGTGAATTAATTGTAAATTGCCGACACTGTTTACCTTTTAATACAGTTAATTTAAAAAATATATATACATATTATCATTTCATATAGCCATAATTTATTAGTATATAATGGTCCACTCTCTACGGGTAATAACCTTATTTTGTTTATTCAGCTTAAATATTGCTATGTATTGTCATCCAGTTAGTAATATTAATATGGTATTTAGATGTCCATATTTTTAATTCTATCTACATGTCACTTTAAAAAGCTCACTAAATATAAAAGAATTAAATAAAATCTCAACCTCTGACCTTACTTTTCCATTTAGCGTAGATCTGACATCTAATTGATTAATCAAGACATACCCACAAGTCTATTTTTAATTCTGATCTTATATTCCGCACATTAACTTTCGAAAAAGAAGTAACTCATTGTTTTCAATTTCATTAAAAATCATTTAATCGCCTGAAGAAGTACAATCATGGTATTGAAACATGAAAGTTGTTGTGTAGCGATTTCAAAATGTTTTTATTATAATAACTTATAATAAAAATATAATAATAATATATTGCTCGATTTTGTATTGCGAACAGTGGATTTTTACTCCATCTGTTCTTTTTCTCATTTTGTTATATATATATATATATATATATACTTCTAAAACTGCTTTGATTCTACGTGGAATGAAATCAAATAAGTTTTGAATTGTTTCCAGTGGAATTTTACCCCATTCTTCAGCGACGATGGGGGAGGAAATCTGTTTCCCACTCTCAGCTCTAGAACTCCCCATAATGGTTCAATTATGTTGAGATCAGGTGATTGTATTAACCAGGGAAGATGTTTAATTACCTTACGTCTTATCAAACCATGACTTCACTTTTTTGCAGTGTGTATGGGTGCATTATCATCTTGAAATATGGCACTTTCTGTTAAAAGTATGATAGTCACTATAAAGACATTTTCACTGAGAATGTCGAGATATTTATCTGCAGTAATTCTACCAGTAAGAGTGGAGATATGTACAGAAGAATATCATAAGATTGCCGCTCAAACCATTACTGAGCCACCGCCATGTTTGATTGTCAGGACTATACAATCCGGATCATAATCTTTACGCTGCGGTGTTCTCCAGACATAAGTAGGAAATAACGTGAAAGAATACTCATCAAACTAACGTTTTTTTTCCATTCACCGAGTGTCCAATTTTTGTGATAATCACATCCTTTGAAAATCCGACAGATAGCCACTTTTAGAATGTAAGTCTTTTACTTGAAGATAAATAATGACTTGATTAAGTCGAAAAGTAAGGTAAAGGATTCAAGTCTTGTGCAGTTAGCTTTTATGCCAATATGATGCTTACAAATACCCGGAAATGCCGGATTTGAGGAAATTGGTATTTCTGCAAGCTGTTCACAATAATTTGCCTACCCCCCATATATATATATATATATATATATATATATATATATATATATATATATATATATATACATACACCTTGGGAAAGGTATTAATCCTTTTCTTCTCCCTCCAGCTATGGGTAAATACCAGAGCACTGGGTTCTATAGCCTTGTATGGAGACTGGTCTAGAAGAAGGACAACTCTGAATTTAAAACCTGCAGAGAGTCGTTTGGGGGCCTTGTGGCACGGAGTTCACCAGGTCTCTGTATTCGACCCTTCAAAAAGTGTGGTTGGTTCTGTACAAAGCCTTCACCACTATAATCAAATTATGTCTGGTTGTCGGTTCATAGTAACTGAGCTGGTTGACTCTCATACGTCGAATACGACGAGAGAGTCCACCACACACACACACACACACACACACACACACACACACACACACACACACACAGAGAGGGTGAGAGGGGTAAATTGTCGCCATTTTATATTTTTAATTTCGCGCCTGTTCGTTGTTTGTTTTAGATTTTATCAATTGCACCGTATAGTAGGGTCAGTTGGGCATCATCTGTGAGAAAAATGGCACCGTGATGCAATTCACTCCGCCAGAAATTTTGAAGAGGCCCGCTTGAAATTCGCGCCGGAAGTGCCAATACGAACATTTCAGAGTGTTTGGAGTGTCAATCTGAGGATACAGTGCAGAGTATACGGAAAGTGTTGGATGAGTCTTAATAGTGATTACGAAGGTGTTTGGAATGATCACTAGTGATGGCGACATTATGTCTCTATTCATCATCCCATAGGGTCTCAACATGATGACCTACATCGAGTACCTTGTGAAGGTAGAGCTGCCTTGGGTCAACTGGTAACAGGCATCTGCACCATCCCACACAAGCAGGAAAACCCATTTATGGGTGTCAGACAATTTCTGCGGCCTCATCAGCCATTACATCTGTCCAACTAACTCCCCACACTGCAACTTTCTTGATTTTTATGTGTGTGGCGCGGTTGAGCGAGAGACCGACCATCAAAAACCAAAAATGAACTGAAAGCTAAGAGCATGGCATCATTCACTAACAGGAACAAGGAGATCGTCCAGAAGAGATGCAGAAGATTCCAAAGTCGTCTGGAGACCGTGGTTGAAGCCAATGACGATTTTTTTGAATAAATTTACTCTTTAGCATTTCAAGATATTTTTGTATGACCTTGGTAAATATGTCTGTTAAAATGAAATGTCAGTGTTATCTCCATTTTTGTGTAATTCAGCCGACAATTTATACATCGCGCCGTATATTTTCATAAATCCGTTTGCCCAGTTTACATGACGGAAATACTCAAGAGACACATGATTAAAACGTCGCTGTATTCGCTCTGATATTGCTTGCTGCTAATCTTACGTTACACACACAGACATAATGTAAATCATGGATTTTCCCGTGATAATTTCACATATGCCTTTCACCTTATACTAACACAATTGATTTCTTTTACGTTGTAAAATAAAACTAAACTTTTTTCGTATGAACATTGTTTACGAGGAACTTTATAACATTTCTTTCAGCTTAAAAGCAAACAAAGAATATTTTCTCAATAATAAAATTATTTAAATTTGTTGATCTGCATTCGAAGATTATTCCTTCGCTTTTCACACACATTATGTATTATTATTTATTGATTTTTATTTTATTAATTAATTTCCTATTTACTTCATTTTTTATTTTTACTTCTTATAGAATTTATTCAGTTCTAAAGTTTGCTATTTAGTTTGAAAAGTCACTTTATTAGTTTTAGGTTACAAGTTTAGCCGTGATGTGGTTGTAGGTTGAAAAGCAGGAATTTAGTTACTTGGTTCGACTATTTTCAGCATCCCACGTATATACGCTTCATGTTTGTTAAATGTCTACGAGAATAAAAGCTAAAGTAAAAAGAAACTACTAAATACTCATTTGCCTACTAAAATATTCTTGAATTCTTAAAATCGTTGAAGACTTTTGATATGTCTATTTACTTTTGTCAAGTGTCTATGTGGCTACCATTTTATACAATTATTTTTTGTTGCAACATCTGCTTTTTTTTTTGAAAAAGCAACACACTTTTCTTTTTCCATTATGTAGTACCTTTTCTTCCTTAACATTTTAATTTTAACTTCACCTAACTCACTGATCACTTTCTGTCCCTTCTTTTTCATCTTTGAGACTACATTTGGGTTTTTCTTTCTTTTCTTGTTTACCTCTCTTCTTTTTTTTATCTCTTCATTCCGTCTTTTCTTAATCCTGCTCTTCTTTCTTTCTTTCTTTCTTTCTTTCTTTCTTTCTTTCTTTCTTTCTTTCTTTCTACTTACCTAGCTACCTGCCTACATACATATCTGTTTCTTTTTCCTTTTTTATACATTTAAATACTCCGTTCTTTCTTTCTTTCTTTCTTTCTTTCTTTCTTTCTACTTACCTACCCTTCCGTTTGTTTGTTCCTTTTTTATCCATTTAAACCCTCTGTTATGTCTATCTTTGTTTGTTTGTTTGTTTGTTTGTTTCTTTCTTTCTTTCTTTCTACACTTCCGTCTTTAACTCTTTTCTCTTCAGTTTTATCCATTAAAATCTTTTTTCTTTCTTTCTTCTATATTCAACTGCATCCTATTTGCTAATGTTTTTTTATTCTTTTTCCTTTCTAATTTAATTACATTTTTTCCTGTATTTTGTGTACCATTTTTTAAAATCTTTTTTTTTTTGCATTCTTTCCTTCTTCCTTGTTCCCCTTCCTCTTGCATTCACGGGTTTTCTATTTGTATGCACTCAGGTCAAGAATCACATTTCGAAACGTTCGAAGCAAACACTAATTTGTTTGCCGACCCGAGTACAAAGTCAGCGTTTAACAACAAGTAAGGCAGGAGGAGGAAAAGCGAGATTGTAATAGCGCATACACACGTACCTGTTCACTCATGCATGAAGGTACGAAAGCGAGAACAATGTTGAATAATAGACAAAGCTTAAAAGAAAAGAAATTGTAAAATATTTCGAAAAAGAAACGAAAAATCCCTTGAAAATTGCATTAAATAAAAGGAAAAACAAATAAACAAAAAACAAACAAAAAATAAAAAAAATCTAACTGAAGCCGATATTTAAAAAAATATATTTTGAAAGAAAAACTTTCTACCTGTCACTGAATCTATTTGGTTTGCAGAGAATGACTTGGCGTTGTAGTTGCAATTGCAGTTGTTGTTGTTGTTGTTGTTGCTGTTGCTGCTGTTGCTGTTGCTGCTGTTGCTGTTGTTGTTGTTCGTCTTGTCTTACTTACCTTTCTCCTCTTTCTCATGTCTAATCGTCTTCTTCTTCTTCTTCTTCTTCTTGTCTTACCTTTCTCCTCTTTCTTATGTTTAACCGTCTTCTTCCTGTTCTTCTTCCTATTCTTCTTCTTCTTCTTCACTTCCATTTCCTTCTTTTATTACGTCCTTTCTTACTTCTGCTACCCCTCTTCGTACTCTTCTATTCTATTTCCATCGTCTCTAATTCGTATTCTTTCCTTCTACTCACTTCTCTGTCTACCTCTGTGTACAAATGCTAATTGCGTACGAAAATACACAACCACACAAAAGTGTAAATACAGTTTGTGTACGTCCTTCTTTTTGATTGAGCAACTTGTTCAAAATTGATTGGCTTCCGTTAGTCCACCTTTTTAATTACATAATAATTGAACTTGTTTTCAGCTAATTCAATTTGGTTTTAATTACAAAATTAATTACTAAAAAACCAGACTGATTATCTTTAGAGGTACATCTGAGGCCAACCCAGAAAAAAAAATATATCTAAAAATACGACGCTAACTTCCGTTGTGGTCATTTATTTATTTACTTTTTCGGCTTCACAACAATGTCGAAGTGTTTATTTTTTGCACTCTCGAATCATTCTTCGTTCTATTTAGAATATGTTAATTTCAGCAACCGTTGCATTCCATTGGGACCATCAAAGTTCTATAAAAAGATATGGGGAATTTGAACAGAGTGATCAATCTTTTACCTAGACAGTGACCCAACGATCACACAAAGTCTACTGATAAAAAAGAAAATTCGTTCCACACTCGTGTCTGTTCTTTTCGGACATATGGGCAACATTTTGGATATAAAGGGTTGGAAATAAATATACAGCACTTCATAAATATAATTTAGAAATTTCACATAGCTTAATTTTAAAATAATTAAATACTAAATAAGAAGAAAAGGACATGAAGAATACCAAATCGGAGCATTCACAAGAACTGGATATTTTTCGGAGAGTTTGTCATCTAATTCTTGTGTTATCATTCCCTTTGACTGCATCTCACGAACTTAATATTTTCGTGAGTTCTACTTTGAACGGATTTTCGAGTGTCTTAGTTTGACACGATTTTACGATGTCTGAACTGAGTTTAATGTATTCCATTTAGAAAGGATATTAGGTTGTTCTAATTTGAACGGATTTTTCATGTTTCCTGCTTTGGATAGATTTTACAATATGTTACTTTGAATAGATTTTCGGATGTCCTGATTTGAAACGATTTTACGATATTCTACTTTTGAACTGATTTTAATGTGTTCCATTTAGAACAAATTTTAAGATCTACTTTGAACGGGGTCCTGATGTAGTGAAGACAACGATAGTTGTCTCCCGCTCGAACTAACCTATTATAAAAAGTGCATTATGTGCAGTATTCGGACTGCTTTGAATAAAGCTTCATTACAAGGTTAAAAGTTCGTCTGTTTTCTTTACACCTACTTTTGGATGGATTTTAAAATGAGCTACTTTGAACGGATTTTCCAGTTTTCTACTTTGAACGGATTTAATGGTATTCTACTTTGAATGGATTTTACAACGTGCTACGGATTTTACGGACTTCAACTTTGAACGGATTTTATAGTGTTCTACTTTGAACTGATTTTAGTATGTTCTATTTTGGACGGATTTTATAGTGTTCTACTTCGAACGGATTTTAGTATGTTCCATTTTGAACGGATTTTATAGAGCTCTACTTTGTACAGATTTTACAAGGTTCCTATGTGAATGGGTTTTATGGTGTTCTGCTTAGAACTGATTTTAGTATGTTCTATTTTGAACGGATTTTACGGTATTCTTCTTTAGGTTTTTATTTCCTTTGGACAGATTTAGGTTTTTCTCCATTCATGTTTCAAACGTTGGTACTAAAATTATATCCGTTGTCTGCTTGTTGAATCATCCTCGTAGGCTTTCTTAACAATTCAAATAGATTCACAACAAGAATATCCAAGTATCAAGCAAAAATGGATGCTTATTCGTTGCGCATGTAGCGATTGCGTAGTACATAAGTTCACTCAATGGCGTCTCACTGCCGACTCAGTAGCCTTACGGGAGAGTGTCTGTTAAAGCACGAATATTAAGGCCTTCTTATCGATTGAAAAGTTACATGCGAAGTGTGCATCTGGTTCTTGAGATATTCAAAATTACTGGTTAGTTGAGAAGGAGAGAAAGAAAAAAAGATTAGAGAGACAAAAAAGGGATAAAAAAGAGAGGGAGAAGGAGGAAAGGACTGAGGGAGCTTACTGGAGAGTGATACATATAAGGGTATCTCAATAGTTAGCATCAGGGAAAACGAAATCGGCAGAGTGAGTTCGAATTTGGACTGATTAAAAAAGTTAAAAATATCTCGGACAGAATGTGGAAGGAACGTGAAAGTGTGCTTTTTAATCATCACCCTCTCACAAGCAAGGGTATAAAAAGACGAAAAACGCAAGACAGTTACTGAGAGTGAGAAAAACTGAGAATACATAGTTGAGAGAGAGAAAACATTAAAAATTCATGATTCAAGGAGACAGAAGATGGCGATTAGCATTGCATTTACATTTTCAATTGGAGAATATAAAAAAGAAAAAAACGAAAGTGCTAAGGTAAAATAAGAGTTATAAAGCAACTGATATTTGCAATCCGGAAAAAAAATCCTGAAATTTCTTGCACATAACGAACAAAAACGGCCGTGTCATTTCACCCCAAGCAAGGCGATAATTCCACTTGGACGCAAGGGTGTTACTGGAAATTAAAAGCAGTGAACAGTTTAGTGAGGAGAAAAGACAATAAAAGAAAAGATTTCAGCAAGACAGAAGATGGCGATCAACGTTGCATTTAAATCTTTGAAGATTGTCAGTGGCAGGGAAGCTCGGAATCTGAAGAGAGCTCCACAGGCAAGAAGTGCGAGAAAAGAAACTATTACGTTACATCTGCCCAGTTCAACAGTAAAACGGTGAAACCTAGTAGCCACTCTAGTAGCACGCTTAAATTCATGCAGTCGAAGCCTCAAGGAGGAAAACTAATCAGAACAATTGCGATGAAAATATTTATGGAAAAGACGGAAGGAAGCCACGTCATGTTGGTGAGAAAATGTCGAGATATCCGGTCAGGACCGATTACATTACAGATTCATTGAATTTTATCAAGAATTTCAAGATATGTAGCAGAATCTTCAGACGAGATATGGCAGTAGTATTCAATGTGTGGACGAATGTTAGATGTATAAGATGCAAGTTAGATTCTGGCAAGACGAGAAAAATTACCTGGCACGACACAGTGAACCAACTTTCCTAGTAGTAGATACATTGATATAATATAATCACTCCGCTTCATATCAGTGGAAAATGTGAGCCCACAAAGGTGCAAAGAGTTGTTTTCCTAGAGGTTAGAATGCTGATGGCATGCAGAAAAGGTTCTTTATGGTGATTAAAAGAAAAGTTTTGTTTTGGAGACGTTAAAATATACAAGCTATTCCTTGCGCAAGTTAACTACTGATAGGAGATCCTTTTCGAGAGCAGTTAACAGTTTCACTTGTGGGACCCCTCTCGGGCTTGCTACGAAGACAGAATTAAATAACTGTGTCATCAGTATAAATACTTAATGGCGAGAGAAGCAAAGGAACTGAGTGTAAGCTACTTGTCGCGTTTGTGTGAATGAACGGCAGAACTAACACTAAGAGTAGTAAAACATAGGACATTATTATTATTATTTAGAGCTACAAAAGACAGGCAGCTGTGGAGAGCCATGATTGCCTGCGTTCTGAATGCCGATAGCATATACAAATATATATTCAATGGATATTGATAACCGCAGGACATATACGCACATTCTCTTCATTGATCGAAAAAGTCTGAACTCAATTCATTTGTTTCATCGCCAGATATGTTGCTCAAAGATCTCGGAATGGTGATAACTAAGGTGTGTGTGTGTGTGCGTATGTGTGTGTGTGAGCTCTTGGGAAAACAACTCTCTTATATTTGTGTTTCAGATGAACAATTTATATAGATCCAATATTTATTACTGAAATGTACAGTAACTGTGGCACAAGGCCGAAGGAGAAATGAGGAAATGCTTTGCTAACTAACCTAGTCCTAGTTAATCATGAGCATCACCCATCCATTCAATACAATTTACCGCAAGAACACATCCCTCACCGCCCAAAACGTCATATACAGTATAACCCGGATATAAGAGACCCGGATATAAGAGAAACCCCGGATATAAGAGATATTTTCTCTGGTCCCAAATTAGAGCCATACTTACCTAAACAAAATAGACCAAACCCGGTTATAAGATAAACCCGGATATAAGAGACTTATTTTCCGGTCCCGACAACTCTCTTATATCCGGGTTACACTGTACCACAATACCACACATTCGCAGGCGATCTACAAAACAACCCGTTGTATAAAAATCTTGCGATAGTCCGTAATAAAATAGATAAAAATTTCATCAATCATGAAATGAGTGTCGTAGTGGGGATGAACCCAGAAAACTAAAATAAAACATTTGCTAGTAGGACCCGTCCATCCCACAGACAGAATAAAGTGGCCCACTCACTAATGGTGTGGGGAGGGTAAAAGTAAACAACGGAATGGGGAAATCAATATCTGACGCAGCCGAGATGAAAAACGGGGTTAAAAACAAACTGGGAAGCTTGGGAGACTCGACATGGATCATAACAAAAGAGAAAACCGGAAACAGGGAAGCAGCAACAATCACATTAGCTAGGAAAAACAAGTAGTGTCTAGCTTAACCCGGGGGGAAGGATCGAAGGAAATCACACCGTTGTGCCGAAGAGGACTTTAAAAATGAACTCAAGAATAGCCCCTTTTACACAAACCAAGCTCGCTACTCTCACCGACCATTCACTGAAATCTGTCGACAACAAACGCTTTCTATCAGTTCTGATCTTCATCTTCAGTTGATGCCGAAAGAATCTGATCAGAGCCTGATGAGAATAGCGTTCATATCGCAAGATTACCCCCATGCGCGCCCATGCGCGCCGTCTAGCAGCGTTAGAAACACCATTCATTTCACTCCAGAATACAATTTATATAGGTTTGTCGACTAGTTTCTTTCACATGCAACAACGAAACAACTGTATTTTTAAATTGACTTCTCTCTAGAAACCGAGTTTCAAACTGATAAATGATATTTCTGAACTTTAGCTGATTACATTATCTTTCCTCTAAAACATTCTCAATCAACCGTGTCAGTCAATCGATACTTCTCTTTGGACACGTCATAAAAAGCTCCTTCATGAAGATTTCAAACATTTAGCTGTTATATCAATCTTTTTGAAAAATGCCAATATTTGGCAACTTGTACGTGTCTACAAACGCCACAAACTTTTTTTTTTAATAAATGCCTGGTTTGATTTTGTTCCTTTTTTTACAGCTTATCGGCAATTTGTAGGTTATTTAAAGTTAAGCATATATATCATACATAATGATTCTTTTTTTTTTTTGCGAACAAATATTGCATTAACAATTTCTTTTGAGAATAACGCTTTTTTCAGATGAAATTCCTATTTAATCCATAACCAAAAAATAAAGGAGCTGGATTCATGCCTTTCTCATGGATATTTGTCTGTAAGTGATCGTAACAAATAAGGCTGGAATTCGAACTGGGTTTCTCAAATTAGCATTCCACACTACAATTCATGACACCACACGCACCACTTTCTCATCATTGAGACAGCCACTAAGCTCCTTGAAGGTCGACAAATATTTACGCTTGTGCACAAATTGTGTTGTGGTGCAGCTCAGGTGAAATATATCAGGTAAATACGAGAAGGCGACGCGCGCGACTGTCAATAACGTTAAGATTCATTAGGAATACTATATACATTATCCCTTCAGAGGGGAAGATTTAGCCTAATAGATCATTATTTTTTATTATGCAATATTCTTATTAGGAGAGTGCAAGAGTTTCCAGTATTTCCATTTTATTAAAATATCTTTGTAAAACTGTATACTGATGCACAAACACAATCTCTCTCTCTCTCTCTCTCTCTCTCTCTCTCTCTCTCTATATATATATATATATATATATATATATATATATATATATATATACTAACCAATGTAGCAGCACAAAGAATCTATGTCCAAATCGTAAATCCCAGTTTCACGTATATCGATAATCAAACCAGAAGTACGGATATATATATATATATATATATATATATATATATATATATATATATATATATATATATATATATATATATATATATATATACTAACCAATGTAGCAGCACAAAGAATCTATGTCCAAATCGTAAATCCCAGTTTCACGTATATCGATAATCAAACCAGAAGTACGGATATATATATATATATATATATATATATATATATATATATATATATATATATATATATATATACAAGTATAGGATTAGTGTATACGGAATAAATTTAAATAACCCAAAAATACTATTCTTAAAAGAGTGCTCAATACAGAGTAGAGTAAATCACTTGTTAAGACACCAGATGTGTTCAAACAAAATTCGTTGGCGAATATGCAGCGCCAGTGGGTGTGATTATGTGGAAAAAAATACTTTTTAGCAGCTGAAGACTTGATCTATTCAACATTATTATTGTGTTCCCTGAATCAATTGTAGATTTCGTGGAAATAAATAGGCGGACTTACTTTTAGAGTATCCATCGCACATCAACAGAAAATAAGCCATTTACTTGGTGACGCATGTCTCGGTCATGTATCGCTCATAATATAAGGACAAGTCTTTTGCTGTAGCCAAAGTAGAAATAATTATAGACATTATTAAGACGTGTGCATAACCAGTTGTCATTGAAGCGCCGTGTATTATTTCAAGCTGAGATTTAACAACCACCTTCAGAAGATTCCAGATAAACCGTATACAAATGGACTCCAAGAAGTTCTTCGCGACTGTACAGACTTTCAATCGATTTCTCATGTAAAATATCACTTTGATCACACCCTGCGAAAACATTATCTGCTCTAGAGGGTTAGCAAGCATATTTCTTAGATCATTTTAACTGTAGTGAATTTGTTTCTGTCTGGAAGCTTAAGTTACATTATTTTAATGGTAATGGCAATATTAACCGTTTCCACAGAGACAACATCCGACATTCATTGACCGAACAGTTAATGTTTTGAAATCTATAAAATCTCTTTTTTTATTAAAACAGTTTCTTTTTACAGGAAATTAGACATCATTAAATGTTATAGCTCTTTCTAATGTGGAATGGGCTTACGGCCAAATCACTTTGAAACGCCGGTTTCCGTGCGTTCACCGAAGTTAAGCAACGTTAAACCTGGTCAGTTCCTAGATCGGTGACCGCTGTGGAATGTCAGGTGTGCAAGTTTGATGTGCAGGTGGTGTAATGAAAATTGGCTAGAAATTGTTAATCGTAGTCGAGTTTCATTTCTCGTTAGGGTCGTTATATTTATTTACGCTTAAATACCCCTACGAAAGTTATGAATCCACTTCTTCTCCCCCACCCTCAGATATTGGTAAGACTTATATCACTAAACGATTATTTATCACGAAAAATTCTTAGAATCTAAAAATATTTTATAGCCTTAGATAAGCTGCAAAGGGTTGATAAGTTGCAAAAAATGAATCTATAAATCAATACTGATTTCGGTTTTCTACCGGTTTCGTTTTTGATATTGTGGAAAGCTAACAGTTGGATTATATCATTATTTTCACTTCTAGTTTAAGACGCTTTTGATCGGGATACTGAAGGTTTTAAGAAGCATGGAACCACCCTTTAACAGCTGTTTTTCGCAGGTCCACATTATCCCGGGTTGGTAGCACCTGTTATGGTCCCAGCTATGGGAAAATAGTGACCCCTCAAACAAAAATCAACAGTACATTATTATAATAAAATGACCAACATTTATAGCAAAATGACAATGCAACATTATATATATATATATATATATATATATATATATATATATATATATATATATATATATATAAATATAAACATACGTTTTTATAGTAAAATTACCAATAATACATTTTATGATCGAGAAACTATATATCTAAAAACACACCTTTTGTCCTGAAAGTATAAAATTATGTACAAAATATCTGCAGTTCAATGCATAGAATTACGTACAAATATTTATAATTCGGCATTAAATAACTTACTGAGGTTGATATGTTGCTAAACAAAATCAACTAACCTTCTTTTGAAAGTGTTTAAATGATGTGGTGTTTGTTATTTGGTAAAGCTCTTCGTTTGTGATTACATAGCACCAATCTATAAAGTAGGATGATGTATCGTCTTCTTAATGATTTAGAGGATTAATCTGTTTGAAGCCATTTTAGATAACTGAGAAAACTTAAATAATAGGACACCTCGTCATGCAGCAAGATAATCTCGTTACAAACCTGTTTGGTGATTCATCTGCGCTAGACTAAGGGGCATTAAGGAAATTCCATTAAAATACTTATCTCGCCAGATATCTAGCCAGATATCTCGCTAGAGAAGTGAGTTTTAGTCCCACTGTCTGCTTCAAGATAGTGGCCTTGTGTCTGACTAAACTATGCTTAGAAATCGACTTAAGCCCAGGATTGATGGTAAGCAAGATTGTAAGCAAGTTCTTCACACAGAGCTAATCACCAGTTTCTAATTCTGTGAATTTATAACAGACTAAAGAGTGACAGACAGAAATATGGGCGCCTACAGTAGCATGATGGAAGTCTACGGTAGCCCGGTGATCTCTTACTGTAGCACGATAGGCATCTACGATTGCAGGATGGCCGCCTATTGTAGCATGATGCGTGCTTACGGTAGCATGATAGGCGCTTATGGTAGCACCATGGGCGCCTACTGTAGCACGATTGGCGCCTACAGTAGCATGATGGATGTCTACGGTAGCACAATGATCCCGTACTGTAGGACGATAGGCATCTACAATTGCATGATGGGTGCCTATCGTAGCATGATGCGCGCTTACGGTAGCACGATGGGCGCTTATGGTAGCAGATTAGGTGCCTACTATAGCACGAATGGCGCCTACAGTAGCATGATGATCTCTTACTGTAGCACGATAAGCATCTACGATTGCAGTATGGCCGCCTATCGTTACATGATGCGTGCTTACGGTGTCAGGATAAGCGCGGATGGTAACACGATGGGTGCCTACTGTAGCACGATGGGCGCTTACAGTAGCACGATGGATGCCGACTGTAGCAAGATGGGTGCTCACTATAGTAAGTTATTTTATTGAATTTGAGCCTCCAGCATAAGGCCTTAATGTGGCATTTTAGTAGGCTAAAATCTACTTAGTGAACAACAATTACTACTGAGGTGATTTCAATTGTCATTTTTTCTTTTAATCATTTCGTCCAAATCAAGGCCACTAGGACGCAAGGTGTTAGAGAATATGAGAAAAACTATTAAGGAGAAAGGACAACAAAAAACAAGAATTTATATGGCAAGATAACGATTGATATTGCATTTAAATTTTTGACGATCACAGTTGACTGGGAAGCAAGAAACCGGAACAGAATTCCACAAGAAGTACGATAGAAGAAACTGATAGCATAGAACTTACGGTTACATCTGTCCATTTCAACTGTAAAATGAGATGTTGCACTTAAATTCATATAGTCCAGGTACCATAGAGGAAAGTTCATCGGAATAATTACTATGAAAGTATTTATAGAAAAAGCACAGGGAAGCTACGTTACTGCAATGGGAAACAGACTGAAGCCGAGATGCCATGTCAGATCTAATAACATTACCGATTCTTCTTTCGATTTTATCAAAAATCTACACTAGACCAGATGCATCAGCAGTATTAAAAAAAATGAATGGTCGACTTATAAATGCGTAAAATAGATTCTAGTGAATAAAATTGTCCAGTGAACCAACTTTCTTAGCAGCTGACCTAGCAATTGATTCAATATAGTCTTTCCACTTCATATTAGTTGAAAACGTTAGTCCGAGAAGGCGCAATTTGTAACTCTCATGGAGTCGCTTTGGTCAGTTTAGGTTGTTTGATTTTATAGCATGTCGGCCTTTAATGTGTTAGTGAATGTCGAATATTGTATTGGGCATTCAGAGAAGACTATACTAGCTAACTGTAGTTAGCATGGATTTCACGCCACAGAAACCCTTAAATATCTGTCTATATTTCTGAGATGAGGTGTTGTAATTATTTACATTGTTCGGACTGTTGTTGCCATATTCATAACGTACGCTACGTGATTAAAATTTGGAACTGAACCATTAATTTCGTCCACAGGAATAGATTGTTTTAGTTCCACATGCCATACCTTTTCCAGATGTCTCAGTAATCTCCCTTTAACTCAAATGTCCAATCTTTGTTCACCACTGCAGTCGCCTGGTATTGAACTCACAACTCTTTGGGTTAAGTCACTGGATCTAACACACCCCTTTTATCCACGGGACCATGTGTACAACGTCCGAAATGCCGCGAATATGACAATAACGATGAGTACAACAGTCCGAACAATGTAAATAATGTAAATATCAACGCTTGTTACTTTATGTTGTGGTGAACTTAGTGAGAATCTAACTGGCTGCTAATGATCCACCAGACTAGCTTCGCTATCCTTACTTCACGCGGAGGTGCCACGTCTTTGAGTACCTTGTGTTTGTAGCCCTGGGATATACAAAGCTGTTCTTTGTAAATAACACAACATTAAAATAGTCGAATGAAGATCTATAGAAATATTAAAAAAAAAAATAAAAGTCTTCTAAAAGAAGAATGGTATGAGAAATGTGGCGTCAGCGAAAAGAAGAATCCATTTTATGAAGCAGCACCAGTCTCTGATGTGACCCAGGTTAAACATGGCCTGTCATGCAGAAATAGCTTTTTGACTTAGAATCACTGATCAGAGTTGCAAGGTGACGGCTTGATGTTGATTAGGGTTATCAGGATGATTGGATTTAAGAAAAAATACAAGACATTAAATTATAAACAAGAAGATAGTTCAAATCCCAATGTCAATTCCAATTCAGGATCATTGTAGAACACTTTTGTAACTATATCAAGTCATCGATTTTTTAAGCTGAAACATTTTTGACTCTAAATTTGTTTTTCTTTTGTATCTACTCAGTTCTAGCTTTCTCTTTACCTTTCTTTCTTTCTTTCTTTCTTTCTTTCTTTTAGAAATAAAGAAATAATTTCCATTTGTTTGATTCTCTTTACACATCCGTTGATTTATTTCATTTTTTCAATTTAATCTTTCTTTCCTTCTTTCTTTCTTTCTTTCTTTCTTTCTTTCTTTCTTTCTTCTGTCCTACCTTTCAGGGATTTGTTTGTTTACTAGCACGCTTCTTTCTTTCTTTCTTTCTTTCTTTCTTTCTTTCTTTCTTTCTTTCTTCTGCCCTACCTTACAGGGATTTGTTTGTTTACTAGCACGCTTCTTTCTTTCTTTCTTTCTTTCTTTCTTTCTTCTGCCCTACCTTACAGGGATTTGTTTGTTTACTAGCACGCTTCTTTCTTTCTTTCTTTCTTTCTTTCTTTCTTTCTTTCTTTCTTTCCGTTCTTTCCGTTCTTTCCGTTGGTTTGTTTCTTTTTATTCAATTAAATCTTCTTTTCTTACTTTTTTTGTTTCTTTCTTTCTTCTTCCCTACCTTTCATTGATTTGTTTGCTTGCATGATTGCGTCTTTCTTTCTTTCTTTCTTTCTTTCTTTCTTTCTTTCTTTCTTTCTTTCTTTATTTATTTATTTCTTTCTTTACCTGTAGCCATGTAAACAACCTTGCATTGTTTCCCTCGCGTAATGGACAAGAGGTGATTAACTTGTCACGCCAGGCCCCAGCAAATCAGACACAAATGCGACACCATTATTACGACACTGCTACAAATGACATCCCCGATGACCCAACATGGCGCTCCGGGCATCGTTGTTCACATCTCATTGATCCCCTTACTTTGCATCTAATCGTCGGCAGCTTGGATTAGGGTCAACCCAATTAATCTACTCTTCATTCAACAGGTTTAGGGCTGGCTAGCGGGCTTTTCATTAACTGAAAGCTGCGGTGACTGATGAGAATGGTTCAATAGATTATTTTCTATTAAACATGGATGGTTGTGAGTCTGGCTTGAAAGGCAATAAGCAAAACCCGGGAAAATATTTTTCTTATTATTTCAATAGTATTTTGCAGTTGACAATTTACTTCATTCGAACCATCTTTTTTGGTTTCCGTCAAAATTAATATTATGATGATATGTACTTTTTAAATAGATTTTTTCATCTGACATTATTTCTTATTTTTTCTAAAAAAATAATCTTTGTAGTAATAACAAATAATTTCGGATTAAAAAAAATTTTTTAAAAATATTCATTAAACAATTACATTTCGGATATAGATGTGCGTTCGTTACATAGGTAATTAAAACCTTTCTCTGTAAGTATAGTCTCCCGTAGCCAAACTAGTAGCAGCACGTTTCGACTATAGAAGTGGTTCCCTCGATGGAAAAAAAAAGTGGTATGCGTTCGATTCCTGTTGGTAAGCACAACTTTCTTTAGCGGGACTTCTCGATCTAGATTACCGTTTAAGAAAACAGACACGTTTATCCATTAAAAATAACGTTTATAGTATAGTATGTATGTGGGTGAGATGTTCATTTTTAACCATGAGGTCCACGTTCGAATCCTACTATGGTCGATTTGTCAGGGAGTTGATTTCTTGATGCTATCGGCATGGGGAGGCGATCCCAACACATTTGGAAATTGTCTGAAAACCATAGCTCGTCTTTTTTTTACAATAAGATTCAAGCTGTACATGGCCCGGAGGCTATTCGTGGTAGGGGGTTAAGTTAAGAGCTAATTTGTACGGATAGATAACGGTTAACCTTGGCTTTGAACAGGTTAAGTTTGCAGTGATCGGTGAAACAATCTTGGGAGTGGGTTCCACGGAGTAGTGTTTCGCGGAAAGAAGCTGTTCGAGTGGAACTTACTTCTCACCGATGAAGCATGGTGGGAATGTGAGTGGTTTTCAACAATGTAATGGCATGACATGTGTTTCTTGTGTGAAATTAAGTAGACGGAACTTTTCGGAGGTCATCAATGGTTGTGCGAGTAGGAAGTCATAAGTCATCGTAACCGAGGATTTGAGCATGCTTGTTAAAACTGTTGACCACGCCTGCTTATGCGTTCTCTCCCAGAAACTAAGGCCAACTCATCATAGTTGCAGTATAAACCATAGGTGGGCTCTGTAGGTATTGAAGAAACCCAGTGTGCCTGTGCAAGCGTCTGTAACAGGAATTGTCTAATCACCCTAGCAGACAATATATATGGCAGACACACATAAAATATTGATCTTCAGGACACGAAGTTTCTCAGATGGTACCTGCTCATTAGTTTTTATTCTTATTTAAGTTTTACTAAAAAAAGTTTTTTTTTTAATTCTGTATTAATTTTGTGAAAACAAGCGAATTCAATAAGCTGATTATAAAGGAGATATGTTAGAGATATTAAATCTGAATTAATGTCAACTGTCCTTATTAAAAACTGCTTTGCTTCTTTCCAGATACACTCACTGCTCCACGAAGACTTCAAATGTAACTAGTAGCGACTTCTCTTGAGAATGGACAAAATTTGGCATAGTGGAGCTATCAAGTATCAGCAGAAAAAGGGTTTAACCCCCAAGGACATTAATAATGACATGGCTGCTACATTAGGGGATGATGTCCCAGCGCACAATTGGGTAACTGAGTTTAGGTGAAGATGTGGCACCATTTAACGAGGCAGAAAGGGAAAAGAAAGAAAAGAAGAAAAGGAGAGGCTAAGAACCGAATCGTGAGTGATGAGCAAGAACACACACACAGTTAAGAGACAATGGATAAAAGGATATTTTCATAAGTAACAAATGGCGAAAGAGTGTCATTACAATGACAGGGAAATTCTGAGTAAAAAGAAAAGGAAAGAAGGAAAGAATCAGATATGTTTTGGCATCGGCTGTGTTATCTAAGGATATGAAAACAAACTATTGGTACGGGAAGACATCTTATTATCAACTACAGACCGGCTGGCCAAAGAAAAAAAAAATTCAAATGAAAATGTTATTTCGTTAAGTGACGAAAAACAGGCAACTAAAAAGACTTGGACAGATATGAAAAATTAAAAACCACCCACGAACGTCCGACGGAACATTCTTGCCCTGCGATAATAAAATTTTGTTATCAGGAATTTGTACCGAAGGAAAATGAATGTGTTTTCTTTCTTTCTTCGAGGCGACAGACTGACTGGAACTTTGGAGATGTTTCTTTTTGAGGCCGTGTCAAGAAGACCACACATTCTGATAATTAGCGATAAAATACCTGACGTAAACCACGTGTAGAACAAGAGTTATGACCGCCATTGTCATATTGTCCCGTTCGCGGCTGGAGAAATGATAAACCATTAAGGGGAAGAAAAGGGAAGGAGAAGAGATCATTTTTTTTTAAGCAAGATATTTTTTTTTCTTCCTGAAACAAAGCCGCAGATTCGTCCACGCCCGACTGAGACATCATTGGTCGAGTGGTGATCACGTGATGCACGAGGGAGGCTGTTGCCGCCCATCTGGAGGATGAGTAAGAGAGGTTTCCACGAAGATGTGGGGAGGGCAGTTCACGCCCCTCTGAAGTATGATGAGAAGGTGGGAGTGAGGAAAGGTTCCCAAAAATGGAAAAAGGTGGAAATTCCAGAGAGGTGGATATGTATTTAGAATTATCGAGGAACCCCCCGGCGCCGACAAACTCACCCCGGTTTTGGTCGGCGCCCATATAAACGAAGCCACAACGAGCAGAAATGAGTCGAGTCCCAGCAGTTCCCAGAGTCAGTCTCCGGTTGAGGCAAGCCTCGCAGATAGCTGACCAGGATTCGCGCACTCCGGACCATCTTCAAACCAAGAACAATTATTTTGAAGAGCGACTTAGATCCAGATCACCGAAATAAGTTTTTTTTTTTACTTTCGTCCAAAGACCCACCGAAACACCAATTTCTTAGAGAGCAGACGACTTGAAGTGTTAAAACTTGCCTAGCGGAAAACGACGTGTCACAATCCATAGAACGGGTCGGGAGATAGATGCAGTCCTATGTATCGAACAACTAGACATAAAGTTTGTTACCTTTTTCTTTGATACTTTGAACTTTTGAGTTTTCATTTTATTGCCTTTTATGCATATTTGTGTGGTATCACCCCCGTTGAACTCGGTTTGCAGTACGGCCCTGGCGACTGATTGATTTCCTCTGCCTAGATCAATTCACAACGTGTGTAGGCAGACTGGGAATCAAAGTAGGACGTCAAAGTTGGTGCCGTGGTAGACTGGGATAGAACGACACGGTTGGCGCTGCGACCAGGGGACGACGTCACAAAGAGAAACTCTTGAATATAACCCAAGGTCTGGACATCCTGCAAATGCCACCACCGACGAAGACATAAATCAAATAGACAATGCTATTAGCATATCCCCTGAGTTGAGAATTTTCTGCACAATGAACTTGGCATGACGAAGGTTTCTGTTCGGTGGGTGATAGGTGGGTGACAGGTGGGTGACAGGTTTTCTGAAAGCGGATCAAAAGCGAAACAGTCAGAAGACATCGGGGGAGGGGGTATTCTGACATTGTTTGAGGCAGATCTAGCTAGACTCCTTGAACGTTTCGTAACT
Organism: Acanthosepion lycidas; assembly: GCA_963932145.1. NCBI lineage: Eukaryota > Metazoa > Mollusca > Cephalopoda > Sepiida > Sepiidae > Acanthosepion > Acanthosepion lycidas. The sequence goes on along the minus strand of OZ010572.1, from coordinate 111,828,253 downwards.
CAGAACGAGTGTTGGGTGTATCACTTTGAGCCAGTGACAATCTGGGCAGGAGAAATACGCCTCCTCAACGGCTCCAAAGAAAAGGATGGTGATGACCACTTTGTTTTAGGATGCAAATCTTTAAAAGGATCACACCATCAATGGCGAGTACTCTGTCAACTCGCTGAGGCAGTTATGAAAGGTTCTCAAGACGAAACACTCATGAAAACTGATGAAAGGTGTTTCATCAGGACAAATCCTTGATTTCAATGGCTGCTGTAGGTGGCATTGAACTGGTTGATCATCCTCCCTATTTGGCTATCATCTGCTCCCCAGCACGAAAAAGAAAAAAATACACTTGGCTGGGAAGCAGTATCACATTGATGATGACGTCATATCCGCTTTTGATGACGTTTTTGACCATCAGTATGAACAGTCTTCTTTGAACTGTCAGATATCAGTTTAGCTGGAAAAAACTATGCAGTTATTAAGAAGAGCTAATATTAATTCATGCAAGATTTCACAGAATCACTCATTCATAGTCAGCCTATGAACTTTTCACCCCACCTTCGTAGTTTAAAAAATAAATAAAAAATCAGTTAAAATTTAATTTCTATATCGATAGTTAAATTAAAAATCAAGTTTTCTGCTACTTAACGTGAATCACGTTCTGTCTCGCTAAAGTAGATTTTATTGTTCCAAAATAAAATTATTTTCTGATGACGTCGGCTTATCGGCAAAACATAGTATAATAAAAGTGTTCTAAATTGTTTTATATATTTACTCTTTTGCCGGCTTCTCGTTCAACTTTACTCTCTCTCTCTCTCTCTCGCTCCCCCCCTCTCTCTCTCTATATATATATATTATATATATATATATATATATATATATATATATATATATATATATATATATGAATGTATGCATGTATTTAATAGGACAATTAAGAAAATTCGAGGAATAAAAAAACGACAAAATGATAACACTATTGGCAATAAGATAGATGACATTTATTATATATTAGCCATTTCACGAAATTGAAGCACGAAGAGAAAGATTTTAAAGTCTGAATTTTCGGACATGCCTGTGTACTATTTCAACGATACTTGTTGTTGGCTAGAGGAATCTCTGTGGAAATTATACTTATTGAGTGAACCCAAAATTCCTGTTAATCCCTCAATGTGTGATTTTATTTTTAAAATATTTTTCAACTCTCTTGTCGGGTGTTATATATATATATATATATATATATATATATATATATATATATATATATATATATATATATATATTATCTAGTAGCGGGTATAGATATTAGGTTGGTGCAAAAATAATGACGTAATAATGTCGTTTTTTGACGTTAAAAAATACGTCGAAAAACGACATTATTACGTCATTATTTTTGCACCAACCTAATACTAATTTTCCAATCATTTACAGACAGTTGCCAAAATCTTTTTACGTAGATTTAATCGAAAAGCAAAGATTTATACGATAAGTAAATAAATTCATTGCAAAATAAATGAAGTTGAAAAGTCGAACACGCTTCTAAAAAACTAAGGAAAACAAACGATAATTTGGGTTCGATTTGACAAGGAACAATGGTGGATGAGAATTCTGAAACGGTTCGATTCTTGTCACAGAACTGCTCCTTTTGACCCTGACGTTGACGAGGTCGTCTGGGAAATCTGGGCTTCCTCTCTTAACACGTCCAAATACTGGCGAAATGTGTTATGTCCAATCGCGAAAACAATAGGATGTTTTGAATGAATAATCTTCATCTGACAAAAGGTAGACATATTTGGCAATGCAATCAGGTCTTTTATTATAAATATTTTCTATATTTTTGTTTCTTTGTTTTTTGCTTCTATTTTGATATCTATCCAGGAGAGGAAAAGATGAAGATATCTACTTGATTTTCATGTGACTGTAACATTTTTAGATAGAGTTTCTGCTAAGAGAATAGTTCTGGTCAAAGTTAATTTCAGGAACAGAAAGATCTCGGAGATATAATCTTTTTTTTCTACTTGCTGCGTCCATTCAGGAAGTTGGCGATCACGGCTCCCTACAATTTCTTGTTCTTTGTAGCTCTTAATAACTTTTGTGTTTTTGCCATCTTTCCAAAACCTTGCTCTGCCATCCATTCACTCAAGTTCGCCAGGTAGGTTGCGTGTTGTCTTTCTCTATCTCTTTGACCTTCAATCTGACATGTGTGTATCAACATTTCCGGGCCTTCTTTCCTCACTATGTGACTCAGAAATAGTATGAGAGTCCTTTTTGTTGTTATTGTTTCCAGAACTTCGTCGTATCTCAAGTGTTCGGTCCATGGTATTCTCAGCATTGTTTTTGTCTGCCCCTCAGGCCTTCAAAATGTTCTGTGAGTGTCATGTTTTCCAGGTCTTCTTTTATCATTATGGGCCCCAGAAATATAAATTGTCACTTTCTGGTTTGGTGTATAATAGTCATTTTTGTTCCCGTTTTCCTTAAAACTATTTCGTTGCTTATACACTCCGTCCAGGGAATTCTCAGCATTGTTCTGTACAGTTACATCTCTGTTGCCTCAAGTCTTGTCATCCTCTGTAACAAAATTGTCTAGCATTCACTGTCATATAGGAATGTAAGTTATCACATAGCATTTTAGAACGCTTTTCTTTGTTAATAACGAAATTTTCCTATATCTTAATCTTAATAATAATTTGTTTCATTTTGAGAGTTGTAAGCAATATTCTCTTTGGGTCACTTTCAACTTATACTTTTTTTCATGTATTTTGGCAATTTTTCTTAAAGTTCGTATTTTCTTGATTTCAGATATAAGTATAATTCCTTGAAATGTTCTCTTCCCAGAATTAGAGTTTATAATTATAGTTTAGATATATGCAAACATAAAAAGGTTAGTTTAAACTGATTCCTACTCTTTTATATATATTGCGAAAATCAAGTTTAAAGTTCGTATTTTCTTGATTTTTAAAATAAAACATTTTAGTAAAATTTTCGCTTTGAAAAACTCTATTCTTTCAAAATATAGTCAAGATATATAGAAATAAGAATTCTTTCAATTTAAATTGAATGACAACCAAAGATAGAGATCCACTCTCTAAGAATGCACCTGGAAATCGTTTCTGCTGAAGTACTTTTTAAAGGAACGACTACAGGCCGAGTGAAATGATCGATTTGTAACAGAGAGAGGTTGACGCACATAAATCACACACGCAAATATAACGTTTATTGATTGAAGATGGAAAACACGATCTTCCGTGAAAGTTAAACTCAATGAAACGAATAATTTTATTTACATACAAATATTAACGATTGTTACCCTGAAGGAATTATACGTAAGTTCGTTTTAAAATATAAGTATTTAATAAGCATAGTCTAGTGTAAGGCCGATTGAGCGACATCGATCTTCCAAATAGGATAGGAAAAAAATCAGTGTTGATTGTTAGAAACGCAAAATAAAAAGAAGGCAGCAATTACAGAGTGTGAAATCCTTAGGAAAGACACCAAAGACTAAGCACAATAGAATGAAGTAAAGAGTTTTGTTCACAATTATTTGAATGATACCGAATATGACACAAAGACAGTTTTTTTAGTAAATGCTATGTCCTTTAAGGACTTAAAGTCTCATGACTCTCCACAGATGGCGAATAGGTTTCTTGTTACCTTCTCCAAGACTTTAAATTGAGAGTAAACCTTCTAGTCCGGCTGTCAACCAAGGCTAAAGAGGCCAGTTTATGTTGCTATTTAACTCATAGGTGGATATTTGGTGGATAAATGGATTCATGCCTTTTCTCAAGCGTATTAGTGCGAAATGGACACAATTAATTAGGCAGGAATTTGAAACCGGCTCGACGATTTTCAACTTCTGTTCAGCCGTTACGCCACCGTAGACCTACAGAAAGGGCAAAGATGCAATCACTACGAAGATACAGGCCTGAAAGATCATTTGTGTAAAAGGAAAACAAAAATCAACATGAAAAAGTTTAAGTCTATTTTGTTTGGCTTTATTACGAGTAATTATATCCTGCACTATTTTAAATTTCCGAAATATATTATTTCTGTCTGGGAGTTTGACGAATTCAGCGACTTTCATTTAAGAATGGAAAACGTCAATAAAAAGAGACTTTTCGTTTCTCCTTAGTTGCACAGGTGTGCATATAAATGTAATCATAAAAGTATAGATGACGTCAATTTCTTCACAGACTGACGACGTTGTTAATGGCGTTAAGAAAATGTTCATTTTTTCTGACAAAATTTGCTGGAAGCTTGTTCCAGTTTGGTAGGTTCAATTTAAATGTTACACGCTGAATTTGTGATACAAATATTTTCAATTGTGATTTGTGTTCGAAAGAGTGAAGTTTGTATAACGGATCCGAGAGGTGAATATATATATGTATATTTTCTTTTTGAATGTCATTATCAAATCTGAAGAATTATTTTCTACTCGAAGAAATTTGATGTCGGTTGTGTCTAGTGGTTTTTACGCTAGTGGCAAATGAAAATTGTTCTTCAGCACTTCACTCATTACTCCGTGTTTTTTTAATACTGTTATCTGGATGGCCTTAAATATTTTATTATTATTATTATTACCCGTTCATTGCTTTTACTGAAAAGAAATCTATAATCTTGAACAGATTATAGATTTTTTTTTGCAACTTTGACCATCTTCAGGAAGTAAAGTTGTTTTCAGTAGGGGAAAATGTTTGCTTTATAATAGGATTAGCATTATATTTTGGATTAATTTTTTTTCTTCTCTCCCACTTCTCGCTTGTAGAACCCTCTTTCAGCACCATGCTTTCCAGCCAAATTTGATATTGAAAAACTTAAATGCAATGACAATAGTTTTCATCCTGATTCTATCGTTCTGCTTAATAATGTTTTTTATATTCTTTTACACCGTGTAACCCTTTGTGACTTACTTCAGCCCTTTTCCCACCACCGTAACGTGGCTTTCCTGTGTCTTTTCTGTAAATATTTTATGGTAATTGTTCTGATGGACCTTTCACGATAGACTTTATGAATTTAAGCTTAGTACAAGACTGACGGCAAGGTCTCATCATTTTACACTTGAATTGGGTAGATGTAAACGTGAGTTCTATGCTAACAGCCTTTTCGCTCTCACTTCTCTCTTGTGAAGCTCACTTTTGACTATTTGCTTTCCAGTCAACTTTGATCCTCAAATACTTAAATGCAATGTTAATCGTTACCTTCTCTTTTCTTAATTTTTCTTCTTTTGTCTGAATGAAACGTTGTGATAAAAACAAAAAAACAAAAAAAAAAAGATGATGACAATAGTCTAACTATAAACAATGTAAATCCTGTTCAATTATTCTTCTATCTCCTTAAGAATGATTTTTTTTTGCTCATATTCTCATACTCAATAACCCCTTACATCTTAGTAACTTTATTGCTTTGCTTGGGGTGAAATGATTAAAAAGAGTCTGCTGAATGAATTATTATTATTATTATTATTATTATTATTAATAATAATAATAATAATAATAATAATAATATTAATAATAATAATATGAACAATAGAAAATTATTCAGATTTTTTTCTCATGTTTTCCAGATTAGAAATTTCAAAGGCACTAAGCTTAAGGACAAAAGGAACTTTAGAAAATAGATGACTTGCTGAAAATCTTGTTTATACAAAACTTTAAAGAGATAAGATAACATATGTGACAATTATCTTTTCACTCTTTATAGAACGATTCCTCTGCTCGTTCAAATGGAAATAGAACCTACTAGTCCGTGTTTATAAGTTAAGCTTTAACTATCCAGACCATTGGAGATAATAATACAAGCTAAATGAACGTGATTGATTGACTGATATTTTTTACCGACACTTTGTGGTTTATTTAAAGCCGAAATATATAATGGATTATCGGAATATTTCTGTTTTTTTTTGCGATCGAATCAATTTCTTTAAAATAACAATGATTTTTCCAGGTACAAATCCTACTATTTAACCCATACTTGGAGAATAACGACAACAAAATGTAATAAAGCTCAGTCTTCATACAAAATGCTGAATCTGTGCATATGTTTGCATTAAAACAAAAATAAATTTTCTATAGTTCATTTCTTCCAGAGAACCAAACGACTGATTCGAACATGTACAGCTCCCAACTAGAATAGTTGAATGAAGAAATAATTAACACAAATGTGAAACCGTCCATAAATTAACTTTAAATTGCATTTGTTGCTTAGCTCGAAGCTGAGCATATTTGATTTGTCAAAGAAGTAAATATTTGATATTAACAGCATTGGATGACCATCTCATCGGTCAGTACTAATTTAAACATATGATAAAATCAAAGCTTGCTGATTAAACGTTTATTATCAATTTAAACATTTAAAAATTATTCATACGTTTCTTTCATGGTCTTGTCTATATATCTATAGCCAAAGTAGGAATATCAGGTGCACTAACCCTACACTAAAGCCGCTTGTACCCCGCTGGCGGGCCCCAGGTAGCAACGCTAGCGGTTCTCTGGTGGCAGCCACCGGTGGGCCCCTAGCCAGTGGCAATCTCGCTGCCCCATTCTAGGGCTAACGTTCCCCGCTGACATGAAGTGGAAAACGATATTGAATCTATTGCTAGGTCAGCTCCCAGGAAGGTTAGTTCACTGTGTTATGCTGGGCGGCTTTTCTCTCCAGAATCTATCTTTCATATCTATAAATCTACCATTCGTCCACGCTTAGAATATTTCAGATAGTCCGGTGCTCCTGCTATCTATCTAGATTTCTTTAATAAAATCCAAAAAAGAATCAGCAATATTATTGGTTCTGATCTGGTGTCTCGGTTTCAGTCACTTTCCCACAAACGTAACGTTGCTTCCGTTTGCATTTTCTATAAATACTTTCATGGCAATTGTTCGGATGAGCTCTTTGCTATGGTCTCTCCTTCGTGAAGAACTTTTTGTCGAACACTCTCCCTTGGAGCAGTGAGGAACCCAAATGTGGCTAAGCTTTGGGGTAGAGTCTCGTCTGGGTAGAAAAAACACCGACCCCGTGTATGCGGGGTCTACGAGGAATTTTTGCCTGATTCTACGGGCTCGGATTATTCCACCTAAAACAGGCCTTGTGCCAAATCCCGCCTCTTGGGGAGGTTGGGTAAATACCGGCTCTTTGCTATGATACTGAGACTCTTCGAATTTAAGCGCTGTACTAAACTGGTAATGAGGTTCTCACTAATTTACAGTTGAGTTGGCTAGATGTAACCGTAAATTCTGTGCTAACCGTTTCTTTTCTCGCCTGTGGAACTCCCTTCCTCGTTTTTCATTAGTTTTAATCAGCTATCTGCTTTCCTCCTGATTACTTTTCTTTTGTTCTCGCTCTTTAGCAATATTCCAGTTGTGACTCTTCCAGAATCAATAACCCCTTGCGTCTCAGTGGCTTTATTGCTTTGTTTGTTGTGAATTCGATTAAGAAATAAGATGTCTTGCTAAAAATGTTGTTTATACAGTAATTTAGAGAAATAACAGAATATATATTACAACTTGATTTTCTCTGTTCGTAGTCGGTTAGTAAAGTCAAAATAGCGTAATTGCCATTGAGGTTTAAATTCTCGTCGCAAGTAACGTTTTGCGAGCGTAGAACGATAATCCTTCAGTTTTGTTCCGTATCCCATTTTTTTTATAGTTCGATATAAGAAGCTGAAACGCTTCGAAAAAGTGAAAGAATCTGGATCAACTGTCTTTAAGCATTCTTCTTTACCCGTGGGACGAGGAAGGCAAACGAGAGTAGTTGTGGATAGAAACGAGCAGTCAGAGGGCAAAAGATGAAAAGACACCGTTGAATGGGTGTGAGATTTGGGAGCGTTCGAAAGTGGTGATTTGTGACTATCTTCAAATCTACAAAGACTGGGGTAATTTTCTTTGATCTAGCCTGTATTCAACACAAAAGGTCATTGCTATTTAATAAGCAAATCACACCGGAACTCACGACAACAACGCCGCGCGCACTGAAGTATTCGACAAACAAGTGTCGTGGAACGAAATTTCATTTGAAACCGAACAGAGACGACATGAAAAGAGCCCCTGATAACACTTAATTCTATGCCGTCTTTGCCGTCTTAACTGATTGTTATCGCAAATAACGCGTTCACGAGGAGAGCGATGCGACGTCCTCGATTTCGTAATGGATGCAAATTGTAGAGAGCGTTTATTTTGATTATTCTCTAGGGAGAAATTACTTGTTGTTATTTGAAGTATTTTTACTTCTTTTCCATTGGTGGAAAGCAGTTTTAAGTTTAATCCTTATCCGACAAGGCACATAATTGTTTTTGCAATGTTGTTTATGTAAACGAATCTGATAAAAAAAGTTAAAAAAAGAAAAAGGAAAACATGTGAATCAGAGAAGAACCCAATTCAGTTACTTAAAAAAATCAGTTTTTTTTTTTTTTTCTAATTTCGAAATCAAGAAAACTTTGTAGAGTCGGTTATAAAATTAACAAGCACAATATAAATGAAACGGCACACACGCCAATTTATCCCCTTATAGTCGTTGTGAACGTTTATTTATTTTTTTGAGAATATTTTCTGATCCCCAAAAAGGTTATTAAGAAGCTCAGTTTACAAATTTCGCACTTTTGCTCAGAGGTTAAACAAAAATTTTGATTGATTGATTGACTTACCTTTTTTACGGCTTATCAACACTTTGTGGCTTATTTAAACCCGAAACATATTGTGTACTGTAAGAATAATATATTTTTTTTGCAATTAATTGGTTGGTTTGTTTCCTATGGCTTATCAACAAGATACTTAAAGTCAGAAAATAATTTGAGATTGTAAGATTTTTTTGAGATAATAATGAAACTTCTAGGGAATATAATGAGGAAAGAAGATTTGGAGAATTTGACACTCACAAGACATACTGAAGACCTGAGGCACAGAGGAAGTCAGCGCATAACCTACCTAATAAACTTGTAGAAATGGTTGGCAGGACGAGAATTAATGTCAGAAAATATTTATTTATAATGATTTACTGATACAAGTTTTACTAATTAAACCAAAGCTGATGAGAAAAGAGGTGATTTCATATGTCTCCTAAGCGTATTTGCGCTTAAGTGAATAAAACGAACACAACTGGAATTAGAAATCGGCTCTCCAATTAACAATTCCGTGCCCTTATCCATTACACTACTCGCAAATCCAAGCTTACAGCAACTGGTATTCACAAGCGGTCACCCATTTCGATACTGACCGGGCTCTATGTTGCTTAATTCAACGTGATGCGGTTGTAAGTGAATATCATATTAATAATATTTTTTTTATTGTAACAGTAATTTTTCCAGATACAAGTCTAACGTGAGGAGATTGGTTCGTACCTTTCCTAATTTTATTTAGTTTTAAGTGAATGCTACAAACTCGACTGGATTTTGAACCCGGCTCTCTCATTTCGAGCTGCTTTCTATTACACTACTCTCGCACCCATGCTAAAACAGGAAAACAGTAATTATTATATCTGTTTCAAATTTTAAGTACACTTTTTTATGATTGGATTTAAAAAATAATTTCCATTGTTCATTATTATTCTTTTTAGAATTATCATTCTTTGATAAACTTAATGTTTTATTAAAAAAAACCCTACCTTTTGTGTTATTACAAATACATTAATCCACCATTACATTCTCTAGCGTCAGTAAATAAGAAAAAGGAGAAATAGATTACTATAATACATAACTGATGCGTAGGGATATGATGTGTGATGGATTATTTTCATACCTTTTTACTTATAACAAGAGATTCCAACTATAAAGGAGAAAGTTACACGCCGACAGCATTATTCCCAAGAAATGCTCCTTTGTAGAACAGGTACACGCGTGTGTGCTTCCCTAAACACTACAATCTAAACCCCTCAAATGTTCATCGTCATATATTCTCTATATCTTCATAACTTTCACGTTCTATCGCCTCCTCTTACATTCACATCACACATCTCATCCGGTAACACCATCTTGAGTTACATCCCGCCACACACACTCACACACATATATATATATTGAGGAAAGCTTCATTGAATAATTTAAAGTTTTGCCTACTTATTTTTAGTAGGATCCGTTCATATTCTCGGATGAGCATTTTGGTATCGACATTTAAAGAAGAGAGAATATTACCGTGTATATTGTTTTATTCCTAGTACTTTCAACATCAACACAATGTCATCCTCAGGGTGTGTGTTTTAAGACAAAATGTAGCGTTCATTTTTTCCTAAGACAAATGTTTCATGTGTAATTGTAGAAATTCTAACGAATATCCATTGCAAAACCGATGTCTTGTTTACCTAAGCACTATTTTTACTATAGAAAATCCAACAGTTAAAAATTAAAGAATTAAAAGTAGGTGGTACCAACATATATTAACTTTCACGAATAACGCATACAGAAAAAGACGTCCCTTTCTAAATATTTTTGGAACTTAAGAGACGTTAATAAAACCCCTACGATAAAATGGAAAATACTAAAAAAATTAGAACTTTTAAATTTTTAAATGAACCTTGCTTTCTATGTTTACACAAAAAACAAGAAATCAAATCAAATTTGCGGACAAAAAAAAAATCCCTATTAAACTATAGGAGTGAATTAACTGTAAATTGCCCACGCAGTTCATCTTTTACCTAAAAATATAGTTAAATTTAAAAAAAATACGTATTACCATTTCTTATAGCCATAATTTATTAGTATATAATGGTCTGTCCTCTACGGGAAATTACCTTATTTTGTTTATTCAGCTTTATTATTGCTATGTATTGCCGTTCAGTTAGAATTATTAATATCTTATACAGATGTTCCAAATTTTTAATTTTATCCACATGCCCCTTTAAGAAGCTTCCTGAATCTAATTATTTAAAAAAAAAAATTCTGTTGAAATTAACTTATAGTCTGATTATCCTACCTCGTCCTTCAACGTCCTTTCAAAAAACATATTTGTCTATAATCAAGATATATTTCTCGCTTACATATTTTCTGCAATCGTCAATGATGTACTATCTATGTTCCGGTTTATCATGGCATGAAAAAATAAATCACTCACCTCCACCCTCTGAGCTTACTTTTCTATTTAGCGCATATTTAGCTTTCATGTTTCAATAGTTTGATTGTACTTCTTCAGGCGATGGTAAGTAACTGGTGATTCAATGACTTTTAAGAATTTTTAAAAATAAGTGTTACCACTTTTCCGAAAGTTATAGGCGGTGGGTGGGGGAAACATATGGTCAGAATTAAAAATAGACTTGTGGCTATATCTTGATTAACGAATTAAATGGCAGATCTATGCTAAATAGAAAATTAAGCTCATAGGGTGGAGTTGGGTGAGTTATTGTTTCATGCCTTGATAAACGGGAACATAGACAGACCATCATTGACAATTGCAGAAAATATGTAACCGACAAATGTATCGTGATTGTAGACGAATATTACATGTCCCCAGAGTAAATGGACTTGATAGTATTGCTGCAATAGTCTTTAAGGAATCTACTCCTGAACTGGCCCCTGTTCTCTTTAAAGTCTACAATAAACGCCTTGCTACTTCTTGATTTTCCTGCTTGTTGTAAATCCATTTCCATTCTTTAAGAACTCAGCCGAAATCTTTGACCCTTCTATCGGCCAGACAGCCTTCTACCTTCTTTTGACAAGGTACTAGATGCTCTACTCAACAATGAATTGGTCGAGCCTCTCATCTCACAGAGTCTTCATTCAGACAAGCAATATGTCTTTCGCTTCAGTATGTCAACTGCTGATGTATTAACGGTTATTGTTGAAAGAGTCTATCAAGCTTTCCGCAAGAATGGTGTATCTCGGACTGTTGCTTTGTGTTATGGGATCTCACCCATAATAATAATAATGGACTATTCCATACTTAATAAATACTGCGCCTCAGTCAGTAGGCGGAAGTCAGTCAGTCGTTCACTTTCTGACCGGCTGATCGGTTGTACTCTCTTCCTACGGACGGGAGGAACCCGAAGGAGGCTACGCCGAAGGGCGGAGTCTCCTTCGGGGAGGTAGACCGGCCCTGAACCCGTTTATACGGGTTCAATGGGCTATTTTTTGGCCGAGCCTACGGGCTCGGAATACCCAGGTTAAAAAGGCCTTGTGCCACATGACACCCTCGTGGGGGGGTGACTGAATATCGTCAGTCAGTAGTTCACTACCGACTGTTCGGTTGTACTCTCTTCCTACGGACGGGAGGAACCCGAAGGAGGCTACGCCGAAGGGCGGAGTCTCCTTCGGGGAGATAGACCGGCCCTGAACCCGTTTATGCGGGTTCAATGGGCTATTTTTGGGACGAGCCCACGGGCTCGGAATACCCACGTTAAAAAGGCCTTGTGCCACATGACACCCTCGTGGGGGGTGACTGAATATCGTCAGTCAGTAGTTCAAGTAGAGTCAGTAGTTCAAGTCGAGTCAAGAGTCGAGTCAGAGTTAGTCCGAAACAGAGTCGCGTTCAGACAATTACTGCAAGACAGATACTGGTCGAGACTACATTGTTCTCTCTACTAAACCAGATTTTTCATACTAACACTTCTACTTCTCTGTATATATTCCTGTTTGTAATATATCTGTGTTATTCCATACCTGTGTTCGAGTTCTTCTTTATTGGTTCTACCTTAGACTATCACCGTGGTACAAGGAATTGGACCATAACACTTTGGATATTTCGAAAGCGTTTGACATTGTTTCAGTTTCTGGTCTTTTCACAAGTTGAAAGCTTATGGAATTTCTGGACGAATTTTTGATCTGATTCAATCTTTCTAATCACATCGCGAACGGAAAGTGTCTTCAACGGTCACTCTTCTAGATGATTTGCATTAATGCATGTCTCTCTCCCCAGGGGCTCTAGCCTTGTATCTACGTTGTTTCTAATTTTCAACAGCTACGTTCCCGATGCCATCCATTCTTAACACGGTATTTATACTGATGACATATCTAGCTGATTTAAAAAGTGATTTGATGCTCATAACAGGATCAAGAAATGGTTTGTGAAGTTTAGCGTCTCCAAAAGGAAAGTGCACTGTTTTAATCATCTGAACGAACCGGTTCTGCTTTCCATAAACATGGCTGATGCTAACCTCTAGGAGAGTGACCCATTTCTCCTTTTTGGGCTAACGTTTTTTTTTCTGACATGAAATGGAAAGGTTATATTTCTATTTCTGCTTCTAGTAATGATGGTTCACTGAGGTGCCAAAATCTCTCTTATAAAATTAAATATGTTTACCATTCGTCCATGAAGGTAATATTGCTATTGCCTATGGTGCTTTTGCTATATATTTAAATATTCTTGATTAAATACAAAGAACAGTCTACGATGTTATTGGTTCTGAGCTGACATTTCGGTTTCAGACACTTTCCCACCGCCATAATTTAGCTTCCCTGTGCCTTTTCTATAAATACTTTCATGGTAATTGTTCCGATGACGTAGATTTTATGGGTTTAAGCGCAGTACTAGATTTGAAAGTCGGTCTCATCATTTTACAGTTGTAATGGTAGTAAGCGTAATTTGCATGCCAATAGTTTCTTCTCTCGCATTTCTTGCCTGTGTTCTGTCTCCTTTTTCTCATATTCTCTCTCCCTCTCGTATAACCCACATTGCGTCTTAGTGACTTTATTGCCTTGAATAATAAACACACATATAAACAGTAAAATTAATGGCAACTGACCTAAGTTGAGAAGTCCTGTCGAAGAAAAATGAGCTGACGGTCTGTCGGGTAAAATATATTTCTTTAGTTGAATTTTTTTTCAACAACGGTTGATATATATATATATATATATATATATATATATATATATATATATATATATATATATAATTACATAGATATACAAGTGGTCTAGACACAGAGTTCAACACCGTATGGAGACAATCTGTTTCATACTTTGAACTAAACTTCAGATCATGTCTTATTGCTTTCAAGCATTGAATAGTCGGTCGCCATTCGGTGTTGTAACCTTTCTCGTCACTGCTTAAATTTGTATACACTATATCCTGGATATGAGCACTTTTATCCTATAATTTGATGTATATATCTTTAAACTATATTTTATCATATATATGCATACTCTGAGTTTCGTGACATGCAAATGACTTAGGAAAATGACTTATTCATCAAAATATATCCCATCATATTCATGTTGCGTCAGAAGCTTAATTCCAAGCTTATACGATTTAGCTGGTTTAGAGGCAAAACTCTCCCTGCATCAGTTTTTTATCGTCATTCCTATTGTTGAACCTCTGCCCGCGCAGGAAATGTACCATGGTACGGGAAAAATATTATCTGATGTTGCAAGATGTAGACTGTAAGCAGGTTGAGGCAGCACATAGCCCCTCAACTTCCTCAAATATGATCACATTAGTATTTTGCGCTGGGCATTGTCATACTGAAGGAGCGTGCGTCTTCGATTGACTAATGTTTGGTAGCGGACATTCAAAATATATACTCCCTGCTGTTGATGAGCATAAAAGTCAGCGTTCGCACCAAATCATGTGAGTTAAGGTCAAAGTGCAACACCTCGTCGAAATTCTACTAAACGCACAACATGACCTTCTGTTCAAATCACCCTTGTTTGAAAACAGTTTCTGAAGCCTGGCTGGAACGAAGACACCGATTTCTCGTATAAGGATTACAAATATAGATTCATTCTTCATCCTCAGTTCGATGCCAAAAATAGGCATCTTGAAGATTTGTCAGCATTTTTTGAAGATGTTCACATATCGTTGAGTCTCGTCATTGGTCAGCTCATAAGGACCCTTCGACAGCATCTGGCAGTGCTGATGGAGGCGTTGATTGATGATGCTTTGTGAAGGACCAAGTTCTACCGACAATATACTAGTGTTTGGCTTGGCTTTTGTTTAACCATTTGAAGCAAGATATCATCTTCCGCTACAGAAGGTCTCCTTGATATCAGCATGTCTTCGAGGCTGATGTCACCTTCCTTAAAGCGTCTGAAGTAGTTTTGTAAAGTGTTTTTAAAGTGTTCAGGGAAACATATACACTGGTGATTATTCCGGAAAGTGGCAGTGTTTGATGGAAAAATCTCTATGGATGAAACTTCCTTCTTACATTTGGAACACGGAGGAAATGAAGGTGATTAAACTCCGTGGATCTAACATTGGGTTCCATTGCTGTATAATTATGAACAAGTGGTATTAAAGAATGAAGCTGATCTGAAAATATGCCTTGAAAATAGTGAGTAGCAACGGGCTTTCAATGTTAACTAAATTTATATATTGGGTTAAATCTAATAGATTCCAAAGTAAGTGTTCTCATATCTAACAAGTGCTGAATCGGGCCTGAAAGACTGCGTTGAAAGGAAGTCAAATCATCTGCACTGAGTATATACATACATAAGCCAATCCTATGGCAGGAAGTTATATTTGTAGAAGTTTAGACGTGTGAAAAAAATAAACAATTTTCAAACACAGCTCTACAAATTTAAATATATTTTTATTATTGAGTATTCATTTTCTTTCAAATAGAAAGATATGAATTACAAAGAATCTTGCGTGACAAATTCGTACAAAAGTATTTCTCTTTGTCTTTACAATACAACCGAATTAATTAATTTAGTATGATATAAAAGTTGCTCCATAAGTAGAGTGTAACGTATTTATATTGTTTTAAAAAGGCATGTAATTTTTCAGCAGCTGCAGCATGCCAGCAGGTAAAGGAAGCTGTGTTAATATTTAAAGGTGCTAAATTTAACATTGCTAAGTTTTGTAATAAAGTATACTCGAATAAAATGTAATAAAGTTTATATATTAAATCATACGAAAGGTTTTGTCCACAAAAACGAACAACCAACCCTGGTTAAAGGTTTACGGACAAACTGAATAACTAACTTAATATCACGAATAAGGAATTAAGAAGGCTCCAAGTTAGACTTTACTAAACTCAGAATTTATTGGTTAAATAATAGTTTTTCCAATTTTTAACTATGTATTTCAAGGAGGAAACATTGATAATTTTCTGAAGTGATCCTACAAATTTTGTAGCAGACGATAAAGATAGTTGTCTGAAAATTTCAAAGGTCTCAGCGCGTTGTGCTAACGTCGCTGACTGATTAATATATGTGGATGTGGAAATTCAGTTTGGAGCCTATTTTGTGCACAAAAATGAATAAGTTTGCGAGTACAGAATTGTTTTTTTGTTTTAGTGACATCACTTAAATCTATAGTCTTTCTACAATACTTGGAATACATTTGGAGATTTTCAAAGAATTATCAGAATACAAAGATCTTCAAGTGGAAATCTAAAAAATGTGGCACATGAGGACATCAATAATTTCACTTGTAGTTGAAACCCTTGATTTGATTGGAGAAGGTCGCGATAGGCATATTGAAGGAATTCCTTGTAGCTCATAACGTAATGAAATACAAAAATTGTACTCACAGAAAAAGGTTACACTTTATTAAGAGCATTATCTTTGTAAAATGTGTTCGATCTTATTGTTTTTACAAAAATGATCAGTGGAAAAATGTCATGAAGGCATTTCTGACCTTAGGTCTCTCTAGTTGGGACTCGGAAGGAAATGTGTATACAACAGTAACCCAAGTAAATAATAATATTAATAGTGTAAAATGACATTTCTCAGTCCAGGCAGATCATGTCATTGAAGTACGAAGAGCCGATCTTTCTTTTATAGATAAGGAGAATAGCAAGAGTCAGAAAATTGACTTTTGTTGTTCTATATGATACAAAAAAAAAAAAAAAATAATAGAAAAATACCAGGATCTGGCTAGAGGGCTAAAGAAGCTATGCAGCATGAAAGTATAAACTAATTTTTGCAGTAAATGATGCACTTTGAACACCACCTAGAAAACTGAAATGGTCCTTAGGGAGAAATGGAACTGAGACAAAGATTGTAGACCTCCAGAAAACTGTTGTCATTTGCTCTGTTAAGATGTGCCGAAAAATATTTGAGTTATAAGGGGTCTTGTTGATTCCATGCCACAAGAAAAGAATTTTCATTGATTACGTCAATGTCTGAGACCAACATGATAATAATAAAATAATGAGACAAATGCTGAAATACTGAGAGGATCTTTTGCACCATTATCTGTTATAATAATTACATAATAGTGGCGTTCTCCGACCAGATTCTACTGAAATAATAATAATAATAATAATAATAATAATAATAATAATAATTAACTGGATATATTCTATAGAAACCTTTCAAAGAAAATATTTTGTGCATTTGCTGTCTTAATAGCAAAGTCTTCTGGATCATTTCTTCTCTAACCTTTCAGGAGATAAGCCTGAAAAGGATCATAGCATGACTGCTTCTCTCTTTGCCTTCGAGATATTCTGCCGCTCAAAAAGACACCTTATTTACTGCACGGAATCTGTTAACGGCTGTTTCTTACTGGCTCAAACACTCGATAGATTTTAACGTGTCTTAACTTGGAACATAGGTAAAAACTAATGAACTTAAAGATTACTTATGGCGTTTGCGAATAAAAGTTGGGTTGCAAGTTGAAGAAGCAAAAAGTTCCCGAGTTTGACTTTATTTGTTCCGGTCTGCTAAGAAAATGAAGCGTTGGTGTGGAACTAATGTTATTTGTGCTTGGATTGGATATTTTTTTTTGTATTTAAAAATGGCACGCCAGGAAATGAAGTGTTTTACTTCGACTGAATGCAAAATATTTCAAAGAATTAGATTTGTAAAACTGGCCAGACATCAGTGAGAATTCAATGCTACATTGAAAGATGAACAAGTGAATTGAAGATAAATTGTCTTTCGGCATTCAGACGAACGTATATAAGTTGTTGTTTTTTATACAACCCAAAAATTATGTGGAGAGTGAGCCAACGAGTGAGCGAGTGAGGTGGAAAGCGTGAGAGGAAGAAAATAGGTACAATTACAACTAGAGAAATAAAATCAAAGTATATATATATATATATATATATATATATATATATATATATATATATATATATATATATGCACAGACACACACACGAACATATAAGTTTATATCTATTGTACAGACGTGATAGCAAGATAGAAAAAGAGAAAGAAAGACAGGGGCAGAAAGAGAGAGACACAGATAGGGTGAAAATGAAAAAAGTAGGTAGATATATTTGCAGAAGTATTGGAGTAGTGAATAGCGGCTCGGATTGAGGTATGGGAGAGTCGAGTTCGAATTCCAGTCGAGCCATTACATTCACTTACATTCAAAGGTATTAATCCTTTTCTTCTCCCGACCTGGTTTCTATAGCCTTGGTAGGCAACTAGTTTAGCAGAAGGACAACTCGGATTCAAAACCCTTGTGGCAAGTAGTGCACAAGGTTTCCGTATTCGGCCCTTCAAAAAGCCTTCATCAATACAGTCAAATCACATGTTGGCTGCTTAACTCTCATACGTCGAATACGACAAGAGAGTCCACTATATGTAAGGACGTATTCATGTATTGTCACTAAGAATCTGTAACTAAGATTCGCTTAGTAAATCAAATCAATAAATTACAAATGTGTCTGAGCAGGCACCCCCAGACAGGCATAACGTTAATATCTATCTATATATATATATCCTTTGTATTGTTGAAACTATATATATATATATACACGGCTTATATCCTTTGTATTGTCGAGAGATAGATCGCTAGATAGAGAGTAAAAGATAATAGAAAATTTAAATCCAATTATATCTCTTCGGATAAATTCAAAGTATATATATATATATATATATAATACACATACATATATGTGCGAGAGCGCACTATATAAAAGTACATGTTTTTTTACCAACAAAATGGTTAGGAAAAGAATGAGAGTGGGAGGAGAGAAAAGAAGTGGATACATTTATAATTATATGAATGAACTCAAGCGAAATATATTTTACCGATGTGCTAATATCAGTAAGCATCCATGTCCTTTGTAGATATATGTATGTATATATGCCTACGTACATACACTGCTTAGGTATATGTTTTTGCACTAATATGTAAATATTTTGACTAATATCTAAATATTTTATATATATATATATATATATATATATATATATATATATGAATATAGATACAAACAGATTTAGATAGATAGATAGATAGATAGAGAGATAGATATGAACAAGCTTACAAAAGATCGATAAAAAGAAAGAGCTGTTTGATGCCCATAGGGATATAAACTGATCTATCTATCTATCTATCCCCGTAGCTCAGAAGTGATCAGGTAATAATTAACATTGATAGAGAAAGGAGGGATAGAGAAGGGGGGATAAAGTGAACGGAAGAGAGGAGATTTCAAAGAGAAGGAAGGGGGAGAGTGGGGAAATATAGAGAAAGGAAGCGAGAGATGGAAGTGAAGGGCAGAACGAATGAGAGAGTTAGAGGGTGTA
Organism: Acanthosepion lycidas; assembly: GCA_963932145.1. Lineage (NCBI taxonomy): Eukaryota > Metazoa > Mollusca > Cephalopoda > Sepiida > Sepiidae > Acanthosepion > Acanthosepion lycidas. The sequence goes on along the minus strand of OZ010572.1, from coordinate 111,808,932 downwards.
TATAAAGCGAGAAGGAAATATTAGGTTGGTTAAAAAATAATGTCGTTTTCTCACATAGTAACATATGTGAGAAAACGACATTATTTTTGCACCAACCTAAGGCGGAGAGGAAAAGAAATAAGTGGAGGAGACGAAGTTCAGTCGAAGAGCAAAGCGGGCGGTGAGGAAGAGATGGGAAAGAGATGGAGTAGAGTAGATAGATAAAAAAGAATTATTAACATATTCAGAGACTATTTTAGTTACATTGAAATCCAGACGGCAATATTGTATACCAAATGAAATGGACGCGTAAATGATTAGACCGAGGTAGATGAAAACACACTAGCAAAAAAAAAAGCACTTGAAAGAGAAGATCGATAGGTCGATGTATAAATTGATCTATAGATAATTTTCTCGAAATTTTCAATTATCCAATCAATGTTCTGTGTAGTTAAACCACAAAACTAAAAGTCCCAAACACAGTCTGACAAAATGCTAAATAGATATATTATCGACCACAGAAGATAAGTTTATTAAGTAGACGAGGTAAAGACATGAGATAAATAAATAGATATTAATCTGAAGTCGATAAGTAGCGGAGATTCTAGGTTGCCGTTGAAATTGGCAAAGAGATAAAAATGGAGCCTATTTATCAGGACTATTATTGGGACTTTCTTGTTCTTTAACGAAGCGACTCAGGTACAAAGAGAAGACTTGAATAAAAGCCTTTCAAGTAAGGCGTAGCGAAAAAGGGAATTAAGTCTGAATATCGACTCCTCGGATGAAGCACCTCCACCATTGTTGGAGACACTAAGACTGAGGCGCACAGACACAGGTACACGGTGAATGGGTGACGTGGAGGTTGCTATGTAATTTGTGACACGCATACGCAGATACACGCATACACAAAGGCGATTACATTAAAAAAAATCGAAGAGAAACAGGCTCGTACATAGCGAAACTTTTTTTAAAAGTCAAGCTAAATAGTGTTACGCACATGCAATGCTGCACACACACGCACACATGCATATACACAGATGATCGGGTAGACACGGATATATATGAACAGTTATGTTTTCACACATCGACCTTGGTTCTTGAAAATGACTTCGGACAGCTTATCTCCAATTTTGATCACAGTATACAATACCATATTCTGAAGCACCAATTCCTGTACGATCACCGAAGTTAAGCAACGTCGAGTTTAATCAGTACTTAGATGGGTGACCACGTGGGAATACCAGGCGCAGTAAGCTTGAATGTGTTGGTAGTATAATGGATAATCGCTCGGAATTGTTAATCGGAGATCCGTGTTCCAATTCCAGTTGGATTCGTTATATTCACATACCCGCAAATATTTTGGGAAAAGGTATTAATCCAACCCTTCTGACCTCCATCTATGGGTTAATTAGTAAGACGCATATTCTTAAATCATTATTATCTCGAAAAAGAAAGTCTTACAATCTAAAATATTTTCTGGCATAAAATAACCTGTAAAAGGTTGGTAAGCCGTAAAAAATGAATGAATCAATACTTTATTCGAAAATCGGAAAAGTACAATAAAAGTTAAACAAACAGACCGAATACTTAATAATAATAATAATAATAATAATAATAATAATAATGATAATAATAATATTCATAATAATATATACTTAATAGCTTGTTATTTATTAACAAGCTCTGTTTTTCTTACACGAAAGGATATATATATATCTGTGTGTGTGTGTGCGCGCGTGTGTCTGTGTGTGCACGTGCGTAATTGATGCCTATCGGACAAAAAACGAATGAATTATTTTAAAATCGTCTTGGTAATTATTAATTTCGGTGATTAAGAAAAAAGCAAGTATGTCACCTCAAACATAGTTTATATTAACACGTGTGTGCGAGCGCGCGCACGCACACAAAGGCAGACACACATATATATGAAGAAATATAGTTTTAAGGCGTTCTATATTATGGGATAAAGTGCTCAATATCAGAGATAGAGCGTATGTAAATATAAAAAGTAGACATTGAAGTCAGCACTCAGAGGCGACATGCTGTTTCATGCTAGTCGCTATCCTGACAATTGCGTCTTGCAATGTTGCCTCTGAGTTTTGACTTCAACGTTCACTTTTACACACACACACACACACACACACACACACACACATATATATATATATATATATATATATATAAGTGGTCACTGATGTCAAAACCTAAAAGCGACAGTCTGTTTCATGCTTGAAAGCAATCTTCCGGCCATGTGTATTGTGCTTTGACTTGACTATTTATACGTGCTAGTCAATGCTGCATTATGAGTATCAATGCCTGTTTTATTATTCGAACAGTTCTTGGGTAACCTGTCGGAATTTTTGGATAGTAGTGAGCCAGCAAAAATGAGCTGACTCATTTTATAGTTCACCAATACAAGGGTTAACCAATCAGAAGGCTCAAAATATTCAATGCGACGTGTATAAAGGCGGCCATGTTTTTTCCCGAATATTCATTGGCAGCCTTTGATATCGAAGACTGAAGAATTACAGAATTGCTGCTGCTGCTGCTGCTGCTGGCATTGCCGATATAGGCAAATTCAGTAGAGTGTCTGACTCGTGAGTATTAATCTTTAACGTTGTTTTATTGAACAGATTATGTACTGCGTTGTATTCTATATTCATAGACTATGGTGAACATGGTTAACATAACCGGTAACGGTTACGTTTCAAATTAGTCAAGGGACTACTGAGCAGGAATAATTGTGGATTTGAATGTAGTTATTTATATCTATTTTATAGTGTTATTTTTTTTAACTGTTTACTCATACTTTATTATTGATTACTTAATTACTTGTTGTTGATTATTATTATTACATTTCTCTTTGTTTATGTTTGTTTAATTGTTTATTATTTACATCATTCTTATAATATATTATAATATTTTTGATGAACAGTATAGCACTTTCACTACATTTATAAGCTCTCATGGACATAGAAAACTTTGACCCCGTCTATTCCTTAAAAAGACACACCCATCTTCCACCACCATCCACCTACAAAGTCCAATGAATAAAAAAAAATAGAAAGTTTCAGAAAAGGAATGAGATGGAAACCAAGAACTTAACATAAATACCACTCTCAAGGGAAAATACGGTTTAAAACAAAAACATGTCTGTCACAGCGCAAGAAACTTCGAAAGGGACATAATTAACTTAGTAAGTAACAAAATTTGATAAGCAATTAGATACCTTTTGAAAACAACTAAAAGGAGATAAACACCACAAACTACTCATGTAAAACCTAACAAAATCATACAGAAAAAGCACCAAATATACAGAATACAATATTAATAGGTAAGCTAAAAAAATTACCCAAACGTTAGACCTAGACGGCCGAATAAACTGTATCGCTAAACCCCAAGTATTCATTACACTAAAAGACCACGAAGAAAATCTAAAAACAAATATGCAGACTCATAAATCCAACTAAAAATGAACTAGGCAAAATAACTCAAAATAACACTAGAAATAATTAATTCAGAATTAAGCAAAAAGTTAGGAGTAAACCAGTGAAAGAAAACAGGTTGTTTCCGTAACTTAAAAACAAACATAATTGCCAATTTATAAAACTAGATATAAAATATATTTTTACCCTTCTATAACCTAACCAATGCTAGATAAGGGCATCTCCTTAGCTCAAGAATAAAATAGAAATAAGCTCAAACAAATTAAAAAAAAAAATTAAGCACTGCCAAAAATTACTCTTATACGACAACAAAAACGCGTGGTTAAAGAAAGAAAGAAAGAAAGAAAGAAAGAAAAAAGCTTTGACGTCACAAGGAAGATTTGATGGTGCGTAAGCATATAGATAGATATACATTTACTACGCGAACTAAGTAGCATAATCTATAAAAACGATATAGCCTCTACACGGACGACCGTCTCATAATCCTAAGAAACTGTAACAGGCGAAAAACAGACAAAACCAGGAGAATAATCATAAACATTTTTTAAAATATAGGATCCAACATAGACATAAACCTAAAAGAAGTAGATTTCACACGCAATCCCAGAAAATTTATGTCACCCATATAGAAAACCTAACGACAAATCACTTTACACATCTACTCGTCAACAACAATCAAGCAAATCCCCAAATCAAATTAACCGCAAGTTATTTGGCAATTCTACTAAAGAAACCATCTCTAACAACGTCAAGAAAGATTATGAAACAGCCCTAAATGATATTTGATTTTCGACAACACTAATATACGTACAGTAAAAAATGCCAGCAGTTAAAAAAACATTATATAATTTAATCCACAAAAAAGTAAAAATCGTAGAGAAAATATTCATTAAACTCATACGCAGACACTTCTTGCACTCAACCACTCTCCACAAGGTATTCTACAGAAACAGTAAAAATAAGGTATAGTCACAGCGAGAACATGACAATATTAAAAATAATAAAAAAGCACTATAGAAAAATAACCAACAAACAATCTGCTCAAATCAAACCCGACTGTAACTGTATAGCAATGAACGAATATCCTTTAAATGTTAATTGCCTGCAAAACAAAATAATATATCAAGTCACAGTAAAATGAGCAGATAACGATGAAAAAACATGCATAGGAGCAAGTGAAGGAACGTGGAAACAGAGAAACTACGCACACAAAACATCCTTTATAAACAGTAAATAAGTGAACATCACAATACTTATGAAACATATGGAAAATTAAAAGCAAAAACCAAGTTAATGAAAACAACAGCAGCCGATACAAGAATAAATCGAGAAACTGTAACCTCTGTTTCGAGGGGAAAATAGCTATAATTCCATTCCTATACCAACACAAATTACTAAATAAACTAGCAGAACTTATTTCAAAAGGCAGACACGAACAAAAAATTAAACCCATCTATTTGGCTAAAACAGACTTTTTACACACACACACACACACAAATATGTGTGTGTATATGTAAGTTCAGTTATCTATCTATCTTAAAAATCATTAAAAATAGATAATACCTCATTTTAAAGATTTTATTGTGTTACAAAAATTGTTATTGCAATAAAAACAGATAATAAAAATAGACAAGAGGAAAAATTGAAATACAGCAGATGACTATGCGAAAAGAAGAAATGAAAAGAGAAAAATACTTTAGAATGAGGGAACCGGTTATAGCTCCTTTCTGTCAGAACTCGAGGAAATTAAAATATATGCACCTCGACTATAAAAGAGAAACATAAGATAGGAAATACACACGTCAATAGATACAGCGTGTACATCAGATACTACTGATGTACATGCAGTAGTCAACCTGAAAATTACTGGGGCAAGAAAAGCGAGAAATCAACATAAGATAAAGGTAAACCTCTTTCTACTAATATAGAAGGTATAATGAAAGAGAAAAATTATAAGGAAATGCATATTTGTAGACAATAGACAACTTTATATATAAAATTTATTTCTTTTTGAGCGAGTTTGGGAATATCCCTGTCTGTTTGGCTTAGTACGCCTAGAATCTTGAGTGGAAATGATCCTGATTGGTTTCAAAATTAGTTTCAATTATTTGATATATTTTTTTTGGTAACACCATGTTCAGCCTTTTCGCAGAAGACACATTTAGACATTTCCTTATCGCCATGGGAGTGTCAGTTTCTTCCTAGATTATCCAGCCAAGTTCCACATATAAAGCACAGAAACAGCTTCTTTTGAGATTGGTAAAATCAGCGCGGGACGAGGGTTAAACGAAGGCCGACTCAAAGGTTCATAGGTTGAAAATATTCTCATGGAATGTGACCAAAAGAGGTTTATTTTTCAACATACTCTTCCTTGCTTTCATATGTTTTGTAGTGCTTAGACCTTGATGGAGAAGCTTATTGATGGAGAAGCAAATATGACATCATCATCACTGTGAAACTGGTTCCCAGCCAAGTTTATTTTTCATGTCGAGGAACAGAGGATATTCAGATGGGGCTAAATGAGGAAAATAGAAGTTGGGCAATCAATCAGTTCAAAGTCAAAGTAATGCACAGCGGCCATTGAAGCCAAGGACTTGAATGCTGGAGCATTGTCTTGAAACAAGAAAACCTTTCGTCGGTTTTCTTGGGCGTTTGGTCTTGATAGCCTTCCGTAACTGCCTCATGAATTGGCATAATACCTTCCATTGGTGACGTGGCAACAAAATGAGGACAACAGTCCGAACAATGTAAACTGTAAATAATTAGAATACATCGTCTCAAACATATAGACAGATATAGTAGGATGCCTTGTTGATTTTGCCATATGAGGGACCAAAGATGGAATTAATATTGGAACTGAAGGTCTAGATTACTCGCACAACTTGTTTATAGCGATTTTCTAAATGAGAACCGAACTCAGTTATCCGTCGTAATTGACCTGGCAAGACAAGTTTATGAAAAATCAAACATATTTTTTTAAGAACTGATAACACAAAAATGATCAGTGTTTGGCGCGTAATCTCCAAAAAGACCATGCTTGAATTTATATTCTTTCTTCTTATAGACTGGTGGACATCAAAGACTGAGGGCCCAGTGTGCTCTGCTTTTTAACCCTTAACTGGAGTGAGCGGGATTCACGGGCATTAGCGTGAGCGAACCAGAATCGACTGAAATTTGAAATCGGCTCGGCGATATCAAATTCATCCTCTCTCTGCACTTTCTTTCTCTTTCTGTATATATATATATATATATATATATATATATTTAGATGGTGTTCTTTACTTTTTACTCGACTAATAAAATTAGTTCTGCTGACGTATTTGTAGGAGGACTGTTTTTACTTATTCTTCCTTGGCTTCGTTTGTAGGCTTTCGGCTTCTAAGCGGATTTCAGATATAAGAGGGAAAAAATGAAACATGTTTAGAAAAAACATTCAAAACAGATCAAGCAGAAAGAGAGAAAATTCCGGGTCAGAACGAACAACACAAAAGACCACCGTAATTATTGCTGTTTACAAGCATGTTTTGGAAAGCAAAAGAATGAAAAAAAATCTTCGAAGGGATGAACGTACAAGACATCTTTTGAACCGTTTACAATTCGCAATTCTTTTCAGTTCGTGCGTTTTCACGTGTACCTAAATATATGTGCGCGTGTACCTCCTCTCACTCAGTGTATATATATCTGTGTGTAAACGTGCTTGTGTACTATCACATGCATGTATAGGCAGCTATATATAAGTTTTCATATATATATATATATATATATATATATATATATATATATATATATATATATATATATGAATATATATATGATTGATACAGATATTGTATTTGTCACTTAGCTGATTGATGTTATATTCAGCACTCCGAATCCAGAGTTTCGTAGACGAAACTTTTTGTAATCGTTTGGTCCACTCGTCAGGAGGTATAACCAATCTCTATCGATTTTCTCATTTAAGTTAAAAGAAATAACCTATGCGCCTTTTAGGCGTGTTAGGTTGATTTTTTTCTTTGTGTGTATATGTGTGTGTGTGAACGCATGCGTATGTATGTTTATGTGTATGTGTATATCTATGTATGTGTATATATGTATCTCCTTATGTGTAGAATATCGTAGTTAGTTCTCCTTTTCATAATTTTCTTGTTTCCTCATATTCTTCATCTTGTCCTTTTTCATCCTTTTTTCTCTTTTTCGGCTCTGAGTGCCAAAGATAATGTAGCAATATTAATTCCGCTGTCATAAACAGGACTTATTTTTAGGCTAATTTTTCTAGACTGTTTTGGAGATTTCTTAGGTTCTGAAAAAATATAGGGTGCGATGGATAAATTGTCGCCATTTTATATTTCTAATTTCGCGCATGCGCGTTGTTTGTTTTTGATTTTATCAGATGCACAGTATATTAAGGTCAGTTGGGCGCCGTCTTTAGGTTAAAGAGTACGGTGACGCAATTCACCTTACCAGAAATTTGGAAGTAACATGTTGTACTGCTTGTCATTCGCGCCGGAATCTTCAATACGAATATTTCAGATTATTTGGATGTCCATCTGAGGACAGTGCAGAGGGTTCGGTGTGATTCCTCCAGTCATCTTCATACAGGGCCTTAGACTCAATATGAAGGACAACATCAACTGCTTTGAGGAGGTAGTGCTGCCCTGAGTCAAGAGAGTGGCCGCTGGAAAACTCTATGTTTGACAACAGGACTCTGCATCATGCCACACAAGCAGGAGAACCTAGTCATGTCCGTAAGAGATTTTCTGCAACCACATTACCCTTTACATTTGGCCACCTATCTCCCCAGACTCCAACCCCTTGATTTTTATGCGTGGAGCGCAGTTGAGCGAGAGACCAACAAAACTCTTTGTAACACCAAAAATGAACTGAAGGTAAGGATTATGGCAGCTTTCACTAAGTTAAGGAGACAATCCAGAAGAGATGCAGGAGATCCCGAAATTGTTTGAAGGCCGTGGTTGAAGCCAATGGCGATTTTATTGTATAAATTTACTCTTTAATATTTTAAGATATTCTTGTATAATTTTGGCTAATATATCTGTTAAAATGGGGTGTCGGTATTATTTTAATTTTTACGTAATTTAGGCGAAAGATTATCTATCGCACCCTGTAGGTGTATTCATTTTTTAAAATTTATTTCTTGTTTAACTAATTATTTTTTTTAATGAATGCATAAATGACAAAGTAAATATTTATTTATCTTTACGCACCCATTATATAATTGTCTTATTTACTAGTTAATCTTTTATTTTTTTTTGTCTGGCTCGCTGATATCTATATACACTCTTGTGCAAATTATTAGGGTGGTGCAAAAATAATGTCGTTTTCTCACATAGTAACATATGTGAGAAAACGACATTATTTTTGCACCGACCTAATAATTGAAACAAAATGAATAATTCCGGTATTATTGATTTTTCCCCTATTTTTTCAATGAAATATGACCAAGTGCACATGTCATTACTTCGCATGTCCATTCCACGAAGTCGTTAATTGCAGATTGACCACAGACTCTTGATTGGCTTTAAATCAAGATAGTTTCCGGTCAGTATATAATACTTTGATTTGCTCACTGGATTTGTCAGCATGTTCGTGCAGCGTTACAATTTTCATACGCTTCCTTGGAGTAGCGTCCATCGCAGACAATGGCCGTAGGGCAACTAATCAACAGTTGAGACATTAGTGTCAGGGCGTGATAAAAATCTGATCCAATCAAGGATGACGCAATATTTTTCATCATACACCCAGAAAATAGATTCATATTATTGTACACCACGGCAAATGACCTAATCTGAGGAAATCGATTACACCCTGTCACTCCAGTGGGTCTGAAAATGAACGTATAGTGAAAGAAAGGAAATTAAAGCGGTTGTTTCAATTAATTTGCACAAGGTGTGGTCGTAGAGTCACTGTGCAACTGAACACGACCATTTCTCTCTTCATATCTGAATTTAAAACCGAAAAGGTACTCATTAATGCGTAGCGTGTTTTGGGGAAATGGAGCTGGTAGAACCCATCCCTTTCCCTGTTAGACCATAGTCTAATTTCTCTTAATTGAGGGCTCGTTTTGGTCACGGAGTAGCGGCCATTGAGTACATCGAGTGACTTAGTCGTTAACTTCAGTTTAAAAAGCCCACTGCCCAGCGATGCCTTCTCACCACCAGAATGGCTGTGTACGTATCTACGGAAACCAATCTACCCAATTCTCCTAAATGGCAATTGACTTTACACGATTATTCTTCCGTCCATTGATAGGGATTCAGTTTTTTAATCATTGGACCCCAAGCAAGGGAATAATGCCACTAAGATGCAAGGGATTACTAGGAGTGAAAGAGCATGAAAAAGACTTTAGAAGGGACCTGAATCAAACCGAATCCTATAACAAGAAACAAGGGATAAGCTCCTACTCCTTTTCAAAAGACTGGTGATGATTGTCAACTGGACGATAGGCAAACCTATCAACACCTACTGAGAAGATGAAAAACAAACAAATAAATAAATAGTAAATGAAATCTCAGAGTTTGGTACAGAGATGTTAGAAGTATAGAGTTGAAGTAGACTTTAGAAGGAAACAGAATTCTGATCCTGAATCGGAAATATGGGATAAACATCTAATCTTGTTCAAGTGACGAAATTCAGTTGGATGTATCGCCATGCTCCTTACAAGAAAAGCCGGATGCAGGAACCGTTTTAGTAGTAAATGGCTCTATCGGCAGTTAGTAGTGACTTATATGGCACCAGTAGCACTCGTAGACTGAAGTGACATAAATGAAAATTAGTTCTGCGTATTCAGATACGAGGTGTAACAATTCAATTTCCAGAATAGTCATGTGAACGTAGTTTATTTACTACTTGCATGACAATAGTATTATTTTGAGGGTGACAGTAACCAATAGTAGCACTTTGTTTTTACAGGTTCACACCGGGAATTAAATTATTAAGATTCGCGGTAGCATCATATTAGAAATCTTTCTCCTTCCCAAATGCTTTGTTGTAGCATGTTTCCCTGCTCATAGGATGACTGGTTCGTGTAATGGAATGATAAGTCGGTGAGGAGAGTTCGACTTCCAGTCTGTTACGTTATATTCACTTACGTACAGTTACCCTTGTAAAAGGTATGAATCAATCTCTTACTCCCAGCTATGAGTTAAAGAGTAGGACTTGTATCTTGGAAAGTCATTGTTATTCTCAAAAGTTGTTAATGCGATATAAACTCGTCAAAAAGAATTATTCTTGGAACCCACAATGTTTTGATTTTAAATAAACCACAAAGAGTTGATAAACCGTAAAAAATCAATCAATCAATGAACCAATCCTTGTTCCTATTAAGTTCTGCTATCGTTTCAAGAAATACCTGGTCCTGGCAATGCTTTACAAGAATTAGATTAGACCAAAAATATAGTTACACGAGGTGAGAGCCACTAAATTGTTACTTTCTAGCCTTGATAGAGTTCAAATAGTTTATGCGTTTTTATTAGTCGAATTCACCCCAAGCAAGGCAGTAGAGCCACTAAGACACAGTGGTTGCTGGGTGTGAATGAATTAAAAAACAGAAAACATTATGAAGGATCGAGAACAATGGAACAGTAATCATGGAGACAGTAAATAATGACTGACATTGTATTTAAATTTTTGAAGATCAAAGGTGGCGGGGAAGCAAGAAGCCATAAGAGAGTTCCACAGGCGAGAAGTGCGAGAAGAGAAAATGTTAGCATAGATCTTACCGTTATATCTAACCAATTCAACTGTTAATTAATGAGACCTTGTTGCCAATCTGGTACCGCTTAAATTCATAACGTCTAGGTACCAGAGAGGTGAGTTCATCTGAACAATTACCATGAAAATATTTATAGAAAAGGCACAGGAAAGTAACTTTACGGCGGTTGGAAAGTGACTGAAGCCGAGACTCCAAGTCAGGATCAATAATATTACTGATTCTCCTTTGGATGTTATCAATAATCTCGAGTAAATGGCAGGAACATCGGACCATATGTGGCAGCAATTTTTTAAGCATGGCTAAATGGTAGACTTATAGCTATGTAAAGTAGATACTGGAGACAAAATTGTCAAGATATGACACAGTGAACCAAGATTCTTAGTAGCTGACCTACTAATATATTCAATAAAGTCTTCTCACTTCATGTTAATCGAGAATCTTAACTTGAGAAGACGCAACGAGTTACTTTACTGGGGGGTCAGCATCAGTCATATTGATGGAAATCAGAAACGGGTCTTTTCATAGTGACGAGGCAGTGATAGAAATTCTTAGCAGCTGGCTTAGCAATGGATTCAGTATAGTCTTTCCACTTCATATCAGTAGAGAATGATAACCTAAAAAAGCACAACGATCACTCTAATGAGGGTTAGCCTCAATCATGCTGATGGAAGTCAGAAAAGGTCTCTTTATAGTGAAGAATTCATTCGAACAATTACCACATAAGTGTTTATAGAAAAGACACAGGGAAGCAACTTTACAGTGGTGGGAAAGTGACTGAAGCCGAGACGTCAGATCAGAACCAATAATATTGGTGATAATTTTTTGGATTCTATCAAAAATCTATAAAGTCTGGTTCTATTTATTTTAGTAACTTTTGAAGATTCCAGGTAAAACAATTTTTCTTTAAAGCCATTTTTTGAGGGAATCATTATAAGGGATTTTATTTTCATCAAAAATGCTATTATTGGAAGATAATTTACTAATTCTAGTATTTACAATGGTAGGAATTTGTTTAATTATTTGATAGGGATAGTTGTAATTAAAATTAATATGGATTTGAGATTCATTATCTGTGTGATCAAGTTTAAATGTGTTATTTGAAAGGTTTACAGTCATATCTAAAAAAATAACTATTTTAAGACTGGATGAAATTTCTGAATTTTTTTTTGTGGATTTTTCCCATTCTGTCATCAATATTAAAGTTTTTTGCAAAATTAGGAGCATCTTGGTTAATTATAGAAACTGTATCATCATTTTTGTCAAGTTTGTAAGTATTGGTGATTTTGTTAGAGAGAAATTTGTGATAGTGGGAGGGATTGATCTTATAAATATTTCTCGATTTGTCAGGTCTGACCCATATATCATTAGATTTTTTAATAGTTATAATTTCTTAGTTCACATTATAGATAAAATATATGTTGTAGTTTGGACACAGAATTCAAATCTGATAGTGACTCTCTCTCTCTCTCTCTCTATATATATATATATATATATATATATGTGTGTGTATATGTATATATATCCAAATGTAATGAGAATGAAAAGAAAATAAATTCAAACGTTCACTAATTAATTCAAAAGCGGGTTCAAAACTAAGAGTAGATCAATAATTATTTATTATAAATTGTTACATACGGACAAAACAATTACTCACTACAAAGATGTATTTTTCTTTCGATGCGGGCACATTTCGACGGGTGAGGAACAAAAATGATTATACATACATACATATATATACGGTGCTGTTCGATAAAAGTGACTCACCTGATTTTTTTTACTAAATATTCTCTTCTCCAATGAAATGAAAGTTGAGCTAAATTCAAAGGATACGCGATCTAAAATGCGAAGAAGAAGCTTTGAAAGCTCTTTGAATTTAGCAGTAAGTACTGTCCAGCATCCGCTCGGTATAATGTTCTGATGATGCTTTTCTTTTCATGGAACTGGTTTATTTAAACTTATTGAAAACACCCTCAGGAGCGAGCAGTACAAGGGAATTTTACAGTCTTGTCTGCTCCCTTCTGCTGAAAGGGTGCAAATCGACCCCACCAAGCTCATTTTTATGCAGGATAATGCTCCCTGTCATAAATCGAAATTGATGAAGGAATACTTTTAAGGAGAAGCAGGTGAGTGTTATGACATGGCCGCCCCACTCTCCTGGCCTCAGGCCCATAGAAAACATATGGAGCGTTATAAAGTATAGGCTCTCGAGAAAGCAGTTGAACAACAAAGAGGATTTGATTGTGAATGTCATATCCAAATGGAATTCAATGCTTGGAGATGAGATTTGCCAGAACCTAATCAAGTGAATGCCAAAAAAGGTTGAAAAGGTTATTCAAAATAAAGGAGGACCCATAGATTATTAAATATTTCGAACTATATTACCTATTATAAATAAATTATACCTCTATTATTCTTTATTTAAAGCTGTTCGGTTATGTTTCTATTGATTACTAGTTGCAGGAAATAAGTGAGTCACTTTTTTTGCACAGAGTTTTTCCCTAAATCTCATTTATATCCAAAATTATAATTATCAATAGGATACCTTAGGTTGAGTAAACTTTTTTACTAGGTGGTCGGAAGGGGTAAGATTAGTAAGATAAAAAATTATTTCTACCCCAAAAACAATAGGCGAAAGATTATTTCTACCCCAAAAACAATAGGCGAAAGAATCTTTAAGTAAAATAAAAATCTGGTGAGTCAGTTTATTGAACAGCATTGTGCGTGTATATATATATATATATATATATATATATATATATATATATATATATATATATATATATGTGTGTGTGTGTGTGTGTGTGTGTGTGGATGAAGTGTATTATGGCAGCAAGAATTCACACAATATTTTTTTAAAACAGTATTCAAATTTTTATTATATTTTACAATTTCTGAATGAGGTGTTTTACATCGGGATTGAAGTTATGCATAAATTGTCAAAATGAATGTCTTTTCTTGTAATATTCAAGTACTTTCATATATAGCAGTAATTGCTTCGAACGGTTGTTATCACTATGGTATGATTTAGAGTGGGGCTGTGTAAGATTGCTGGAATTAGAGTCGAAATTAGCTCAAACTGAAGTGGTGTAATTTGTAATCTGTTAACGGAAAATCACGCATCGAATGTCTATACACTTTGTTTTTCATACACACTTTAATATACGATCTCTTATGGATGAATATATTTTATTCGATGTTCGTTGTTTCTTTTGTATTATGACTTTGTATTTTGAGCCCTGTATAATACTTTGGAGTTAACTATTTGTTATAACCTAGAAAAGGTTACTGAATAGAATAAACGAAGCTTGGTAATGAACGATAATACTTAGGACAAGAACAACACATATAAAATTCGCCAGAGGCGCGTAGAAGAATTAGTCAACTGCTAGAAGTGAGTCATGTGAATTCCATAATGAATCTCAAACTGCAGACCAACATACAGTATTTACTACTGTATTTATGTGAATGGGGACATACCCATTACGTCCGCAGTTAGGCTGCAACATTATTAAAATTAGTTTTATCTTTATAGTAATTTTATTGTTTGTGTTATGCTGGTCGATATATGCACAAAATGTACTAAACTTTACTATTGTCCTATTCACACTCTTCCCCGTTTTTTAAAATGAAGTAGAGGTTTATGCATTGTTTTCTGTCTAGGATTGTGTTTTCGGTTCCTCCTGAAGTTCAATTCAACTCTGTACTTGAAACACCTCAGCCTGAGCTCTTAACTTTTATTTATTATTTATTTGTTTTTCCTCTCAATAAGAGTCCGCCTATCGTCCAGTTCACACTCTTCCGCGGTCTTTTGAACAAACGTAGATGTTTAACCATTTTTCCCTTTTTTTCTGCTTAGGATTGGCTTTCCGGCACCTTCTAGAGACTTTTAATACACTTTCACTCCTAGTAACATATTGCGTCTTAATGGTATTTTCGCCTAGCTTGGGGTGAAAAAAAATTCGACAAGTGTCAAGTCAACCTAACTGAAATATGGTATATGTGTGACCCATGTAAGAATTTAAATTTGTTTGTTGATTAATATATATATATATATATATATATATATATATATATATATATATATATATATATATATATATATGTATATATATATATATATATATGAAGAAATATATTCTTACGGAGTGCTATATTTATGGGATAAAGTGCTCATATCAGAGATAGAGCGTATGTAAATATAAAAGTGAACATTGAAGTCAACTCTTGCCTCTAGCATGAAACAGACTGTCGCCTTTAAGTGTGTTGACTTCAATGTTCACTTATATATATATATATATATATATATATATATATATATATGTGTGTGTGTGTGTGTGTGTGTGTGTGTATGCGTATATATGGTTGTGTGTGCATGTGATTGCTTGCATGCATGCGTGTTTATGTGTCGATCTTTCTGGCACAGTGTCACTTTTAAGCTCACTGTCGATCAGTTAATGAATTAAACTAAAAAATTAGAAATATTGATTTTCTATCAGTTTACGGGTAGATGATGGAAGGTCCTCAGCCCGACCAACAACTAATTAAAAAAATCTAATGTTTATTGATTTGGTCAGATATGGGGAAGTGAGTTGGATCGAACACTTTTCAGGAAGCCCTTGCCGATTACATTCACCAAGAAAAAAAGGAACCATGTAAAAAAAATAAATGATAACTCCCTCATCTTAGAAGTTTAGGGATAAATATAATGCATTGCTTATTTATCTTTCTATCTTTCAGGTAAGAAGATTTAATGTAGCGGGAAGTAGAAACATCTCTCTCTCTCTCTCTCTCTCTCTGTATATATATATATATATATATATATATATATATATATATATATATATACACACACATACACACAAACACACACACACACACACACACACACACACATATATATATATATATATATATATATATATATATATATATATATACACACTTACATCTATAGATCAAGTCACACTTTAGGACAACGACAAATGTAAGAGAAAGAATAAAGATTGGAACTGTACTTTACGATTTCTTTTTTTCAAGATATTCAAGAACCCTTGTGTTTATCCCACTTCTTGCACGTAATCTGTTGGGAAGAAAGGATTGTATTAAGGTTGGTGGGTTTAATAGCGATGACGTCACCCCCGAAAGGGCATGGAAGGACATAGATTACGGAATTGACGTGAGTATTTGAACATTTCTGACATTATGAATTTTTAAAAATATGCACGATTTCCTCGATTATTTGGTTTAGACGTGGCGTTCAGATGACACATTTATAGTGAGTCATTTGACCTCCCCCTCTATAACCCTGTAGATATATATATATATATATATATATATATATATATATATATATATATATATATATATATATATATGCATACATTCGGCTACGTGCTCTCAGAAATATATACACATATATAATCAGAACAAACATATATATATATTTATACATAAATACATACATATATATATATATATATATATATATATATATATATATATATATATATATATAATATAGAATTATCGGATCCGCATCATCCATGTCATAGAAATTATATTTCTTAATGAATATGTATGTATATATATCTTAATGAAACACCAGTGAAAAAAAGACACATCAAATTCAACAGTAAATAAATCAGTGTTATTGATGAGAATTTATTTATTTCTCTATTGGATCATATTATTTAAGTCATGGCAATTATGTGTGAAAAATAATTTGGCCCAAATATCCGCCAAATCTGAAAGAAAAAAAAAGAAAATCATTAGACGCTTAAAGCTAATTTACATTTAAAATCGGTACAAGTTATTGGAACACACTTTATATATATATATATATATATATATATATATATATATAGAGAGAGAGAGAGAGAGAGATAGATAGATAGATAGAGAGAGAGAGAGAGAATACAGGTAAGATGAGAACGAATAGTATACAATTTCAACGTCTGTAACATTTAATTTAAAAGAGTGCTCAATATAGAGCAGAGCATAGTATTATTTTTTTTTAGGATATTAAAAGTAAATACCACCTCTTTTTCGAGTAAAAAAGGCTTTAGGGCTTTATGGTGATTAACCAATCGAATATAACCTACTTTAAATTCAAACTAAGTGAAAAAGAAAATTCTTTTTAGAAATGGGTCTATGACAGGAAGTTGTCTGCAAAACGATTCCAGACATTAGATTAAGGCCTGATATAGATGGTTACGTTATTTCGTAAAGTGTATAGAAGACAGGCAATCAACTTTCTCAACAAATAATAGCGAAGTGGGAAATTTAACATAATGTTGACTAGTTATATGCTTTGTGAGTTTCCTACATAAACTGTTTTTGTAGTTGATAAGAGACATCTTTAAGAAATTTTGTTTTTTTTGGGGTGGGGAATGTTGATTGTCTGGCTTGAGAAAAGTAGAAAATGAAAATAACACTGACCTCTCATTTTAAAAGATATATTTGTCAAAATTACGCAAAATTATCTTGAACTTCTAAAGAGTAAATTTATTCAATAAAGTCACCATTGGTTTCAACCATGGCTCAAGGCGACTCCGGAATCTCCGGAATCTTTTCTGTACGGTCTCCTTGTTTAAGTTAGTGAATGCTGCAATAATCACTGCATTCAGTTCAGCTTTATGCTACAAGGAGTTTTGTTGGTCTCTCACTGAACTATGCCACACACATAATAATCAAGGGGGTTGCAGTCTGAAGTTAGGTGACCAGATGTAAGGGCTAATGTGGTCGCAGAAATTGTGTGACTGACATGACTGGTTTCTCCTGCTTGTGTGCCAGGGTGCAGTCCTGTTGCCAGACATAGGATCTTCCAGCAGTAACCGTCTTGACCCAGGGAAGCATTACCTCCTCAAGGCACTTGATGTAGACTTCCGTGTTGAGTCTGAGTCACTGTGGGAAGATGAATGGAGGCATAACATCGTCATCTTTAGTAGTCACCTCAAACACCTTCGTAATCAACATTAGACTTATCCAACTCTTTCCGTATCCTCTGCACTATCCTCAGATTGACACCTCAACACTCTGAAATGTTTTTATTGGAGCTTTCAGCGCTAATGACATGCATGCCGTTTCCAAATTTCTGGTAGAGTGAATTGCGTCATGGTGCTCTTTTTCTCGCAGAAAGTGCCCAACTGTCTCTACTATGCTGTGCAATTGACAAAATCTAAAACAAACAACGAGCATGCGCAAAATTAAAAATATTAAATGGCGATAATTTACGCATCATACCCTGTATATATATATATACTTCGAGAGTCTGAAAAAGATTTTCGTTTATAAGGCACTATTTAATTTCGCTTGATCGCCGACATATTCCATGGCCGAAACGGTATAACGCGCGTCGGATCGAAGGTCAATTTTTCCTGCAAAAAGTAACGCAAGTTCGAATCCTATCTGATAATGCATATGTTTCTATAATAAGATTTGTAGAATATTCTAGCCGGTATAAATAAATGTACTGTTTTATAAATAAACGGAGCTTCCTCTCAAATATTTATATGCACTAAAAACAACGTTTACGTTTATATGTATAACTTTAAAAATCAGGAAGTCAATTAAAATACGCGACCTTGCTTTCCTCCAGACAATCTCTTCGGGCGATATTTTTATGATCATCTTAGCGCTTTATTAAAAAAAAAAAAAAAAAAAAAAGCCACAAAGAACACTACATGATTATTTTTCAAAAATATATTTACAGGCGTATGACGAAACCAAAAATTTGAAATTTTAATTTCTTGCCCTCATATAAAAAAAATTATTAAGTAAATATGAGCCCTGATAAAAAAAATTCTAATTTAAAACCCCAGTTATTCTTAAGATACGCTCGCCTCGCTATCCTCCCTTACATTAAAGTTACATATTTGCTTTTCTTCTTTACTGTATACATTTACAATAGACTTGTATTCACGTCTCTTTCTTCTCTTTTCAGCACCCTTCTTTTTCTTCTTCTTTCTTCTCCATATCCCCTTTCTTTCTGTTCCACTCAATGTCATGTTTCTGATCGTCATTCGCCTGTAAATTTATTTTTGAAAAATAATTATGTAGCGTTGTTTGTGCTTTTTTTTTTTTTTAAATAAAGTGTTAAGGTGGTCATTTTTAAAAATATCGCCCGAATAGTCCATCAAAAATATCGCCCGAATAGTCCATCAATTCGCAACCAAGATCGCGTATTTAATTGACCTGATTTTTAAAGTTAAACGCTTTACATGTTATTTTTATTTTTATCTATATTTTTTTCACACGTGTATTGAGCACTTTTTAATACAACGGTTTCCAGGTCTGATTCAACTCTAACCCTTAACCTTTTATGTTCATAGATAGATAGATAGATAGATAGATAGACAGATAGATAGATAGATATAAGTACACATGGAAACAAACAGGATTTCATACATGCAAAATTCGGCGTGTCCTATGTATACATGTGACTTTGTGTATGGGATAAATATTA
Organism: Acanthosepion lycidas; assembly: GCA_963932145.1. NCBI lineage: Eukaryota > Metazoa > Mollusca > Cephalopoda > Sepiida > Sepiidae > Acanthosepion > Acanthosepion lycidas. The sequence continues at coordinate 111,789,314 of OZ010572.1, read as the reverse complement.
TCATGTTTGTAGGAGCGTTAACAAAAAATGATAACATTAACAATGGTCAAAAGATACTCAATGAAATTGGCTTGGTTACATAGACAAACACATATTTAAAAACATAATTTAAAAGATTAAAATTCCAGCGTCACCTCTCCTTTGTCCTCACATTAGCATAATTTAGTCAGATGAAGACTTAAAGGATAAAACGCGAGACACACAAAAATAATTCCACTTAATTAATCATCTTCCTAATATATATATATATATATATATATATATATATATATATATATATATATATATATACATTGAGGTGTGTCTATGTGCGATCCGCCTGACCAAACGGAAATATCATATGGATGCAGAATTTTGTATGGATAACCGAAATAGCTTAAGTAATAAATAACATAGGTTATGTAAGGTTAACACTGGTGGTCATTTGAGGGCACCCAACATTATCAAAAAGTGCAACGTGACATTTATAGCGAAAGAAAGCAGTTTCTAGCAAAATGGAGTCTGATAGTCAGTTTGAAATGAAGTACTTTGGGCCTCGAAAAGAGTCTAGTGGATAAGACCCAATTCAAACTCTGAACTTTCAAGAATTCGTTGGAAGCAGAATTAGTGTGTGTGATCTTAATGACACATTTCAGAGTCACACAATAATATTTCTGGCGTTAAAATGGTTCGCACGGAGTAAAAATGTCATATGATAAGAGATTTTGACCGTCAATAAACTTGCAGAACGCAATGGTGGATTAAAATAGTCAATCGAAAGAACTAACAAGAAAGGTTTGTAAAACGTTTTTCGAACCTACAAAAATAATATATAATCTTAAAAATATCTAGAATTTAAATGATATATTTTGCTGTTTAAATTTAAAAATCGTCCGAAAACTTAAGAAACTACAAGGTACCTTGTGAGTAAGGAATATTTGTTGCATAGAATAATGGATAGAAGAAATACATTCAAAGGTATTGCTACAGATTCCTATAGTGACCCGGCTGTGCAAATAAGAACAGATATGGGACATTGATTTTATTTAGTTGTAATGTGTTCCTGCTCTCAAGTTTCAGTTAAACGGTTTAGACCGGATTCATATTCAATTGAACTTGCTAATCTGCCAAACAGTTTTGTACAAATCCATTACGGACAAAATCCAAAATATAACGTTCCACCCTCACCAGCACCAGGGAGAAAACACTGAAATGTCACCTCTCATGATAGATGGATCTTATCTAAAGAAAACTCTTAATCTCTTTAAAGTCTATTTGGAATCAAGATCTCCACAGACCTCAAGTGGAACTCATATATCTGATCTATTGCTAAGGGTTCTGGAAAAATGGTCGGTTCATTGTACCGCCACGGTAAGTATTCGATTACCCCTACCGTGCTATATTTTATCTTTAAAAGTAGATCAAACCAGAAATGGAGTATTAATGTCATATCAGATCTGGATCTGCCGCGCCCTCACTTACCTGTTTTTATAATAGAATTTCCACTTTCCAATCCCTTTTTCCACATACGAAACGTTATATGGTTATCACTCCTCTATCTGTATTTCCATGGCACGTATTCTGACTAGGTATATTCCTTGGTACTACCAGCTCTGTCCTTTGCAAGTGGGACCAGCCATAGCACTTACACAAGAATGAATCAGTCTCATTACCTACGTATTCCATTAGTAAGAATTAAGTTCCACTCGAACAGCTTCTTATCACGATCTGGTGCTTTTAGAATCGTCTCCAGAAAGGGTTCATTCCCAACCATTAAAATCTTAACTGTTTCAAGTCTTAGGTTAACCGTTATCTTTCCAACATGACCTAATGAACTTCAGTTCTTGCCTCTTCTTACGTTCATATATCTCACAGTCCCCCTCAACATTTAGTGGCGCTTGGGTTTTGTATTCGATAAAAAATTAGTATAAAAATGTCTTCAAGGTGACGAGATAAATAAAAAAATAAGATGTGTTAATTCCTCGGATAGTCAAAATTCTAAAAGACTATTTGAATTCAAGCGTCTTCCATTCCCGGTTTTTCAATGACCAGCAACAAGACAATCTCTTAAGATTAGAGGGTTCTAACTGACATTGCTATATTTTTTTCATGGTCAGCTCTCTAAGAATTGTTTTAGGGTTGGGTTTCCGAACAACCTGTTCATATTGGCACACAGCGAGAGAAGCTCTAATGCTATGCACCCAGAAGATCGGCTAACCTAAGTGTTATGGTCCAAGTTCCTTGTACCACGGTGATGGTCCAAGGTTAGAACCAGTGAAAGAATAACACGAACACAGGTATGGAATACAAAGATATATTACAACAGAAATATAATACAAAGAAGTAGAAGTATTAGTAATGACTATCAGATATGGTTAGAGTGAACTATGTTGTCTCGACAAGTATCACTATTCCAATGTCCTTGCAATATGCACTCAATTATCTCTCCTCGTCTTACAATATCCTCATACCTCTTGAGAGGCTTAGTATTTATAATGTCAGGCATAGTTTATTATTATTATGGGTAAGTTCCCATAACACTAAGGAACGACAATCAATATATATATATATATATATATATATATATATATATACAAAAGCTTATATATATATATATATATATATATATATATATATATATATATATATATATATATATATTTAAGCGTTTCACCCCAAGCAAGGCGAGAAGCCACTAGTACGCAAGGGGTTACAGAAAATTTGGAGCAAGATCAGATAGGAGTGATAGAGGAAAGGATGAAGAGAAGGATAGT
>OZ010572.1:111511561-111781561 GCA_963932145.1 Acanthosepion lycidas | reverse complement strand
ATGTTTGAGAGCCGCAAGACACGAACAAAATTTACACATATGTTTTACTTTCATACACATTAATGTTAAACTTAAAGTTTTATCCAATGGGGTCTCAATTCATATTCAGTAAATAATTATAAAGCTTGAAATTTTTCTTATTTACTTTTTATATTATATGGGAAAAAAGGAACTCGGCCAACATATTTCTATGAACCTAATATTAAAGGTCAAAGAAACGCTTGAGGCTCACGAGCCGCGGTTTGGCCAGCCCCATGTATATATGATTAAACCCTTCAGGAAGATACCTACTTCGCCAGTTTAGTTTAGAAAAAGGCACGCAGCATTCAGTTTTTAGTTTCGAAATCTATAGGGTGGCTTTTTTACCTTTTGTGTCAAGATAGATATATATAATACGATATCTTCAAAATTTGCTAAATACGTAATGACTTTAAAGATTATCTATCTATCTATCTATCTCCTTACGAGCATAATACGTTGAAACTACCGGTTCCCGTACGATCACCGAAGTTAAGCAACATTAAGATCGGTCAGTACCAAGACAAAACGCCTCACATGAAAACCTTTTACACTTTGTCACAGGCTTTTCTCCTAAAATAAATAAATAAATATATATATATATATATATATATATATATATATATATATATATATATATATATATATATATATATATATATATATATATATATATATATGAAGAGAAAATTAAGTCAGAATGATTGGGTCGCATAAATAAAACAGTTAGGAAGGTTCTTTGTTCAATAGTTTATTTACTGAGTTTAGTTTCTGAAGTAAAGTTTACTTTTTTTTACCTCGATTAAATTTTCATTGTTTTTAAAGCGTTTGTGATTGCCTGTTGATTAGCTAAATTTCTTTAAAGTTCATTTATACAAAGTCTGTGAGTAATATAACTTGTGCTTAACAGAAACACACAAACCAAAACATATAGGCATCCCCTTTTACTTATTGAAAAAAAAAGTGTGTATTTATCTATCCGAGTATTTAGCTAGACTTAGCACAGTTACGAACATATTTTGGCTTTCTTGATACGTATTCTCTAGGTATTTTCTGCTGGGAAGGGAGGCGTAACATAATCTTTCGATTCTTTCTCCTCATTGGAGTATTAAGTTATGCTTACTAATGAGGCTTACGTTTATTAAGACTATGAATATCAATACAAGTTATGCGAAGATCTAATATTTCCTCGGAGTGCATACAGATGGCAGTGAACGAAACGGAATAGAAAGGACTAAACATCAACTGCAAGAAAACAGAATGCATGGTTGTTAGCAAAAGGAAGAGCCTAAAGTGCAACTTGTAAATCGGCGATACCAAGCGCAGAAATTTAAATATTTTGGAAATGTTAGGGCCGTCAAGGAAGCTATCCAGAAGCTAAGCAGAGTACTAAAATATAGAAAAATTTCGTTAGAAAATAGCAAAACAGTACTAAAATACAACGTATTATCTGTCTTCCGGTATAAAAGTGGGGAAACTTGAAGCAACAGAAATATGGTTCTACAGAAGGATATTGAGTTTAACATGGACCCAGCACGCGAGCAATGATAAAGTTTTAGAGAAAATGGAAACAAAAAGAAACTAATACTTAATATCAGGAAGAGATAGTTGTGGTTTATGGGGTACATAATTATTATGGGAACTTACCCATAATAATAATAAACTATTCATGACATTATAAATACTAAGCCTCTCAAGTGGTATGAGGGTTTTGTAAGACGAGGAGAGATAATTAAGAGCATATGGTAAGGACATTAGAATAGTGATACTTGTCGAGACAACATAGTTCACTAATACTTCTACTTCTTTGTATTATATTTCTGTTGTAATATATCTTTGTATTCCAGACCTGGGTTCGTGTTATTCTTTCATTGGTTCTAACCTTGGACCATCACCGTGGTACAAAGAACTTGGACCATAACAATAATGAGGAAAGAGGGCTTAGAAAATCTGATACTCACGAGGCAGCTAGAGGGAAAGCGAGACAGAGGAATAAAACACGTAACATAACAAATGAATGGCAGAACAAGGCTTAGGGGAAATAACATTATAAGACAAAGTTTATTGAAAGATACAAGGGTTAGGAAGTTGTGGAGAGGGGACACAGCACATAAAGAAGACATCGCTGATTAGCGTATCGGCTATCGACTTGGAACATGAAATAAGCGAGCTTAGTTCAAATACTGACCGAGTCTCTTACATTACTCTTCGGAGTAAATCTCTTGGAAATGATATGAAACTATCTCTATTTCCTCCAAATAAAGATTAAATAACAGGACAGACTAATCTCTCTTTCTACGTATTGGCGGCGCCCAACACATCACAGAATAAAACCTGACGACAAGAGATGATCAGAACGTTAATAAAGCACAAAATGATAATAAATGAGGAATAATAAGAATGGTAGATTGGAGCCCATCTTCCAAATGTGACGGGTCTTCCTATCTTGAAAAGGAGTAGTTGAAATTGGACTTTTGTTTTTCTTATCAGTTATGATTAATCTACCTGAATAAGCCAGTGTAAATTATTTCCGCATACATCTAAGTACTATTAGTGTCGATTCGGGAGGGCGGAATAATAAGGAGACTACTTTCCTGAAGAGAGGAGTAAAGCTCATCAAATGGACCACCTGTTTATACTTTTTTACTTTATCTTTACATTGTTCACTGTCTTGCCATCCAGACCTATGTCTGCATTTGTTTCTCTCTTTGGTAACTGGACCTACATATATCATTTTTTACCATTCATGCAAACCGAACCTATGTTTACTTTTTCACTGTCATGCAAACCAGACCTATGTCTACCTTTGTGTTTCTCTTGGCAACGGGACCTGCGTCTACCTTTTTTACTCTCATGCAAACCGAGCTATGTTTATCTTTTTCACTGTTATCCAGAACAGACCTATATCTACCTTTGTGTCTCTCTTGGTAACTGGACCTTAATCTATTGTTTTTTATGGGACAGCCAGATTCATCCTTTATGTTGCCCACCCCCAGCTCCCTCCAAAATATCGATAGATGAAAGATATCCATGAAGAAAACTGATTGATTTACCTGGTGTCAGATGTCGTTTTCTGAATATTGTTTTTCTCTTTTTTAAATTTTTTTTAATATTTAATATCTATGTTTGGTCTGTGATTGGATAGATCATAAAAATGAGTTTCAAATGATGAGACCTCGAAAAAATATCTTTACTCAATATATAATTTTTGCCTCATAAGATTCTGTGAAGTGTATAATGTTACACACACACACACACACACACATATATATATATATATATATATATATATATATATAATGAAACTTTGAAAACAACAGAAACCAAAATCAAAAGAAATAGTGTCTAAACATCTAGGAATAAAGAAAAATACATAAACAAACACCATTATGGATATTAATAAAATTCAACGTTTTCAATAATATCGAAATCTTCAGTGAGAAAAAAACGACATGAATAGAACCGGAATATATTGTAAAAACTGTCAGAAGGACAATGCCTTCAAATCTTATAGTTTCCATAGAAAAATACGAGGGTTGGACTGAAAAGTTACTTGGTTGGCTATGGAGGAGCGATGCTAGAGCTATGAAAACTTACATGCATTAATTTCAGTTTTATTAATAACTGCGTTGTTTATTTCAGGTAAACTGGCATCTGACTTCAAAGAAGAGATCTAGTAGCAACTTCTCTTGAAAATGGACAAAATTGGTATTGTACTGTTAACAAAAACCTGCAGGAAAAAAGAAAACGGTTTAGCCCCCAAGGGCTTTCATGTTGACATGATTGCAACAGGATGATATATCTCTAAGCTTAATATATTTTTAGGTCTAATATAAGGATATTTGAAGCACGGTGTTGTACTAGACGACGTTTCTCGACAGAATCTCTTTTAGATATTTATAATTAGTCCATTCAACCCACCATTGAATATTACTGACAGATCAAGACTGGTAATTCTGCTATGCATTTAGAGATTCCTGATAAAGTCCAAGGACGAATCCGCAATTTTAAAGTTCCTGAACTAGCATCTTAGCATCAGTCACTTTCCCATCACCGTAATGTAACTTCCCTATGCATTTTCTCTCTATATATTCATGTTAATTGTTCTGATGAGCTTTGCTCTTTTCTACCCCGACTTTACGAACTTAAGGGTTGAATAGTTCATAGGCTGACTACAAAGAAGTGATGTTAGAGCTGTAAAATACTCAAGGAAATAGGCATTTAGGAATATTAAGATTACCCCCGCAGTTATCCATCGAAATTGCAATCCACCGAAATAAGAAAAGAAACCAGTCCCAACCGCGGGCCATTTAAAACTTAGTCCGCGCAGCAGATTGGTTGTTACTAACATCCAATCGGATGTGCGGAACATGTGGTCTTTCTTCCTCTTATTCTTTAAAAAAGGCCAGAGTAGCTGTTAGTGTTTAATCAAAAGGGGGAATCAGGGGTTGATCTCCCCTGATTGGGTCGATTTGGTGATGGAGAGTATGATGTTGAAAGACCCGAAACTCCCTGATAAACCAAGTCAAAACATCACTGACGACCCCCTTGTGCGCCTACTTAAAAGCGTATTTACGAATTAAGCATTCATTAACTTCAATTCTTATTAATAACTGCATTGCTTATTTCCAGGTAAGCTCACATCTGATTGTCCAAATAAGTCTTCAACATTATGTGGTAATCATAAAGAACTGCCGGAAAAGAGTTTTAGCTTCCAAGGACATTCATACAGTTATGGTAGCTAAATTTAGTACGGTAAGGGAGAGTCTTGAAGATGACCCTATAGCTGGACGTTGCAACTGCCTCCACTGAGGAAAACGTTGATCGTGTTTTCCACATGGTGATGGATGACAGTCTGTTGGCCATGAACCAAATAGCCAATGCTATTAGGATAAGCTGTGAGAGAGCTGAGAATATTCTGCATAATGAACTTGGGATTACGAAGTTTCCTGCTCGGTAGAGGGGGTGCGTCTTCTGACACCTGATCATAGGCTCACCAGGCTGATCACATCATCAGAGAATCTGACATTGTTTAATGCAGATCCATCTGGTTTCTTAACCCAGGATGAGTGTTGAGTTCATCTCAGCCAGAGACAATCCATGCAGGGGAAACACGCCTCCTCAAATGCTCTAAAGAAGACCAAGGTGGTTTCATATGCAGGTAAGATGATGGTCTCGACCTTTTGGTATGAAAAAGAGTTTGTATTTATTACCCAACTTCAAGAGGGCCACACCATCAATAGAGAGTACTATGCCTACTTCATGACAGTTACGAAAGGCTATTAAGACCAAATGCCTAGCAAAACTGATGAAAGTTGTCTTGTTTCTTTAGGATAATACTTCAGCACACAGGTCCTTGGTTTTAGCTGTGCGTGACTGTGTCTTTGAACTGGTTGATAACTTTCCCTATGCTTCTGAGTTGGTCCCATCTGACTAGCATCTGTTTCCCAACATGAAAAAAAAAAAAATGGTTGAGAATCACTATCGCAGTGATGGTGACGTCATATCTGTTGTTGTTGACTTTTTTGACTAACAGGATGAAAGCATCTTCACCAATGTAATCCAAGCATTGCAACACCGATCGATGACCTGTGAGAACCGGAAAAGGAAATATGTTAAAAAATAAACCTTATTTAGTTACATTCCATGAGTGTATCTTGGTTAGCCTATGATATTTTCAGCTGAGCCTCGTAAGCGTAGTATGAGTTTGGGATCATTTCGCAGTTGAAATTGCTACATGTAACCGTAAGTTCTACACTAAGAGTTTGTTCTATCGTACTTCTCGCTTGTGGAATTCTCTTCGAGCCTCTTGCTTTAAAGTCGCTTTTTTCTTCAAAAATTTAAATGCAATTTCAATTGTTATACACTGTCTTCTTAATTCCTGTTTTTCATTGTCTTCTTTTTTCATATATTTCACAGTGGCGTAATTTCCTTGACTACACACACACGCACACATATTATATATATATATATACAGTGTAACCCGGACATAAGAGACCCGGATATAAGAGAGATTTTATCTGGTCTCAAATTAGAGCCTGTGTTAATGTATATATAATAGACCAATAGAGAAACCCGGATATAAGAGACTTCTTCTCCGGTCCCGACAACTCTCTTATATCCGGGTTACACTGTATATATATATATATATATATATATATATATATATATATATGACAACGTAGAAATAGTTTTCGAGTGACTCATTTCGTACTTTAGGACTTTATCGGACTAAATTTGTTATATTGGTGCCACTCTGATCAATGGAGAATACAATTCACTAAGACGAATAAGTTCAGAGAGGGACTTGATTGCAAGGTCACAATAAACAATAAATTTGCGCCCTGGGTCTTGCAACATTTCAGCAATCCTGGCAGATCTTCTATTATCACAGTGTGATATATCTAATATCAAAAGTTATGAAAACAAAAAGAAATCTAAATGAAGTCTGTTAGATTTTATATATATATATATATATATATATATATAATAATAATTTTATAAATATAAGAAATTATACTCGTCCGGAAAACCTTGGGCACTTTGATATGTAAATAAACAGACCAATACGCAAGGCAAAAAAAGGTACAAAAAAAGAAAGAATAGAGAACATGTACGTCAGCCGAAGACAATCGTCTAACATCCAAGTTCAGAGTCCAAAGAAAAAAAACGATACCAGTAAGTAAAATAACTAAGTAAAATGCTCAATACGTTAAATAGAGCAAACCTTATTAGACTTAGGGCCAGATAAACCTACCAAGTTTTCACCTACGCGGATTATCAGTGAATACTGGGCAGTATTCCCTAACGATCCGCGATAAGTTAAAATTTTAAATTCCCAACATCCTTCGTCTGTCTGCATGTGTTGTCGAACAAGCATAACAAATTAAGTACGGTGAAGTCATAAAGAACGAAATGCGTCACACGAACTTTTTTTTTCACTTCGTCATATATATATTTACCCCTAATATTGTTCTTGATAAAAAAATGTCCATACATACATACATATATATATATATATATATATATATATATATATATATATATATATATATATATATATATATATATGTATAAGTAAATGCTCTGTTAATAATAAACAGTATTAACGACATATATATATATATATATTTACCAGGCCGGCAATGTCGTTAATACTGTTTATTATAAACATAGCATTTACTTATATATATATATATATATATATATATATATATATATATATATATATATATATATATATATATATATATATATATATATATATATAATCTCGTTGTCATACAAGATATTATATATAAATATGTACCTTTCACTATCTGTCCCACACAGAACAAGTATCACGCATATGAATACAAGTAAGAATGAACGCACTAAAAACGAAAGGGTCTTACTTGTAATATTTTCTGCCGGTGGACTGTCTGTGGCTTGCGATGAATTTTGTTCGCAACTAATATTTTCCTCAAATTTTAATAAGTTTAATAAATTCTCTCCTCACCCCATTTTCTACCCTTTCAGTAGTATTATTGAATTTGACCTATTCACCAAGTAAAAACAGTCATTCAATTTTTAAGGTCACCAAGGTCTGTTCTAGTTCCTCCCCAATGACGGGAAGAAAACTCGATCTCCCCCACCGCTACCTATATCTTAATAGAAAGTGATAGAAATGTAATTCTCAATATTGTCTCGGTTTCTTTTTTCTTTTTAATTTTATAAGAAATAAATTTGACAACTCATATTAGGGAAAGCGGAAATAAACATCGAATTTATATATACTTTAAAAAACAGTTTTGATAAAAATATATTATTGCAATGTTCATGACTTGCATCGGGAACTTATTGGGGTGGGGGGGGGGCTTATTAGTGGTGTAGGGGGTGCTTGTTGGTAGTGAGGGCGATTGAGATGCGATACAACTCGGATGTGAGGAAATGGAAAAAATTTTTTTCATAAGTTGAGAAATGATAAAGTTGGCTATTCGTATTGGCGTGGGGTGTAGTCGAGATGACAGACAACACCCATAACAGAAAATGAGGAATTTTTTTTCATAGCGAAAGAAAGAATAAACATACGCGGTGAGATGAAGTGAATAATAACGACCGTACGAAACAGAAAATGAGGATTTTTCATAGCTAAAGAACAGAAAACAGAAAATGGGAATTCATTTCATGACAAGAGGGTGGGTATTAGATTTAATTTCATATTTATTTGGAGGGTGTAGATCAAGTAAAAAGAAACAATAAGGCGTACAACAGAAAGAGGTTTGAGAAAAAAAATGTTAAATTTGAAATAAAATGAAATTTCAATGAAGGAAGTCTTGTATTTGTTTAACTCTATACTTGAAACAAGAAAATGATAACATGAAAGGAAAAGATAATTGTCGAGCAGACCCTAATTTAAAAAAAATATATAGGATTCTTTTTTGCAATGCTGTTTCCCCTATACAAGGCTCAAGAGCCGTTTGAGGTAGATGGTTACGCAGTAAGAGGCACTATCCCAAGTAAAGTGATAATGACGCAAACGGCTACCGGAAGTGGAAGAGAAAGAAAAGACTTTAGAAGTAACCGGAAACTCAATCCTAAACAGCAAACAAGAGATAGACCTTCTCCTCCCGTTTAAAAGATCGGGTAGGTTCGTGAACCGGACGATAGGCAAATCTATCTACTCCTGATATAATAATAATAGATAGTCAAAATAAGTTCAGATTTTTAAGTTGTATTTTGTGACAGGTATGCCAACCGTCATGCATTTCAAGAATAGATTTTTCTTTTAAATTTGTTTTTAAAAGATGCACCTATTAAAAACGAACAGATGGAATACGTGCGGAATCTTGTCTGCCAGTCCCGTCCCAACCTTTTCTCATTTTATATCGCTCATAATTACAAAACTGGTTTAACCCAGCTTTGTGGGTACGGGGACACTTGGTTGTTCATAGGTGTTCGTCGGCACCTTGGTTGGGAATCCGTCCACCTATCCTTGCACCTATTCTTAATCACGTAATGTCCCAAGAGTTTGAGAACAATGGATTAGGCCCCAAATTGAGTATTGCTGCTCTAACTGGGCTGCAGCAGCTCAATCCTTACTTTACAGCTTTGGTAGAATACAAAATCGTTTAATCGATCTTCCACACTACAACATGTTTCTCATAGGTACAATGTTACAAGGTTACTCTATCATTATTGTCATTGCAAATGTTCAGATGATCCTCATCCTCTATTCTCAGCAATTCTCAAATTTGATGGAAGATCACGTCATGCTACTTCCAAGAAATCGAAGTTCCATTCACACATTTCTCAACACTGTCACTGAATTCTTCCCTACTTTACTGCTGGCCTCTTCATGTCAAGAGTCGTTATCTATCGACATTACTCTCATAACCTCCACATCGTACCACCATCTTTTCTATACATTCCACACCACATTCGTAATACATTGTTTCCTATCTATCTATCTATCTATCTATCTATCTATCTATCTATCTAACTTTTACAATATATTTGTCTGATTCTGTCACCCCGTCTGTATCTAATACAATCTGTATACTCTCTATATATCACAATTTGTACATATCTATCTATCTATCTATCTATCTATCTATCTATCTATCTATCTATCTATCTATCTATCTATCTATCTATCTATCCCCTCGCTCTCTCTATTTATTACAGTCTATATATTCTCTGACTGTGTCACTCTCTCTCTAGTCTGTACATATCTATCTATCTATCTATCTATCTATCTATCTATCTATCTATCTATCTATCTATCTATCTATCTATCATTTGCAATGTTTGTATGATTCTGTCTCGCCCTCTTTATCTATTACAGTCTGTACATATGGATGTATGTATGTTTGTATGAAAGTATGTATCTATTACAGTGTACATTCTCTCACCCTCTCTCACTTGCTCTTTCTTTATCTATCTATCTATCTATCTATCTATCTATCTATCTATCTATCTATCTATCTATCTATCTATCCCCTCGCTCTCTCTATTTATTACAGGTTGTATATTCTCCCACTGTCACTCTCTCTATAGTCTGTACTACTATCTATCTATCTATCTATCTATCTATCTATCTATCTATCTATCTATCTATCTATCTATTATTCAATGTTTGTATGATTTTGTCTCGCCCTCTTTATCTATTACAGTCTGTACATATGAAAGTATGTATCTATTACAGTGTACATCCTCACACCCTCTCTCACTTGCTCTTTCTTTCTTATCTATCTATCTATCTATCTATCTATCTATCTATCTATCTATCTATCTATCTATCTATCTATCTATCTATCTAAACGCCTTGCAGCGATCATCTATTCCTTTGGATATTATCAACGCAACGATATTTATAGTGATAGTTTTGCCTGCATCATGTTTTCTGATTGTTAGATTAGGACTTCTGTTTCCCCTTTTGGCTCTTTCCTTCTGTAAATCTCTATAATTTTCTCCAAAATTATTCCCCCTTATTTAATATGTCTTCATCGAGGGTGGGCGGCGGAGGGCAATTCTCTAAACTCTCTTGATTGCTTTCGACAATTTATGATTTTGTTTTCAATGCGCTTGTTTAAACTAGAGGGACATCTTTGTACCCAACGGCAATATCACTTGTACAAAGAAGAAATACAAGGCACCTTTAGATTTCTTGTGAAAGTTAGATTGTTAAGAATTTCGCTTCTCTGTGTGTACGTAGCGTAGTGGTTATAGCCCTGGAAAGAGGGTTTGTCCTCCCGAGGTTAAATTCTAACCGAGACCGTTGGTTTCGTTTTCATCCAAATACCTTTGAAAAGGTTGGAACCCATCTCTTCTACCTCCAGCTATGTGTTAATAGTAGAACCCACCGGGCTTTTTAACCTAAGATGGCAATCTAGATTGATTGATACCCATGTATAAAGCTCTCGGTTGTCTCTGCTATTAACATTTATCTGGTGAGAAATTAAACTCAAATTCAAAAATAGCCTGAAGGGGAGGTGCTGCGTCTGCTTAATTTGCTCTAGTCGCACCCGCAGCTGTATGTCGTATCCCAACGCTCCAAAACGGGTTTCTGAACTCGTGAAATGATGATTCTAATAAAAGAGATTTTGCGCGTTTTATTTAAAAAAGAACGTTGTTATAATTCACTTTAAGTATTTCCACCTGCTAAGTATTTTATTGCTGCTATATCTGGTCTGGTGATCTTGCGATAATATCCCGATATTCACAGCAAAATCGTAAGAAAGATCTGTAATTTTATCGGTCCTGACCTGTCATCTCGATTTTCACACTGACGTGACATGGCTTCTTTCTTTCCTTTCTGTAAATATTTTCAGAGCTTCCGCATTGGTACCTCGACTGAATGAATTTAAGCGTATTACGGCAAACAGGTCTCCTTGTTTTAAAGTTGAAATAGCTAGATATAACCCTAAGTCCTATTCCGATTTCTTTTCCCCGCACTTCTCGCCCGTGGAACTCACTTCCGGTTTCTTGCTTCCCTGTCACGTACACTATTTAATGGTTTAAATGCAAAGCTAATCACAATCTTTTTTCTGCTACCTGTACTTTTATCTCTCTTTCTCCTCACTAAAGTCTTCTCATTCTCTCTCCACCATCCATATGACCACTTGCGTCTAGTGGTATTATCGACTTGCTTGGTTGAAATGATTAATAAAAAATCGATATATGTTTTTTTTCAGCTTTTTGTGAGTACTATGTTCAATAAAGTTTGTTTCCGGTCCCATAGAATTGGAGGAGGGGAGATTCATACAATAAAAAAGTCAAAAACTGCAATGTAACCATCTTCAAAGGTTTGTCTACATATTAATGGCCTATTGCATTCTTTCTTGATCATTGATTTTTTTTTAAGTAGTGACATGCTCCTGGCTGCACTGCTATCAGAATGGTAATGTTCTATCTTTATAATATAATCTTATAAGAACATTATTTTAAAATAAAGAAACGACACTACCGTTTTTTGCTCGATTTGGACACATTCTACACTATTAGGCGAGTGCAAAAATAAGGACGTAATAATGTCGTTTTTTGACGTTAAAAATACGTCAAAGAACGACATTATTACGTCATTATATTTGCACCAACCTAATATTTTTCACCTCTCCTGGCTCTTCCGTTATAAGCGTGCATATAAGAAAAAACACAATATTACCGTTCGTGACTCGATACGAACAAGACATACACTATTTTCCACATGTTCTGGCTGTACTATTATAACAGCGCATATAGAAAAAAACACAATATTACCGTTTGTGACTCGATTCGAATACACTCTACATTATTTTCCACCTCTTCTGGCTGTTCCGTTATAATAGTGCATATAAATAAACACAATACGACAGTTCGTGACTCGATTCGAACACACTCTACACTTTTTTTCACCCTACATGTTCTCCATTTTATATCTCGCTGACGGAATGTACTTCTCTAATGGCCGTTTTCCAAGACATTTTTTAACAAAATGTAATCATCTCCTTTCTTTCATGAGCAAATTGGATGATCATGTAGGTCAGCTTCGATAGTAGAATTCTTAATTTCAATTTGATTTCAGACTTACTCCTTCAACCATCAGATTGACCAACAATGCACTCCCTTTCGAAAACTGACCATTTTCTGTCTTTCCGGGCTCTAGGGCACACTGAAATGACTATCGCTTGCATTTTTGTTGTAAATTGAGTCACTGTCAACGCGTATATCTTTATTAAATGCGAAGTCTGAGTTCAATAATGGCTTCTCTTTACTTATGTCATGTCTCTGTGTATATATGTCCTACGCCCAGGAGAATAAATGGCGCATGATACACACACAAAAGCACACGCATATATATATATATATATATATATATATATATATATATATATATATATGTACGTATGCGCCATCTGTCACCAGACTAATAGCCATTTTGTAAGATGTGTTAATACGGGCAACACCAGGTAAAGGTGGAAATAACTTTGCGACATCTGCGCAAAAAAGAAGACAAAGACTGAAGCTAAAAAGCCAAGTGAATCATTAATGAAAGCGAAAAAGTTTTTAGAATCTTTGGTTCTCTCACGCGTTTCGGTTTTTTATGTGATGCAAAGGAAACGTTCTTAGATTTCTTACGAGCCATTTTGAAACGGACTTTTTTTCGGCTTCTTTCTGTTGATATATTTATATGTTTTGCTTTCTTATCTCTTTTATTTATCTATTTTTTCTTTCTTTCTTTCTTTCTTTCTTTCTTTCTTTCTTATTCCATTTTTCCTTACATTTTAGTTTTTCTTTCTTTCGTTCTTTATTTCTTTCTACAATTTGTTTTTCATTTCTTATCTACTTTTTTACTTATCTTCTTCCTTTCTTACTTTCTTTCAATAATGTTATTTTTTATTTCGCCTTTGATTTTATTTTCTCGTATACTTCGCTCTTTCTTTCTTTCTTTCTTTCTTTCTTTCTACAGATTATTATTATTTCTTTCTTTTCTGTTTTTCACTTACCTTCTTCCTTTCTTTCTTACATTCTTTCAATTATGTGTTATTTTTTAATTTCTTTTTTTTTCTCGTACATTTTCTTTCTTTCTTATCTCATTTTTCCTTACATTCTACATTTGCTTTCTTTCGTACTTTATTTCTTTCTACAATTTGTTGTTTTCCTTTATTTTCTTCTTTTTCGTTTATTTATCCTTTTCTTTCTTTCAATAATATGTTATTTTTTATTTCCTTTCTCCTTTCTTTTTCTCGTATTCTTCACTCTTTCTTTCTTTCTTTTTCTTTCTTTCTTTCTTTCTTTCTTTCTTTCTTTCTTTCTTTCTTTCTTTCTTTATCTCATTTTTCCTTACATTCTACTAGTTTCTTTCATCTTTATTTCTTTCGACAATTTCATGTTTTTGCTTTCATTTCTACTTTTTCACTTATCTCCTTTCTTTCAATAATATGTTATTGTCTTTATTTGCCTTCTCCTTTATTTTCTCGTATTCTTCACTGTTTGTTTGTTTGTTTCTTTCTTTCTTTCTTTCTTTCTTATGCCATTCTTTCCTTACATTCTACTTTTTCTTACTTTCGTTTTTTCTTTCTACAATTTTTTGTTTTTCCTTTCTTTTCTAATTTTTCACTTAGCTTCTTTCTTTCTTTCTTTCTTTCAAGAACATATTATTGTTTTTGTTTGCTTTATCCTTTCTTTTTCACGTATTCTTGACGCTTTCTTTTTTCTTTCTTTTTTCTTATCTCATTGTTTCCTTACATCCTACTTTTTCTTTCTTTCGTTCTTTATTTCTTTCTACAATTTGTTGATTTTCCTTTCTTTTCTACTTTTTCACTCATCTTCTTTTTTTCTTCAATCTTTTTTTTTGCTTTCTTTCTTTTTTCTATCTGGTCCAATTTCGTTTTGTTTGTTTCATTCTCTCTTCAATACCGCGTCCATTTTTTCTTACTTCTCTTCTTACTCTGTTTCTTAACTTAGAACAATCCGTTTCATTTCATCTGAAAAAAAGTCAAAGACAAAAATAAAAAAAAAATTATTACCATCAAACTTTATGTGAAGCTACTTAATTTAAAAATTAGATTTACGTTAGAAAAAATGTTCCCATCTTGTTTGTTGTTCTGCTGGGTCTTAATATATTTTCTTTGCCAGAAGCTGTTTGTGATAAGACTCTAACTTAATAAGTTTGTTCCTAATTCTCACTCACTCACTCACTCACACACACACACATATATATATATGTATATATATATTTGAACCAGTGATGAGACAGTATAATCTCAGTGTTGCCATAACCAATTTGGAAAAAAAAGACTGTCCACACGCATTTAATCAGATTCTCCTATAGTGATATGCATATACGTCATCGCAGACGCATATGCAGGAACAGAGGCATTCACACGCACACATACAGGACGCACACACATTCACACACACACATAGAGTTATGCACTGACACATGCATTCATATACACAGAGACATTTTTTCTTTCATTCTTTCATTTTTCTTTAAATAATAATTCTTTTTTTTCCTTTCTTTTTTTCTTTCCCTTCTATTCTTGTCTCTTATTTTTCCCATTTTCTTTAGTGTTAAATTCGATCTTCTGTTGCTTTTTTCTTTCCCTTTTATTTTCAATTTTTCTTTAATTCCCTATAATTACAATCATAATTCAGGTTTTATGTTCTTTCTTTTTTCTTTCACGACTTAAGCTCACACTAGACATCAAGTGGAAACTCATATATAAGATCCATCGCTAAAGTCGCAGGAAAATAATGGCCGGCTCCCTGTAACACGCCAGAAAGTACACCACTTCTCCCTCCATGCTCTATCTCTACAAGAACCGAATCAAACCAAAAATGAAGTATGTCTGTCACAAAGTTGCCCAATCCTTACTTTCTAGCTTCGGCCGAATTAAAAAATGTTTGCCAGTTCTTGTGAGTGGTGAGATGCTTTTCGCTATCCAACCGCTTTCCTACAGGCAAAGCTTTGATATTCTCACATTACTATTTTTCAATTGTAGATGTTCAGGCAAGCTATATTCCTTGGTTCCACGAGTCTAAACTTTCACAGCTAGGAATAATCATGCCACGTACACTGAGTCGTCTTATTGTCATTTTGTTACGGAGTATGCTCCATTAAGTCACGTTCTTACCCAGAATTGTTGTAATGTGGAACGAACTCCTATGGTGATACTTCCCTAATTGCCAAATCCTTGATCGTTACGTATCCTACATAGCATGCTCATAATATACAGTTTTTGCTCTTTCCCTATATTCCTTAACGACATCCCCATCACTAGGCCTCTAACTTGAGTGGCAATTAGGCCTTAAAATGGGTGAAAAATAGTGACAAAAGAAGAACCTGTCGTCCATTTCTGATTGCCTTCATTTTTCTACGTATTTTTTGACATATTTTTAATGTTTCTTTTTCATTTTTGCTTTTTAGCTTTAGTCTTCGTCTTTTTTATTCAATTACTATGCCAACCTTAATTCGTTTTTGTAAATGGTAATTTTTATTACTCTTCAGTAAAATATTTGTTCGGTTTTTCTACTCTTCATAAATATTTCCCGTCACACCTCTCGATATCATCTTCAGTTCGGTAAACAATTGTTTTTTCACAGAATTTACTAGATTTTGCATGCAACTACAAACATTTGAAAACTATGTACTTCTCGTACAAATCAATATTTTTTTAAAAAGTGCTCCTGATCGGGAGATTTTTTTTGAGGAGCGTGAAACCACCTCTAAATTGCTGTTGTTCCCAGGTTCACCCTGACCCGGGTTTGTAACACCTGTTAGGGTCCTAGCTATGGGCAAATAGTGAATCCCCAAACAAAAATCAATAGTATATTTTTATAATAATATTGAGAAATAATATATTTCTATAGCAAAATGACAAGTAATGTAATACTAAAATAATATAAAAATACATTTTTATAGTAAAAATTACCAGCAATACATTTTTTTTATCTACAAACAATACACCTAAGAAAACCCTGGAAGTATAAAATTATGTAAAAAATATGTGTAGTTGAAAGCATAACGTTAACTATTTACATTATTCGGACTATTGTTCTCATCTTTGTCGCCATGTTTATCACAACGTTTTGGCCGTTGTACGCTCCGGCCTTCTTCTGGTGGTTGGGATGTTGATCAGAACCCTTTATTTCGCTCACTGAGGTAGACTGTTCTATTTCCACGTGCCATGTCTAATGGATGTCAATTACCTCCTGTTAATTCCCCTCTGAAAGTTCTCCACTGCTTTAACCGGGTATTGAACTCACACTCTTTGGGTCTTGTCACTGGATCTAACTAACGCCTTTATCCGCTGTGACATGTGGCCCCAAGAGAGGAATTAACAGGAAATAACTGACATCCATTAGACATGGCACGTGGAACTAGAACAGTCTACCTCAGTGAGCGAAATAAAGAGTTCAGTTCAATATTCCAACCATCTGAAGAAGGCCGGAGCGTACAACGGCCGAAACGTTGTAATAAACATGGCGACAAAGATGAGAACAATAGTCCGAATAATGTAAATAGTGTACAAAGTACGTCATCCCAGAAATATAGACAATATTTAGATTTCAGCATTAAATAACCCAAGAGGTTGATATGCCGCTAAACAAAATGAACCAACCAAAAATAGTGTTTTCTTTAAATTTAAACTGTTTAGATGAAATATTATATTTTTCAAAAGTTTTTATCGAATCGATGGTACCTTAGAAAATGACATAAATTCTAATTCAAATTAATTCAAACGTCTAAGGTGTTTGTATTTCTGTTGTCTTAATAAAAAAAAAAAAAAATTAATATCCCTGTTTGTTTACATCGAAATTGAGTATATCACGGATGATTTTTTTTCATATATAAAATTATTTTTTCGTGTATATTGCGTTGCTAAGTGGCTCATATGCAAACTTAGAATTTCATATAATTTGAAAAGATATACGGTATACGCATTGAATATATGATTCCTGATGTCTGTAAATATAGATAAAGATGTACTACGTATACATCCAAAGAAACACACGCGCACGCACACACACACACATGTCGATCAAAACAAAACAACCCCTGTTGACGGAAAATGCGATAAAGAAATCCCAAGTCATCGAAATTCAGGTAGCGAAAGGTGCCTTCCAAAAGCTAAGCAAAGTATTAAGAAATGAAGATTTCGTTAGAGAAAAAGGGTACGGAAGTGTTATACAATATCAGTTCTCCTATATGGCAGTGAATACTGAATAATATCCTCACAGACTTGGGGCAACCCGTGGTGGTGTAATGGTTAGCAAGCTTGACTCGCTAGAAGAATTACGACTGAGTAGTGAGTTCGATCCTCACTGGGTGTCCCCTACTTTCGGCCTTGTGCCACATCTAAGAAAATCGCTTGGAAAATCATTATATCATCACAGACTTGAGACAACAGAAATGTGTTTCAATAGAAGGATGCTGGGAATACCATGGACCGAACACGTGAGAAACGACGAAGTTTTAGAGAAAATGAAAACAAAAAGGACACTTATACTTAAGATCAGAAAGAGATTATTGAAATTTCTACAGCGTATAATGAGAAAAGATGACTTTGAAAAAATGCTGGAGCTAAAAAAGACAGAATATAACGGCGTATAACCTGCCTTTCAAGATCGTGTAAATATTTGGCAGAACAAGGATTAGGAGAGCAATAAGACAAATTTTGCTAAAAGCTACAAAGGAGAGGAAATCGTGGAGAGCCATTGTCGTTCACATAGACAGCACATAAAAAAAGAAGATAAAATATTTAAAATATGTATAAATTGTTTATATTCTCTTTTCCGATGTTGTCAAAATACCATTCCATTAAAACCCCACTTTTACTCTATATGTACATACATAATAGCAATAATAACTGGCCACTCCTATTCGAGGATACCCGTCTGCTACCCGTATTGCACATTTTGTGTTTGCTCAACACCCACAGAGTCCAGGTTTATACGGCAAGTTTAATTTTCGGAGAGAGAGAGAGGGAGAGAGAGAGAGAGAGAGAGAGAGAGATTATAATTATCTGAACAATCCAGTCCGATAATATAAGCAAAATAAATTAATCCAAACAAATTACCAAATCACACCTATTAAAATAAACGAAATAGAATAAAAAAAATAAGAAACAAAATCAATGAACCCAACTAAATAAAGTAAACAATAAAGAATTAACAAAAAAAAACAAATAAACAAATAAAAAAAAAACACACACACAAGAAAAGAACCCCAAAATATAAAGGAAGGAAACAATATATGCAAAGCAAATTAACAATAATAAGGCAAAGCAACAGTAATATGGCAAGAAGTTAACAAAGTAGGAATCAGGATTGACACACAAGAGCAAATTCGGATAAACGAAAGTAGCTTTCTGACTTCAAGACAAGTTGGCTAGGAAGAAATCCCAGCATGCATTTATGCAGTTTTCCCTATAAATTGGAGAGGGGAAGTATTTTGTAATCATTCACGATGGGATTGGGACTAACATTTATAAAATTTATTCAAACCGATTTTATGATTATGACTAGTCTCGAGACGTCTCCAGAAAGATAAAAGTAGGCACTATTTGAGCCTACTTGAAGGAGGTTGATCTATATCACAAATTATAGCACTAAATAAGTCCATTCTAAGGGCATAACTGGAGAGTGATAAAACTAAAGACCCAAAGTTTTGTTTACAAACCATAGATGTAATAAAAAAAAGTTCGACATTAAATAACCGACAGAGTTGATATGTCGTTAAAACAAAACAGTCAAGTATTCAACACACACACACACACACACACACACACACACACACACACACACACACACACACACACTTGCACACACACCTCTTCCTATATATATATATATATATATATATATATATATATGATTAACATTAGAAAAAGTTTCTAACTTCGCTGATATATGTTACCTTCAGCATACCGACTCCAGAGGTTCGTAGGCGGACCTGTCTGTCCACTATTCATAGGATATTAGTTATTTATTGCTTATATTTTTCCGTTTTATATACATTTAATATTGGTGTCAGTTTTGTCTGTATTTTTGATGTTCGTATGTTCGTTTATTCGCGTGCAGCCATGCGCCTGTCTCTGCGGATGTACATTTGATACAGAATGTATCAAAATGTATCAAAAATACTTTTACAAACATTGGAACAATGTTCATCACACCAAAACAAGGACAAAAGGCTATATAAACATATGTCAGCAAATAATTCGTTTTTGAGTTATTAAGTTTAAAGAAAGTTTACTGTAAATGGCACTGTGCTGACATGTAGACTAGGTTATATTTGCCATTCGTGTACATTTGTGGTGAGTGTGTCTAACGTGTATAGTAGTGAGTTCACTGAGAAGTGTTCCGTTTAACAATGGCAGGATATTCATATCGTGTGCAGGGAGATTTTAACATACGGCTGTGCGAATCGTAGTGGACACGAGGCTGGACGGCTGTATGAGATTGCGTTTCCAGACCGAAGGCAACCGAGTCGCCCAATCTTTGATGCTGTTTATCGTTGCGTTGCTAAGACTGGATCCATGGCACAATATACTATGTATCGAGGAAGACTGAGATCCACTTGTACGCCTAATCACAAGGAACACATTCGGAGACGATTCAGATATCATCACACGTCAAGTGGCCCTAGCATGTCGTACATAGTACGGCGTGGAAGTTACACCAAGAGCAGCTCCTGTATTCGTATTATTTGCAACGTGTGCAGGGTCTTTCACCCTATGATCACTTGTTGCCGACGGTTTATTACACAAACGGCCAATCCGTTGTTTGTCTCTTCAGTCTTGTTTACGGATAAGGCAATATTTGGAAGAGATGGAATAACAAATTTACGTAACCAACATTTGTGGGCTGAGTAGAAACCCCATGGTACAATACAGGCTAGACACCAGCATCAGTTTACGATTAATATGTGGGCTGGAATTATAGGTGACTGTCTGGTAGGTCGATATGTTCTTCCAGTACGTCTTACAGGAGCTGTATGCAGTGACTTTATTTCGAACACACTTCCACACCTGTGCGGTATTTTCATGGTCGAGTATGTATCCCTCCTAATACGAAGAAGCACGTGGTTCATGCATGATGAGGCTGCAGCACTTTTTAGTCACATTGTTTGCGGTAAACTGGCTGAAATCTACGATGGAAGATGGATAAGCAGGTGAGGGCCGATTCCATGCCCTGCACATTCCTCCAACCTCAATCCTTTGGATTTTTACCTGTGGGATCACCTAAAACAATTGGTTTATGCAGCAGAAATTCATAATGCAGATAAGCTTCATCAACGTGTCATGGGTGCCTGTGAAACCATTCGTCAGCGTGTGGAAGTATTTGAAATGGTCCGCCAGTCAATGATCCGACGGGTGCATACGTGTGTAGAAGCTAGCGGAGGACAGGGTGAATTTTCTTATTTTGATTGAGAAACCCGCCTAAAACAAGAAAGAAAAAACGTCAATATGAACATATGTCCGCAAATCCTTTATTTTTGAGTTATTAAGCTTAAAATTTACGATGGACGCTGTTAAATGTACAATCCAAGATATAATCTAAAAATACTGGACTTGAGAAAACTTTTTCACTGAGAAAGTTTTATAATAGAAAGATTTTACACATTTCAGCTGACGGTTTTTTTTCTGTGAGGTCATTTGAAATCAGTTATCTAACGTGGCCAAGAATTATTGAAGAACTTAAAGAAAGAATTAAATATGAATGCAATTAAAATGACAAGAGGAACCACTCCAACGTATTAATGAATCATGCAGGCACAGAATTGAAATGTGTTTTGAAAAAGAAGGTGGACATTTTGAACATCACATACAGCAATTAAATAACTAGTAAATAAAATTTTCATGTGTAATTATACTTTTAATAAATTATCTCTATAGTGCTCTACTTTTGACTCACCACACACACACATGCACACATATATATATAGAGTAGTGTGTGTGTATATATATATATATATATATATATATATATATATATATATATACACATATATATATATATATATATATATATATATATATATATATATATATATACAGATAGATAGATATATAGATAGAGAGAGAGAGAGAGAGAGAGAGAGAGAGAGAGAGAGAGAGAGAGGGAGGCACGGTGGAGTAGTGGATCGGCTGGGATTCGAACTCTGAGAGACGAGTTCGAATTCCAGCCGAATGCATTACATTCACTTACATGCTAATACCCTTGAGAAAAGTATTAATCTGCTTCTTATCCCTCCAGCAATGGGTAAACAGCAGGACAGACTGGGTTCTATAGCCTTGGATGGCAACTGGTCTAGGAGAAGGACAACTCTGGATTCAAAACCTGAGGAGGGCCGTTTGGAAACCTTGTGGCACGTAGTGCACCAGGTCTCCAAACTATTATACAGTGTAGAGGAACACACACACACACACACACACACACACACATATATATATATATATATATATATGTGTGTGTGTGTGTGTGTATACGAATAAATAGGTAAATGTTTGATTTCATGTATGTTAGATTTTAAGTATATATATATTTATATATATATATTCTTAAAAACTGAATTGCGTTGTTTGAAATAGATTAATGACAATAACAATAGCAACATCAATAATAATAATAATAATAATAATAATAATAATAATAATAATAATAGTAGTAGTAGACTGGTAAATGAAACAGAATGAAAATCCCTAAATCCTATAAGATTCTGTGCTCAACTCTGTTTTCGGGACGCAATTTCTGAGTGAGTGTTTCTCCCCTCCACATCGGTTCTCTTCACTGTATCCCCTTCGCCATTCGTTCCACCCCTGCCTGTCACAACTGTAAGTACGGTACATCGTCCCCATAGAAAGTGATCTCTTATCTCCATGAATGGTCTATTTATAATGGGAAATCACCAATCACCCATCTGGATGATAGACATAAGGGCATCCCAGAATGAAGCACTAACGCACCCGGATGTCCCTCCTCGTGATTCCATGCAACCACAGATTCATAAAGATCACCTAATACCGACCAAATAAGGGTAATGCAAATGTTAATATTAGCCTTTTCCTTATATGTAAACATTTGGAATTCATTGACTGAACAGTCATTGTTACCGTCGGTTGAAATTTGTAAAATCTTTCTATTATAACAATTTTTTTGTGAAATAGTTTTCTCAAGTCCATAACTTTTGTTTGAAGTAGTGTCAAATGTCAACATGTTAAAGATATCATTATTTTCCCTCGGTTTACATGTGTCTGCCATCCATTTTAGCATTTTAGTTGCTGTTGTTGAAAGTTAGCAAGTAATGTAGTTTCTATTATCGGGTAAAACCCGTTAACGCGAGTTAATTATCGGAAGAAGGAGAGAAATAACGTCTCAGAAAGTGTGTTTCGGTGTTTCGATAGACGACGCAACAAGATTAAATGAAAAAATGCTGGATAAGTATCAGGTCTTCACCTGGGAAACTGAAAACAGCGTGGAACATAATGGCCACAGGAGTACCGATCATTATTGAAGCACTATGACTGAAAAGTATGAGGAAATTGAAACCTGATAAAGAATCGAGTTCATCCAAATGAGTGCATTCTAAACAAAACAAAACAAAAAAATACAAAACAAAAAAGCTGCGAAAAATGTCGAATGACCGAGTAGAGAGTTAATCACTGTTAGCTGGAATCAAAAATATTAATAAGAATGGGGCAGAAGGGAAAGAGATGTGGAAAGACGAAGAAGAAGAGAACATCAGCAGCAGCAATAATAATAATAATAATAATAATAATAATAATAATAATGGGTGTGACGGAAAAGAGAGGAAGAAAGTAAAGAAAGAAGAGGACAGCGACAGCAACAATAATATGCCGGAAAAGAGGGGAAGAAAGAAGACGATAGTAACAGCAATAAAAGACAGCAAAGACGAATGCAACCGACCAGATACAGAAGCGATGGCAAGATAAACCGCTTCATGGCCAATACTGTGCCCGTACCAAACAAGCTGACGTAGACAAAACCCGTACCCATCAGTGGCTACGTAGTGCAGGGTTGAAAGCTGAAACTGAAGGTTTCATCCTTGCTGCACAGGACCAATGCTTGCTAACTAGGAATTATCAAGCACATATACTAAAATATTGTGTCAGCCCAAAATGCAGATTCTGTGATAAATATCAAGAAACGATTGATCATCTTGTGTCAGGTTGCACGATATTGGCACCCACTGAATATAAAACCCGACATGACAGAGTGGGCCAATATCTGCACTGGAAAATCTGCAACTTCTACGGGAAGGAAAACTGAAAGGAAATGGTATGAGCACCACCCAGACCCGGTTACGGAGACAGGACCTGTTACAATTCTATGGGACTACACAATTCCCACTGACAGAACAATCAAGGCCAACCGACCAGATATTGTTATTAAAGACCACAAACAAAAATGTGCCTCCTTATTGATATGGCAGTCCCTGCTGACTGCAATGTATCCTTGAAGATATTCAAAAAGCTGTCAAAATACAAGGACTTTGAAATAGAAATCTCGAAAATGTGGCATATGGGAACATCAACAATCTCTGTTGTAGTTGGAGCTCTAGGACTGGTTGGAAAAGATTGCAGTAGACTAATTGAAGGGATTCCTGGAAGTCCATGCCTCACGGAGATACAAAAAAGTGTGCTGACAAGTACAGCCCACACTTTACGAAGGGCTTTATCTATGTAATTTTTTTTTTGTCAGTGGAAAGTGTCATGATGCCATTTCTAACCTTGGGTCCCTGGGCGGGACCCGGAAAGAAATGTGTAAACGCCAGAAATCAAAGAAAATAAGCATAATAATAATGAGGGTTAAGGAAAAGGGAAGCAGAAAAGAAAAGAGAGAGAACAGCGGTAATAATAATAATAATAATAATAATAATAATAATAATAATAATAATAATAATAATAATGAGGGAGGAGGATAAAGAGAGGAAGAAAAAAAAGAAAGAAGAGGACAGCGGCAGCAATAATAATAATAATGATGATGGTGAAGTGCCAGCGACGGAGAAAAAATCATAAGGAAGAAGAGAACTTCAGCAGCAATACTACTAGTACTACTACTATTACTGCTACTACTGCTACTACGACTAATAATAATAATGAGCTTGAAGGAAATGAGAGGGAAAAAGAAAGAAGGGGACAGCGGCAACAATAATAATAACGTGTGTGAAGGCAAAAGATAGTAAGAAAGAGGAGGAAGAATTTAACGTCAGCAATAATAATAATTATAAGAGTGAATAGAGAAAAGGAAAAGAGAGGAACAAAGAGAATGAAAAGAACATCATCAATAATAATAATCACGAGGATGAAGGAAAAGACGGGATGGAAGAGAAGGAAGAAGAGGACGTCAGCAATATAACTAATAATACCGTGGTTGAAGGACGTATGTGATCATGACTCTCCACGGACATCTTTGCTTCTTTACCTGTGAAACGCGACGGTTTTTTGGGAAAGACATGAGAAATAGTTTCCCACCGTCTTCTCCACAATTTTGAATTCAGTGTTTTTTTTTGCTAGATTGACTACCACCCAAAGCTAAAGAGTTCAGTCTTCACTGCTATATAATTCATATCTGTAGCTTTGTGAAGAGATGTGTGGCTTTACAAGTGCATAAGTTCGAAAGTAGTCGCTGTGTAATAATTTAGCAGAATATCTTGTCACTGGAAATGCTCAACTACAGAGAAATTACTGACGTTGTCAATCGTATCTCATGGTATCTATAGTGGTTTCCCGTTACCCTTTCACGGTTTTTGAGTTCTCCTAATACTAGAGTTGGACATACTGCTAGAGAGCCCAGTCGACCCTACTATTTAATCTATAGTTGGCTGAAGAAGACATTTATTCCATGGAATAAATGAAAATAACAGGAGCGATCGTTTTGTTTATCAACTCTATAGGTTATTTAATAGCGAAATCTAAATACTTTGAACACAATTTTATGGGCATTATTTACATTATTCGGACTATTGTCCTCATCTTTGTCGCCATATTTATTACAATGTTTCGGCCGTTGTACGCTCCGGCTTCTTCAGTTGGTTGGAATGTCGAACTTCGCCCTTTATTTCGCTCACTGGGGTAGACTGTTCTAGTTCCACTTGCCATGTTTAATGGATGTCACTTATCAGTTATCTCCTGTTAATTTCCATCTGAAAGTTCTCCACTGCCTTAAACGAGTATTGAACTCTTCACTGAATCTAACTAATGCCTTTATCCACTGGGCCATGTGTCCTTGAGTTAAAGGACATATGGCACAAGGTTAAGTTCGACATTCCAACCATCTGAAGAAGGCCGGAGCGTACAACTACCGAAACGTTGTAATAAATATGGCGACAAAGATGAGGACAATAATTCGAATAATTTAAATAATGTACATAATACCTCATCTCAGAAATATAGACAGATACAATTTTATGGCTTCAACTAGATATAATTTGAACGCAATTGCATGCCTTGAACTACAGATAAAATGTATCGTTGGTATTTTTACTATAAAATGTATTGCTGGTCATTTTGCGATGAATAAGTACTGCTGGTCATTTTACTATAAAAAAGGTATTTTTATAAGTTCATAGTCTTTTACTTTTTGTTTGAGGGTTAACTATTTCCCCATAGCTGTGACCCTAACAGGTGCTACCGTTCCGGGTCGGAGAGGACCTGGCTATAGCACAATTTATGATGCGCCTCTACGTTCCGCAAAATTTCCAATCTTCAGAGGGTCCAGTCTGCGTGCATAGTATGTTCCTTTCTAGCATTAGACATGGTTATAAATTCAACGTTGTCTTACTAGACTGGTTGCCAACCACGACCAGGGGGACCAGTCTGGGTTGCCATTTAACCCATAGCGTGCTTGGGAAGAAGAGATGGTTTTATAGCATTACACTTGTGCGAATGTAACTGCAACGAGTTCGGCTCGCTTATTTCTATTTTCCGAACCGGTAACCATTAACCCACACATCCACTGTCATGACAATTCTTGGCCACGAGGTCAAAGAATTATATCTCTCTAGATAGTGATTTAAATTTGGACGTAAGACGTAGGTATTTCAGTATTTCAACTAATAATAAGATATATGGCTTCAGAGAACACTGTAGCAGGTGTCCAATACAAGGGATGCATAAGACAAGAGACAATTATTTCTTAAAATTATTTTGAATTAGGATGTAGTCAAACCAATAAAAAAATGAAATAGTAGCGTAAGATGCTACAAAACCAAAATATTAACATGAAAACTCGTGTCATGTTACTAAATAGCATCTTTAGACATTCATACGGATGTCATGCATAGCATCAAACTCATTAAGAGATGTGTAAACTATCATCTGTGTTCAACCATTTTCTCAGAACAAGGATTAAAATGGCTTCAAACAAATAAATTCTATAAATCTTGAAGACGATCCTACATCATAACTTATAGACTGGAGCTACAACGTTGCAAACGAAAAACTTTATCAAATAACAAAAACACATCTCTTGAACACTTCCAACAACAGCCACATCAAAAATGGTTAGGCATATGTAACACGAGAAGGAAAGAATATAATCGAGCTGTTCCGCGCTACCTTTAGCAAATCATTGGAAGGAAAGTGTTATCGATATTAGGAAGTGCTATAACATCAACTGGACGTGAAGTTTAAATTCCTGCAAAACCAATATATTAACATGAAATCTCGCGTCATGTTCCTAAATAGCATCTTTAGACTTTCATACATAGCATCAAACTCATTAAGAAATGTGTAAACTATCATCTATATTCAACCATTTTCCCAGAGCAAGGATTAAAATGGTTTCAAACAAATAAATTCTATAAATCTTGATGACGATCATCCACCATAACTTATAGAAAGGCGTTACAACATCGCAAACGACTTAAGAGACTATGGTGGTTTCACTTGCTAGTATGATACAGGGCTGTGATGAAGAAATTGTTTGATTTACGCCAAAATGAAAATAACATTGACATCTCATTTGAACACATATTTACTAGAATTAAACAAAAATAGCTTGAAATAGTAAAGTGTAAAATTATTCAATAAAACTGTCATTGGCTTCAACCACGGACTCTAGACGACTTTGGAATCTCCTGCAACTCTTCTGGAAGGTCTTTGTGTTTAAATTGGTTAATGCTGCCCTAATCCTTGCTTTCAGTTCATCTTTGGTGCTACAAGGAGTATTTTTGGTCTCTCGCTCAGATAGAAATTATTTTATTGTATCCACTATAATGAACGAAAGGAAGGGCCAAAATGGTTATAACAGTAGGAAACAGGCATTGCTTCAAGTGCGTTAGAGCAGGGACGTCCATAGATTAATATTTTCATGCGGCCCTTTGCATTCTAAAAATCTTTAGGTATATTTTCATTTAGTTTAGTCCAGAAAATTATTCTCAAATTGCACTACTACGTTTACTTCCCCATTGCACTAAAAGAGGAAGAAGGCAAAGGCCGTTGCTAAGACACACCAGCTGGTGCGTGGGACAAGAGCTAGAGTTGAATAAAAATTATTTAGCTTATCTAGAAAACTGTTATACATGTGCAGTAGTACATACTGCGTGCACAAAAACATCAAAACTGCTGAAAGAAATAGGTTGAGGTATCCCCATTGAACTAGCATTCTTAGAATAAATATTAATACCATAAAAGCAGACATGATAATATTATTAAAGGAAAGCAATGTTAAAAATCACATGGAATTTTTTTTATTTTGTGTATGTGTAATTTCTTTTTTTTACTGTCTGTAATATAGTATAATTTTTTGTAATTATATATATTTATTAAAATCTTATATTCACTACATTTTTTTTTTCACTTTTTAAAAGCATAATTACATAAAGTAATTAGTGGCCCGGTGAATATACCTGAATTTTTAATTTGGTTCATTAGCAAAAAAGGTTGGAAAACTCTGGAGAGTTTCCATCAGAATACTGCAAAAACTAAGTCAAAGCTAAGTTATCAATCCTGACATTGACTGTCAAGAAATGAAAAACAAAAAAACAAACAAACATTTTCTCTATAAGTAACAACGCCAGTCGACAAATAAAAACTTTTAATACGCCAAAAACAGAACCTGGGCAGCCCATCTATTATTTTCGTATATCCAACTTCGTTATCGCCTGACGCCAATGGCGGCTTTTCTTTGTGATTCCTTTGAAATCCCTCTCTATTTGTCAGCCAGACTTGCTGTTCGTCCAAGTGTCGACATTATCTCGAATATTTCAGCCACGTTTACTTCTCAATCTCTTATCTCTGAGCCATTTTGGGCATAGGTTTATTTTTCATAATTCATAAATCGATTCTTGTTAACTGATATTTTATTTTCATCTGCGCACTGAAGACTTACGATTGGAAAGCTCAAATCTGTGAGGCGCTTTCGGGACAACGGCGTTGTGTTCGGGAGAGAAGAAATTCTAGATTTACTTTCTAAAGAAAGTATACATCCTCGTTAATTTCATTAACGAATCTGTAAAATATGTACTAATCACATCACTCGCTAATTAAATGTACTCTGTAATATGCTTTAACCATTAACATCCATCGCTTGTGTGATAAAAGGACCCGTCATTCATATCCACTAAGTACACCTCGTTACTAACGGCAATGGGTATGATAGTATTTGCCACTTTTATGAGAAAACATCTGGCATTCATTGACTGATCAGTTTTTGTTACTATCGTTGGCATTTACAAAAATTAAAAAAATAAAAAAAATAAAAAATAAAACAGTTTTTCAGGAAATTTAGCTTAACGTCCACTTGATGTTATAGAACTTCCTAATATTGATAACACTTTCCTTCCAAAGTTTTGCTTATGGTAGTGTGGATTCTTTCCTTCTCGAGTTACATAACATTTTTGATGTGGCTGTTGTTGGAAGTGTTCAAGAGATATGTTTTTTTTTGTTTGGTAAAGTTCTTCGTTTGCAATGTTGTAGCGCCAGTTTAAGTTATGATGTAGGATCGTCTTCAAGATTTACAGAATTTATTTGTTTGAAGCCATTTTAATCCTTGCTCTGAGATAATGGCTGAACACAGATGATAGTTTACACAATTCTTAATGAGTTTGATGCTATGCATGACATCCGTATGAAAGTCTAAAGATGCTATTTAGGAACATGACACGAGTTTTCATGTTAATATTTTACTTTTGTAGCATCTTACTCTTCTATTTTATTTTTCCATTGCTCTGACTACATCCTAATTCAAAATAATTTCAAGAAATAATTGTCTCTTGTTTTATTATTGATCCCTAGTCTTAGACACGTGCTCCAGAGTGCTCTGAAGTCATATAGGTGAAACCAGCATAGTTCCTTATTTCGTTCGTTACAGTATCTATGTCCTACGTTCTAATTCAAATCATCCTCTAGAGAGATATAATTCTTTGACCTTGTAGCCAAATATAGTCATGACAGTGGATGTGTGGGTAGCGTAACGGTTACCGGTTCGGAAAATACAAATAAGCGATCCAAACTCATTGCATTCACTTTTGCACAAATATCCAGGGTAATGCTATAAAACCATCTCTTCTCGACCAGCACGCTATGCGTTAAACAGCAAGTGAGACTAGGCTCGCTGGTCGTGGTTGGGAACCAGTCTACAAGGGCAACGCTGGATCTAAAACCGCATTTAGTCCTGGAAAGACAAATACTATGCACGCATGGAAAATATTACGGAGTTGACAATTAACAGCTGGGAGGAGTTGTGGCTATCATGTTTTTAAATTCCTTATCTAACTCGATTTACTATTCCTGATGTCGACACCGAGTTATTTAAAATGTTTAGAATTTATCAATTGGATATTCCGAATATTTAAGCTGTCTTTAGAGTAGTTGACCTCATTAATCTCATTTCAATTACAAAATTATTTACCAAGTGTTCATTCTTCTTGGAACATTTTCTAAGAAGGTAATGGAATTTATTTATTAATCCGACAGATTTTGATCACATCAAACATTATTTTTTAGTGGATACTCATATTTGAATTGATGCCCCTTTTATTTATTAAACCGTATGTTTATTTATTTTCTTCTACCGGCCTGAATATTCGGGAAATCTTTTTAAAGTAATATAGGCGCTCTCCGTCAGGATTCAAAGCTGCTTACCTCCACCTCTGGATAGAGGGAAACGTCATTAGATCCGACGTGCTCTAACCAACTGAACTATAGAGAACTCTTGCCGTTCAGGCGAGGTTGTATAGTGCCTTTCATCGAAATCCTTCTCATCACAGATTCTCGAATTTTTCACAACTGCTCAGTTTCGTATCCAAGTATAAACAAAGCAGCTTTCTAAAGAAGCAGTGGATTATCCACTTACGTTTAAAGTAACAAAAAAAACACTTGGTATAAAATATTGAACCTTCCGCCCCAAATCATTGTTACAATTATAAATGGGCTCGCGGCCACATCATGTTGAAACAACGTCTCCTATAGGATCACTGAAGTTAAGCAACGTCGGACCTAGCTAGTCCTTAGATGGTGGCATAGTGGTATAATGGATAGCAGCTAGGATTGGCGAATCGGAGATCTGGGTTCGAATTCCAGTGGATTCCATTACGTTCACTTACGTGCTAATACTCTTAGGAAAAGTATGAATCCTCTTCTTCTCCCTCCAGCTATGGGTAAATAGCAGGACACATTTAGTTCTATAGCCTTGGACGGCAACTAGTCTAGGAGAAGGACAACTCTGAATTCAATTCAGTTGGGGATCTTGTGGCACGTAGTGCACCAGGTTTCTGTATTCGCCGTTCAGACGTTTTGAAGGGCCGAATACAGAGTACAGAATAGTGCTCCAGGTCAGTGTATTCGGTCCTTAAATATTTTGAAGGACCCAATACACAGTGTCACAAGGTCCCCAACCGAATTGAATTCAGAGTTGTCCTTCACCTGAGAATTCCAGGTGCTGTAAGCTTGGATATGCGGTTGGTGCAATGTATAATAGCTTGAAATTTTTAATCGAAGAGATGAGTTCTAATTCCAGTTGGGTTCGTTATATCCACTTACACGCCAATACTTCTGGGAAATGCATGAGTCCACTCAATCATCCCCCAGCTACGGGTTAATTAGAAAGACTTGTATCACTAAAACATTATCTCAAAAAAAAAAAAAAAAATCTTACAAACTAAAAATATTTTCTGGATTTAAATAACCTGTAATGGGTTGATAAGCCGTAGAAAACGAATCAATCAGTTATGAAAGCCGATGTCATCAGCATATCCGGTTATTATCGGTATATTGTCATTCATTTGAATGAGCACAGGTGGAAGAAACATGTCACTGAGTAAGTACACGTCGTCATATGCTGATGCGTATTTCACTATAAATGTCAATAAATAAATCTAAAAACTAACAGATGAATTTGGAACCTTAATCTTTCATGCCTAATGTTTGATGTCATTCATGGGAAGCTCTGGAATCTGTTAATTTTGCTAGCTATTCCCTGTTGAAGACCTTTTGTTTTTCTCCAAAGCCAACCAATGGTTTGTACTGCCATTCTGCTGAGTGAACCTTAGTTACAGTTTCTGAGAGAGAGGGCAAATTGTTGATGTGATCTGACAAAAAATCCAATTGTCAAGATAACTTGTGATTTCGGGCTAACACTACCATTGATGGTTCCCGGGTAGTTTAGTCTAGGCAATTTCACTAACAAGTTTTGGTTTTCGTTTTCAGGTTTATTTAACAGTGTCGCGTACGCCTAGATCGTCTCCCTATTTGGTATTACGAAGAAAATCGATCATGGTGAGATTTGAACTCGGACCTCATGGTTGGAAGGTTAAAGTTCTAACCATTTGGGTACGCACCCATGTAGGTTAATATTTACAACTGAATTTTTATTGATAAAGGATGAGATGATGTTGAAAAATATTTGTTGTGTAAAATAAACGCTTTTTATTTTTCATAAACTTGTGGAGTTACGGATAATTGCAAGAAGACTGAATGCATGGCTGTTAGCAAAAGGGACAGCCCAACAAGCAAATTACAAATTAGAGATAACAAAATTAAAAAGGTACAACAATTAAAATGCCTGGGAAGTGTTTTAACAGAGAACGGAAAGTACGACACTGAAATCCGAAGTTGCATTGGGATGGGCAAATATGCCTTTCAAAAGCTAACTAAAGTATTAAGAAACAGAAAAAATTCGTTAGAAACAATGAAAAGAGTATTGAACTGTTATGTATTACAGACCTACTATATGACAGTGAATGTGGAAAAATTTCCTGACGCATGAAAAGAGAACCGAAGTAAAAGAAATGTGGGGCTACAGAAGGATGCTGAGAATAACATGGACCGAACATGTCAACAATGACAAAGCTTTAGAGAAAATGAAGACAAAAACGACAGGAAGACATGTTGAAATTTGTATGGAAAATAATAAGGAAAGAAGCTTTGGAAAATGTGATACTCACAGGACAGATTGAAGGGTCAGAGGCAAACAACACATTACCTAGCTAGCGAACTTGAGTAAAGGGATGATGGAACTAGGTTTAGGAGTGATAACAAAATGACAAAATTCATCAAGATCTACAAAGAACAGAACATTTTAGAAAGCCATGATCGCCAACGTCTTGATGGGACAAGCACGGCTCACAGACGAAGGAGTTAACATTCTTCCTTTAAGAGCATTTTGCGCAGACAGTTCGTGAAAAAGCTGTTCTTTGCTTTTTGAGCATCACTCTTATTCGCGCGAAAGACACGTTTCTGTAATCTGCACTTGGGGAAGTGTTCAGAGAATTCAAAATAAGAAACCTCGTTCAACTAATCTTTCTCACTTTCACCGAATAAAGCGAGAGCCGTCAGCCAATAAACAGCGAATTGTGTTGTATTTTTCTATTACAAGCAATACGATAGTAGGTCATAAATAGTTTCATCGACCTGTTTATATTGCGTTTGGTGCGTGGCAATCAAACTGATATAACAATAAAAATAAGCAACTTTTATAGACATTTATGGCCGCAGATTTCGGTTCGTTAGGAATTAAATGGAACACATTCTCGAGTTTTCGATTAAACAAAATATTCGAACGAGAATTAGAAGCTTGGTAGTTTTCATTGCTACGTTTCGTTCGATATGTTTTTCAAATATCCCTTTTGTTTGAAATACTGAGCTGTGGCATTGCATTTAATCTATCATATATTCGGACTGATCTTCTGTTATTTATTATCAGTAAGCTTCTGCCTCCATCAACCTTGCCCATTGTTTGAGTTTCACACGGGTGCTGGTGATGATTGCTATTGTTGATGGGGTTCTATCTGAGCGATTTCAACATCAAAGATTTGTATCATTGGAAAAAAGAATCTAATTATTTTAATAGCTACGGATAAAAAAATAACATGACGTTTTCATGTGGGTATTCGTTAAATATCGAGGTTTAGCTTTCCTTTTTTTCTCTCTGTCACTTTACTCTCATTATTATTATTATTATTATTATTATTATTATTATTACTTGTCCGACACAACAATGTAACATCAACATAGCTTGAGAAATATTTTATCATGAACGATTGCAATTCCGAGGAATAGAATTGAGGTAAACATTCTGAAAAAATATACAGAATCCGCCGATATTTAAAGCCTTAAAACGGATGAAAATAATTACATATGCAAAATTACTAACGTCCCACGACGGAGGTGGGTGAACGTGGATGAATAAAATCACAGATTTCCATAAGATTTATACTAATTTATAGTAACTAACCAACTAACGAAACATTTAAAGATGAGTATTTCCCATCATGTTACTCACATAGGTTGCATTCCATTCACGCTATCGGTGTTTCATTCACATAAAACCATTTTTCTGTCATTTTGCATAGGTCTGTCGATATCATTTATTGTGTGAAGATCCTTGAGCATATTTAAATTTCTGGTGCATCCTGTAAGCATCAAGCTTAGGAACTCTCCAGCTTAGAAAGTAAAGTGATACTGCTTAACTGTATATCTTTAACTTTCTCTTGCTAATTTTTTTATATTTTAATTAATTTTTTAATATTTTTTAGGATTATCCCACTTGTCTGACAAAGAACTTCTGCTAACTACAAGATGTCGTTGACAAAACTGTATATAAGAAAATGGCAGACCATCTTTTTTCTTTTTCTCTACAGGATAAACTTATTCCTTATATTGATCACAACATAAAGTATTAGATAGTATACAATGCTTGCGGATCTACAGAAGGATGCTGACAATACCGTCAACTAAAGATGTGAGCAACGGTGAAGTTTTTAGAGAAAAGTGGAACAAAAAGGAGACTGATATTTAGAATCAGAAAGAGAAAGTTGAAATTTCTAGGGAACATAATGAGAAAATGGCTTGGGGAATTTTTTATTTACATGAAAGGTAAGAGGGTAGAGGAATGTAACGCATAACTTACTTCATGGGGAATAAGAGAGAAATTACAAAGTTTATTAAGAGCTAAAAAGGAGAGAAAATTGTGGAGAACCATGTCCTGACGATACACGACATTTAGAAGGAGAAGAAGCGGACGTTACTAACGTAACGTTACATTTATATTACTCATGGTATACATTTCTTCTTGAAGACTTCAATGTCATCGCAATGGCTTATTATTAACTTGATCGGTTAAAAGCGTGATAAAAGTCTATTTCTAACAATCTCTTGAAATTAGAAATAAATTTGAAGATAGATAGATAGATAGATAGATATGAGCAGATTGAAATACATGTGTAAATGAAAATGTGTGTGAATTCTAAGAAAAGAAATAATCCTTAAACACAGCTTTATAAATTTAAATAATTTTATTATTGAGTATAAAAGTATTTTTTTTCTTTCAATTTGAACGGAACAAGTTATAAAGTACCTCGCAAAGACAGCTCAACGAAAAATATTTTGTTTTCTTCTTTATAACAGAAAAAATGAATTGCGTTAGTATGAGTGAAAATATGTATTGTGACTACATATGCGAGAATCACGTATTTATGTTATCTTATGTATACGTGTATTTTCTAGCAATCAGACAAGGGACGCTATATTGTTACTGCTTCTACAATTCGTGTTAATATATATATATATATATATATATATATATATATATATATATATATATATATATGTCGCTCGTATGTTTTTAGTGTTGCATAATTTACTTAAAAAGCGAGAAGTTATATGCAAGAAGAAACGTTTTATGACCTAATAATTATACGAAAGCTGATTAATGGTCAATGCTTTACTGAAAACAGGTTTATTATTTTACGCTATGCTTAATAAAAAACAAAAAAAAAAAACAAACAAAAAAAAAACAAACAATCAGATCAGTGAAAGTTAAAACTTAGATTTACGGAACTCAAAATAAATATATTTCTCAATTTTTAATTTGTAATTTGAGGAGGGAAATATTGTTAACCATTTTCAGGAGTGATCTTTCAAAATTTCGCAGCAAACAACAAGGATGTCGTCTGATTTTTGAAAGATTGAGTAGACTTTGAGATAACGTCGCTGATTGGTTAATAAATGCTAATGTGGTAATGTAAATAGTGTGAGCATACTTTTGCTAAAAAAGGAGTTTATGTCTGCGTGAGCCCAATTTTGCACAGAATTGACATTGTAGTCTTATCTATTGAATTTCTTTCTACAATATTAAACGGGGTTCGACAGATGGATAGAGAGATATGAACAGATGAGCAGAGCATATATAAGCAGACTTAGATATGAGCAAATTCAGATAAATAGATAGATATAAGTAATCTGAGATAAAGAGATATAAACAGACGATAGTTATGAACAGAGTGAGATAGAGCGAGAGTGATAGAAAGATATGAACAGACTGAGACAGATAGATAAGAGAAAACATATATATATGTGTGTGTGTGTGTGTGTGTACAGACTGAGATAGATAGATATTAGCAGACTTAGATATATATATATATATATATATATATATATATATATATATATATATATATATACAGAGGGAGAGAGAGACCGATATATATATATATATATATATATATATATATATATATGAGAGAGAGAGAGAGAGAGAGAGAAAGAGAGAGAGAGGATATATATATATATATATATATATATATATATATATATATATATATATATATATATATATAGGTATATAGAAAGAAATATTTAAATAGGAATCGTGATTATATTCTGACACTCCCTTGAAATTAGAAATAAATTTGAGTTTTCTGTGACCTTCCCAGGGAAACGTGCCGTATTTTGACAATCTGTACCGAATGGACTCAAAGTCATGTTCTCACTGGGCATCAACGTTTATAAAATCTTCTGACACTCACGAGGATGTGTCTCCAAATGTAGGGACCATTATATTCCACTTAGCTAAGTGGAAGGCCCAACATTTTCCATTTCCCGCGACTCCATGAGATACCCACTTTCCTTTATCATTAAATTTGCTTGATCGCCTGTCTTTCAAAATAAATAAATAAAAACCTGCGACTTGAGTGGTAAAAATGTCGCAGCATCAAACCTTTTTCATTCATGGCTGATTTCCGGAAAGCTCTCAAGTCATCGCCACTTGAAACATCCGATTCCATCAACAAATGATATTGACAATATAATTCCTTCTATTTGAGGAGAGCGCTGGAAATTTGGATCCTTCACTAGTTGAACAGGCAGATATTCTGGATAAAAAAAAAAAAAAAAAAGGTTACCGTTCACTTAACCCGAAAGGAAGGAATTGGCATGCTTCAGTAACGATCTGGGTTGTAAACCGAAAAGCGAGTTGATTTGAACCTTATAACAAGCAATTATAGGAGGCGTGACCCGTTTTTTTTTATTAAAAAAAACAAAAAAACAACCATGTAAAAGAACAAAGAAATAAAGAAAACAAAAATGCCAATTGCATTTTTAAAATTAAGTAGTTAATTAGGAAAGAGTACTGTATTGTTATGCAATATCGGTACCCTTATATGTTAGTGAATGCTGGACAACCTCACCACAGACGAAGAAAAGACTTAAAGCGACAGAAATGTGATTCTGTAAAAGGTATTGAGAATATCACGCGTGTGTACCCCATACAGCCAGATAAACACTTTTTGGACATAAATAAATTTTCTGATAAACTAGACTTCGTCTTTGGAATTATAATTGCCATGCTCCTATATGTTAGTGAATGCTGGACCATCTCATTGCAGATGAAGAAGAGACTTGTGTTAACAGAAATGTAGTTCTATAGAATGATGCTGAGACTATCATGGGCTGAACACGTGGGCGAGAAGGAAATTTTAGAGAAAATGGGAACATAAAGGACATTTACTCGTAGCGACAGAAAGAGACGATTGGAATCTCTAGAGCACATAGCGAGGAAAGAGGGCTGAGAAAATTTACCGCTTACAGGATATATTGATGGCAATAGGGACAGAGGTGAGCAGCACATAATCTACCTAAAAGGGTTTTGTATATTGTTGGCAGAACAGGGATTAGAAGATATAGCAAAAAAAAGACAAATTTTACTAAGAGCTAAAAAGAGAAGAAAGTTGTGGAGAGCCATGATCATCCATGACCTGAAGGGACATGGCACATAGAAGAAGAAGAAATTTCTAAACAAACATTAGCTATTTATTTCGCAGAGATAATTAAACTTCTTTTATGTATCGTGGCTCTTCAGGACATAAGCGATATAGCTCTCCGCAACTTCCTACACTTTGCAGCATTTAGCAATATTTTTATTTCGATTATCACGCTCAGTCTCTGTTCTGCCGCCCATTTATACAAGTTTGTTAGATTAGCCGATTTTCATTTCTGTCCCTCTTGCCTTCCATGTCTTCCGCGTGGCAAATTCTCCTATCCTCTTTCCTCATTACGCGCCACAGGAATTTTAACAGTCTTTTTCTGGTTTTTAGTATAAGTTTTCTTTTTGTTGCTATTGTTCTTAAAACTTCCTCATTGGTCAGATGTCTGCTCTATGGAATCCTCAACATTCTTCTGTAGAACCAGATCTCTGACGCCTCAATTCTTATCTTCATCCGTCAGAAAATTGTCCAACATTCACTGCCATTATAGGAAGTTGATATTACACATGAATTTAGCACTCTATTCTTTGATTCTGACGAAACTTTCCTGTTTCTTAATATGCTCTTTTTGGAAAGCATTATTCGCTATTCCAATGCACCTTCAGATTTCTCTGACACATTTTTTTTCGACTCTTCCCAGATATTTAGATTTCATTTCCCACTGGAGACACCACTATCAATAATTTAAATATGTGGGAAGTTTGTTTTTTAAACAGAGAACGGAAAGTGCGACAATGAAATCCGAAGATGCTTTGAGATAGCGAAAGGTGTCTTTCAAAAGCTAAGCAAAGTATATGAAACAGAGATAATTTGTTAGAAAAATTCGTTAGAAACAAAGAAAATAGCACTGAACTGTTAAGTAATATAAACCCTCACATAAGGCAGTGAATGCACGGAAATCTCACAGATAAAGAACAGACTTGAAGCAACATAAATGTGGTACTACAGAAGGATGCTGAGAATGCCATGGACAGAACATTTAAGCAACGACATAGTTTTAGGGAAAACGGAAACGAAAAGGACACTTATACTTAACATTAGGAAGGAACAGTTGAAATTCCTAGGGCACATGATGAGGAAAGAGGGCTTAGAAAATATCATACACACAGGACAGATTCAAGGGACGAAGGCCAAAGGAAAACAAAATACAACCTACCTGGAGAGCTTCAGTAAATGTATGTTGAAACAAGATTTAAGAGAGGTAACAAAAAGATAAAATTTATAAAGACCTACACAGGACAATCAATTGTGAAGAGCTAT
Organism: Acanthosepion lycidas; assembly: GCA_963932145.1. Classification (NCBI taxonomy): domain Eukaryota; kingdom Metazoa; phylum Mollusca; class Cephalopoda; order Sepiida; family Sepiidae; genus Acanthosepion; species Acanthosepion lycidas. The sequence goes on along the minus strand of OZ010572.1, from coordinate 111,742,308 downwards.
GGTCACCAACGTCCTGAAGGGATACGGCACATAGAAGAAGAAGAAGAAGAAAGAAAGAAAGAAAGAAAGAAAGAAAGAAAGAAGAAGAATGGGAGGTGGAGGAGGACGACGAGGATGAGGGTGAGAAGAAGAAGAAGAAGAAGAAGAAGAAGAAGAAGAAGAAAGTAGATGATAATGATGATGATGATGATGATGATGATGCAAGAATGAAATGAAGAAGCATATAAGAAAAGTGCATAAAAAAACACAGAAAGAAAAAAGATAGAAAAGAAACGAAAAGAAAGAAACTCCGAAACGGAAAGAATAAACCAAAGAAAAAAGTAGACGAATAAAAAACTGAGGAAAATGAGAGACAAAATTCCAATGGAAATGAAGAAGGAGAAGCAAAAAGAAGTAAAAGGTGAACAAAGATTACATAGAGGAAGAAGAAGAAGAAAAAGAAGAAGGAGAGGAAGAAGAAGAAGACGACTTGTTTCATTTGACATCTCCAATTTGTAGCTTTATCTTACGATGTACTTTTTGTTAATGATCATACATTCTGTTTTCTTACGAAGATACATTCTAAAACCATTGAACAAAATTTCATATTCATTTTAATCTGATTTTTAAAGCACAGCACAGAGACTGTCTGTCGAAACTTGTACAAACCGCTTTTAGATTAATAATTTCAGAATTCCGTTCTTAATTATCAAACTTTTACCCCTATCTCCAGAATGACTAAAAATAAATCTGAAAACAATTTGTAAACCCACTGAACATCAATGAAAAAAAAGCCAGAATCTTGCCGACACATCTTGGCACTAATCATCATTATTGATTTTCATCCTTATCAGCAGAATTTGTGGTGTCATTGTATATATATATATAATCATTAAAGCGAACAAAATGTGTAACGACTTTGTTTATTAATCCTTTTTGTGGCATTATGACTTACATAAGGAGATAATAAAAAGAGGTTTCAATAAAATGATAAGTGTTCTATCGGTAAAGTCATACTGTAGAAGAATTCAAAATTGCGTCTACTTGGACTGATGGAGCGCAAAAAGAAAATGTAGAGTATTAAAAGCTAACCATCATTTGCAGGACTCGAGCCCGCGATAATTAGGTAATGAATCAATGCAAAATATATCATTATTGTTAATTAGATACTAGTAGAGGTAGCTGGCATTGTGTGGAAACTAATTTTATCTAAATAAAAAGACGGACACTTCAGTTTATTTGTATAGATTATTAAAATTTTATTTATTTTTAACTGCCACATATGATTACTAATTAGGATAATATATTCTTCATTACAAGTGGTTTCCATAAACAGAAACTGCTTATGACTCAACCTAAATCATTTCTACATGATGTATTTCAAATCAAGCAGTTCCTCCCGATTGATTGTCAAAATAACCCCCACCCCTGTCGCCACATTCATGCGGTCCTGTGCCAGATGAAGCTGAGCCGAGTAAATATATTTCCCCTCAGACAGGAGTCCGAAGGATGTGAAAGTCGAACAAGACAAGAGCGCGTCTTCATAAACAAATGTTTTTATTGGTTGAATAACATCACGTGATTATTGTCTTTTAGTCGAGCTTACTCTTCTACGGAACTTTTATGGCTTCCTAGCGGAATCATTGTGCTTTCTCAAGCAGGTCTGTGCGATCGATCGTTGTCTGTCCGTATTAATGTTTCCACTGTTCCAAAATGTTTATGTTATAATTGTTATTAAGTGACTTGCCTTGCAGTGGCATTCAGCGATTCAGGTCTTATCAAACGTTGCATCAATAAGCAGACGAGAAGTTCCGTCTGATTTGAGCGGATGTCACCTACTTTTAGCATAATTTTAGGCAGACTTTCCTCCATTACAACTTGTAGTTCAAACGAAGGTAACCAGATACTTTTTCAGTGACTCAGAGGTAAAAATTAAACGAGAATAGAATATGTGAAATGGATTTTCATACTTGTTTTGCTGAGTGATTTTTTTGCTTTTTAAAAATTTTTGTTGGAATTCGTAAACATGATTTTAAAATATTTAAAATCAATTAATATTAAAATGACTAATGCAATAACAATAATTACCATGGAAATTAAATATTAATAATTGAGTTAATGATTTAATGAATTGATAAAAAATGTCCAGTTATAAAAAAACAAATTAAAAACTTCGTTAACCCTCTCTCAGTAATGTGGGATATTATCACAGCATTACTAGTTTAATATATAATAGATACATCGTTTAGGTCTTAATTTTATTGTTATATATATAGTCTTGAGTATTCTTTCTGGGTATTATAAGATGAATAAAAATGAAGATAATAATTTTTTGTTTTGAACAATCGAATTCTACAGGCATCACACACACACATATATATATATATAATAGATAGGTTCGTACGGTTCACACTTCCTGCCAGTTACTTGAATAGGAGTACATGTTTATTCCTTGTTTAGGGTTGGGCTTCCAGTTCCTTGCAGTTTACTTCAACTATATATTTTTTCATCACCGCCTAAACTCTGAAATTTTATTTACTATTTACTTTTCACAGTAGGAGTAGATAGGTTCACCTACCGTCCGGTTCACACTTTTCTCCGGTCCTTTGAAAAGGAATATAGGTTAATCTATTGTTTCCTGTTTAGGATTGGATTTCCCGTTACATCTAAAATCTTCTCATTGTCTTTCAATTCGAGTAGCCCTAGTGTCTTGGTGACATTATTATCACCTTATTTGGGGTGAATTTATATATATATATATATATATATATATATATATATATATATATATATATATATATTACAATTTGCTATTTTTATGGGAAAGAATTAAAAATCTCCGAGATAGAGACGTCGTAAATATATACCACATAGCTACCAGTTTCGGCCCACAAGATGTCACAGAACAGGTGAATATATTTCTGAAAATTGCTTATCGCCAAATTGATGAATCTTATGTCCACAATCTATCTATCTATCTCCTTACAGGCAAAAAACGTTGAAACTACTGGTTCTCGTACGATCGCCGAAGTTAAGCAACATCAAGCTCGGTCAGTACCAGGACGCCTGGCATGGAAACCTTTTTACACTGTTATAAGTTTTTCTCCTAATATATATATATATATATATATATATATATATATATATATATATATATATATATATATATATATATATATATATATATATATATATATATATATATATATATATATATATATATATATAAAGAGAAAATAAACCGTGAAGATTATGTTGCATATATATAACAGTTAGGGAGGTTTTTTTCTTTTTTCAAGAGTTTATTTACTGAGTTAAGTTTCTGATGTAAAATTCTGAAGTAAAATTTACTTTTTTCTACCTCGATTAAATTTTCACTGTTTTTAAAGCGTTTGTGATTGCCTGTTGATTAGCTAAAATTCTTTAAAGTTCATTTATACAGAGTTTGTAAGTAATATAATTTGTGCTTAACAGAAACTCAAACCAAAACACTATAATGCGACATATTGTCTCTTATATAGGCACCACCTTTCATGTATTAAAAAAAAAACTCTAGCTGAAATGTTAATGTCTCCTTTAGAAACAATCAGCTTTTCACACGTTAAAAATTCTGGCAATCTCTTCAACAAATCGAAAAAAAAAAACCGAAAATAAACTCAGGGTTTTCTAAGAAATTAAATCCGTATATACACAACGTACTCAATGACAAATTTCAAAATTTTTCTAAGTCACTACCCAACAGTATCATAATTCTTAGAATCCGGTTTGCATATTTTTTTTTACTAATGTTTAACCATTTAAAGGCTCAAGAGCCAACGAAGGCAAAGAGGGTTACTGTGTGGTGTTGTATTAGCATAAAGAAGGGCAATAAATTGTTGTGGATTCCGCGTGAAAAATCGGTCTCCAATAAATGACAAACGCAAGTAATTAAGCCAAGAAATTAAATGTATTTACACAAAATACAAAAGGTAATGCTGTTAGTAAAATCCATGAACGCCGGTTAGTATTATCAAAGATCGCTATATACAGTCAAGAAGTAAACTTCCTTAAAGTCGGGCGTCCTTTTAACTGACTTCTACCGTCAACTCAATCACAGTGTCTATGTACTTTCCACTCTGTTCCTCCACTCTGTTCCTCCACTCTGTTCCTCCACTCTGTTCCTCTACCCTGTTCCTCTACTATCAGACTGACTGACTGTGGCTATTTTATGGCAGCAGGACGAGTCCATTTATATCAGAAAAGGGTGGATCCCATAATGCCCCCCCTCCTTAGATCCAGTTTTTTTGGGGAGTTAATATTGTGTCCATTGTTTGCTGAAAAATTGCAGGTGCAACTTTTATTCCGAATGGTAGTCTGTTGAACTTGTACAACCCTTTGTGCGTATTAATGCAAAGGATTTTCGAACTCTCTTCTTGTACTGGGATTTGTTGATAAGCCTCACTAAGATCTATTTTTGAAAATATCTTACCGCCGTTGAGCTTTGTAAATATCTTCTCTGGGCTCGTTAGTGGGTAATGGTTGTCCTTTATTGCCTTGTTGAGTCCCGTCGAAAAATCTGTGCATACGCGAATTTCTCCTGACTTCTTTTTTACGTAAACCACCGGCGCAGCCCACTCTCTAAACTCTGTTTTTGATGGAATCCCAGTTTGTCCAAGTCTCTCCAATTCTTTGTCTATTTTTTCTATAGTAGCAAACAGTACATTTCGCTTCTTTCTGAAAATTGGTTGGACGTTTTCTTTTAATTCTATTTTGGCCTTAAATTTGTTGCATCGTCCCAACCCACTTGAAAATACCTCAGGAAATTGCTTGTATAATTCTTCCTTCAATTTCATGGTATCTGATGGTTCAATCTCTAACTTTTTGCAAAACGAGTTGATAGGTAGGTCCCAAACGTTGAATTTCTGCATCCAGTCGATACCTACTAAATTTTCAGCATCTTTCATGACGTATATCTTAAGTTTTTTTGTTTTCACGTGAAATTTAACATTCACTATTATTTCTCCCTCAAATTTTATTCGTTTGCCTGTAACCGACTTGGCAATTTTTTGAGTGTGTAACATGGTAGGTCTGAGTTTTTTCCATGTCTGTAAGTTGATTATCGTGAGGTCGGAACCCGAATCCAGTTGTAATTTAATCTTTTTGTTTAAAATTTTCAGTTCTACATATTTCCTTACATTGGTGTTGTCATCATTATTCATTCTTGTATCTCTTATTCTATTAGTATCTTTTCTATTTCTACATTGGGATACCTTGTGGCCTTTTTTTCTACATTCAAGACAGTTTTTATATCTGAAGCGGCAATCCTTGTTCCAATGTAATCCTCCACATCGATAACATGCTGATGGAGGGGGCTCATATTTGTTTCGATATCCGTCATAATTTGTCCTGTATGTTGTATTTTTTCTCTTATCATAATTTTATTTTTCTTTCCGGGGAGGGTGAAGAACGTAGACTTTTATTTAACTTACGTATATGAGAAACAGCTGATTCTTCAATGTCCTTTGCGTCTTTCTTTATGCTTAAACATCTCTGGCAATCTTCTGATAATTGCTGTAATGTTAGACCCGGTTCATTTTGTAATTTTGCAAGCATTCTTTTACGCATTTCGCTATCTTTTGTAGAAACTAGCCCTTGAACAAAGATGAGGCATTTAAAATTGTCCGGTGTTAATTCCGCTAGTTTGAAGTCGTCACAATGTTTATTTACGATTGCAGCAAACGTGGAATAATCCTCATTATCTCCCTTTACCAGGTTATGGCATTTCCACCTCCTATGGAAGAGTTATGTTTTGGGGCTGAAGAGTTCTTTAAGACATGTCACTGCTTCGTCAAATTTTAATTCGTTCGTCTTTTTTTGGCAAGATATAATCCACGAACTTTGTATATTCTTCTGTTCCTAATTTTCTAAGCAATAGACGTAGCTTTTTTGCTTCTGTCCAATTTTGACAGTCTATGTTAAAGATGTCTTCATGTCTTCTGAAGTAATCTCCAAAATTTTTGTCCACATCTAGAGAATATTTGAAAATCTCTATGGTATTCCACACTGCGTCTTGCGAAAATGTTGCTTCTTTTTCAATATTTTTTGCTTGCTGCCCGCTACTTTCAATATTAGTTCCTGGAGCTCTGTTTGTCTATCTTGATTTTCCTTTTGCGTTTGTAATATTTGCTTTTGCCATTTTTCTTGTCGCTGTAACTGTTGATCATTTTGGTATTTCTGCATTTGTAATTGTTGCTCATTTTGGTGCTTTATCAGTTCTACCAACATATTTTAAAATCTTCCATGATAACTCAATTTTATGTATTATTATTCCACAAAATTGTTTGTCGCTAATTTGTTGTTGAACGACGAAGAAAGGATTTTTCTTCTGTTGATTAGTTTTCCGCGTGTGTTCGCCAAGTTGTTTGTTGTTAGACGTACGAAAAGTTTTTCTTTCCGTGTGAGTTTCGAATCCTCGTTCGTCAAATTGCTATGGGTTATCCGGGTGAGTTTCGAATCCTTGTTCGCCAAGTTGTGGGTTATCCGCGTGAGTTTCGAATCTTCGTTCGTCAAGTTGCTGTGGGTTATCCACGTGAGTTTCGAATCCTCGTTCGTCAAGTTGTTGCGGGTTATCCGCTTGAGTTTCGAATCCTCGTTCGCCAAGTTGTGGATTCCGCGTGAAAAATCGGTCTCCAATAAATGACAAACGCAAGTATTTAAGCTAAGAAATTAAATGTATTTACACAAAATACAAAAGGTAATGCTGTTAGTAAAATCCAGGAATGCCGGTTAGTATTAATCAAAGATCGCTATATACAGTCTCGAAGTAAACTTCCTTAGAGTCAGGCGTCTTTGTAACTGACTTCTAACGTCAACTCAATCACAGTGTCTATGTACTCTCCACACTGTTCCTCTACTATCTGACTGACTGTGGCTATTTTATGGCAGCAGGACGAGTCAATTTATATCAGAAAAGGGTGGACCCCATAATAGAAGTGAAGTTCTTGGGGCTATGCACGAAAGATAAAGGCTAACTCTAGACTTGAAGAAGTCAAGATTGAATTAGTGAATAACATTTCAGAGTTCAGTCGGACAAGTTAGAAGAAATAATGTGGAAGTAGTCTTTAGACGTGACCGGAAACCAAATCTTAAAAAGAAAGCAAGGGATAAACCTATTTTCCTGTTCAAAACCTGGTAAAAAGTGTGAATCCGATGATAGGCGAATCTAACTACTTCTATTTTGGAAGGAAAAAATAAAAATAAATAATTAGTAAATAAGATTTCCGAGTTCAGGCGGAGATGGTTTGGTGTATAGAGTTGAAATAAATTTTGGAAGGAACTGGAGACCAAATCCTAAACAGTAAACAAGGAGGAAACCTATAATACTGTTCAATAGACCTGGGAGTAGAGTGAACTGGCCGATAGGCGATCCTATCTACTCCTACTGGGAGAGGAGAAAAAAAATAGTGATCAATGTTTTATAGCTTAGTCGGAGACGTTAAAAGTATAGAGTTGAAGTAGACTATGGAAGGAACTGGAGACCCAATCCTAAATAGGAAACAAAGGATAAACTTCTATTCCTTTTCGAAATTTTTGCTTCATATTTTACATGTTTATATCCATTATTAACCCTTTTATTGAGAAAGAGAACCTGGAAGGAAAAATGAACAGTAAACATTAAAGATCTGTCGATGATCTATCCCCGCATCTTTCTTTTCTCTACTGTTGGTCACTTTGCTATACCTGAAATTAATTTCCCTCTAAGATACCACGTGTCTCTTTATAATTTCTTTTTTTAATGATGTTCATTCAATACAAAGCCCAATAGCCACTCAAGGTAGAGGGTTACTGCGTAGTGTGGTATAAGCATAGGAAAGAGCAAGAAGTGAAGTTCTTGGGGCAATGCAGGAAAGGTAAAGGCTAACTGTATACTTGAAGTGGACAAGATCTAATAAGTGAATAGCTTTTCAGAGTTCAGTCAGAAACGTTAGAAGCTGAATACTTTTGCCAGATACAGGAAACCTTACTAATGTGTCCGGACAAAACTAGATTAAGGGATCTTATAAACAGATTGAACAATATAAGAACTTTAAATGACATCATATATAAAAAAAAGAGACAATTAAAACTTTACAATCACTTGATAATCTATTAATTCGAACTAATCAACAGGTTACGTGGCATACGTGTTACACACTTGGGTGATCTTGTCTCTTTCGATTCATGACTGTCTGGGCAGAAGATTTTCCGAGTAGAACATTTCTTTTTGCAGTAGATTGGTTGCCAACCAAGGAGACAGCCTGTCGTGTTATTCAACCCATAGCTGGATAGACGGATTCCTATCTGTCCAAGGGTATCTGCGCGTAAGTGAATATAACGAACACTACTGGAATTCGAACTCGGCACTCTAATTTCTCATTAAGCCGTTATCCTTTAAATCAACACAGCACATCCATACGAACTGATGCTGGTATAAAATAAAACCTGTATTGTAAGTCAACAAATTAAAAAAATCTAATAATTTTTTATTCACTTCTTAACTTTGAGGAAAAATCTGACATAATTATAGGGTTTTATTTAAGAACCCTTAGAAGTTGTAGAGGCGAATATATATCTGTAGAAGAAAAATACGGTGAAATGCTTTTAAAACCCTCCATAAACCTACTTACTTCATATAAAAAGTCAAAAGAAAAGTTTATAAAATTTTAATACACGTGACACGTATCTGACCAATGAGAAGTGACCCAAACATAATTGGAAATACCAGTGTTTTCTGTTTTTTTTATCTATTTTCTTTCAAACTCTGATCAAACTTTAATAAAAGTCAAGCGTTAAATTGATATACGTTTCATATTTGTTCTTTTATTTTATCATATATATATATATATATATATATATATATATATATATATATATATATATATATATATATATATAAAAGTGAACATTGAAGTCAACACTCAAAGGCGACAGGCTATTTCATGCTGGACACAATCGTCAGGCCGTCCAGCATGAAATAGCCTCTCGCCTTTGAGTGTTGACTTCAATGTTCACTTTTATATTTATATTTACATACTGTAAATATATATATTTATATTTATATACATCTCTGCTATTGAGCACTTTATCCCATAAATATAGCACACCTTAAAACTATATTTCTTCATATATATATATATATATATATATATATATATATATATATATATGTTATAATTATTTTTTTAAAAATATGTATCCATCACGACAAAAATTACTATGTTTAAGCTTAAAATTCAGAGCTCGGTTTCATTCTCAAGCGATGCTAAGAATAACTTACGAAAAAAATTGGATTAACTCTATTTTTAAGTTAAGTCGGTGGTATTAAAAGTATTTCCATTTTTTATTAAGGGGGTGTAAAATGGGAATTCCCTTAACACCACAGACTTAACTTATAAATAGAGTAAAACTAATTTTTTTCGTAATTTAGACTTAGCATCGTTTGAGAATGGAACCGAGGTTCGAGTTTAAGTTTAAACTTTGAAGTAAAATTTTAGGATTTGAGCTTCAGTTTCGAAACATAGTAATTCCTCTGTCGCGGTGGATTCATATTTAAAAAAAATATTTACAATATTAAGCTCTACTTTCTATCGAGCTCTGTTTTTTAAAAATGAAAATAGTTGCTAAGGACTCTGGATTATAAATCTGACTGTTCTTTCCTATTTTTTGTATATATATATATATATATATATATATATATATTGAACAATAAAAAATATTAAAAAATTAAAATCTTCAGACACACTGGGTTGTATATTAATATTCTTTCGTTTTTATTATTATTTCATTTAGATTCCTCGACTAGTTTCCGCCAACATGGCCATCGCCTGGAGAGAAAATATTTTTCTGCTTGCTGGTGTCAGTGAACTACAGAAATGAATGTCTTGATGGAGAAAATGAAGTTTTGTCTGTAGTTATCATTTGTTTTTTATTTTTTATTTTTTAACATGAATTTTGTTCAGTCCTTGTGTTGGTCAAACAGTCTCTTTTAAGTTGTTATTTAAGATAAGAGCTGGATGGATTCATGCTGCTCTGAATTCGCTTGGTCATTTTGATAGTTTTATTGATTCCTGGAAAGGGAATGTGTCTCTGTTAAATGTGTTATATATATATATATATATATATATATATATATATATATATTTGGATTGATGTGAGTTTGTGACCCTGGGTTTCACGCTCTTTGTGATCGTCGGACAAATTGATTAATTTTTAAATTTTGGATTTATATATGTTTGCCTATATCGGTGTTTTTATGGAAGTGGGAGGAAAAATTGTCGTAAATAGTGTGAAACCCAGGGTCACAAACTCACATCAATCAAACTAAATATGTTAGCTCTATCACTGGTATTGAGCGCTTTCCAATAAGTACCGCACATATATAATATATAAATAATATATATAAAAAATTGCATATATATATTATACATTTCACACAAACACACACACACACACACACATATATATATATATATATATATATATATACCGCACAACGATGAAAGAATTCTCACATTTTTATCATAGTGAGATTTATCTATGCATAGATGTTGAATTGACTTATTGATCCAACTTCGTGTATACAATTGTGGGTTGAGTATGAAGAAGTTATGCTAGAGCCGTGAAATCTTGCTTGCATTAATTCCAGCTGTAGTTATTAATAATTGCATTGTTTCTATTCTGGTAAATTGACATATGGCTGTTCAAAGAAGACTATTCATCTTGTTGGGCAAAAAAGGTCATCAACAGCAGATACTGCTTCCCATTTTGAGAAACAAGTGATAGTGAAATAAGGGAAATAGGGAAGGTGATCAATCAGTTCAAAACCAAAGACATGGACAACAGCCATTGAAACTAAGGACTTGTGTGCTGGAGCATTGTCCTGATGAAACATGTCCCCCTTAGTTTTTCTAGTCGCTTGGTCTTGAAAGCCTTTCGTAACTGACTCAGCAAGTTGACATAATGGTGTAACTCTTTCGAAGATATTCATTAAACACAATTCCTTTTGCATTCCCACCCAAACTGAGGGCATCACGTTCCCTGCATATGAAGCGACCATAGCCTTCTTTGGAGCAGGTGAGAAGGGGTATTCCCACTGAATAGATTATCTCTTCGTCTCTAGCTCAATGTGATGAACCCAACACTTATCATGGGTTAGGAAACGTTTATTTAAACCACCTGGACTTGCTTCAAACAATGTTCCTGTGATGTATTCAGTGTAAAGCGCTTTTAATCAGTTGTGAGAAGAAGTGGCAGAAACTTTCGTCATCTCTCGACGGTATATTCTAATATCTATGGCTATTTGATTTATTGTTACAACTCAGTTACGTGTACCTACCAAAAAACTAACGTTTATAGCAATAAAGAAATACCGTCGAAGAAAAATCCATTCAATATATATATATATATATATATATATATATATATATATATATATATATATATATATATATATATATATATATGCGTGTGTGTGTGTATATTGTTAAATGGAGTCCGACAATTATTTTGAGACATTTTTATGTTTATAGGTTCTTTTTATAGATACAAATATTGAAGTAAACACTCTACTTATAATAAACAGGTAAATGTCGTGAATACTGTTTATTATAAGCAGAGCAATTACTTAAATATTTGTATCTATAAAAAGAACGTATAAACATAAAACATATATATATATATATATATATATATATATGTATATATATATATATATATATATATATATATATATATTGGGTTGGCCTATAATTACCAGGTTTTTTTCTAGGCTAGTTATTTTCCAATAAAAATTGCTTTTTTTTTTTAAATAAAAATATTATTTATTTTCAGGTTATAAAAATGTCTTTCGGTAATAATACGCTCCGAAATGAGTATTTAAAAATGTTAATATTGTTTAAAAAACGCCTGATAATTATGCACCAACCCAATATATATATATATATATATATATATATATATATATATATATATACCAGTTTGTTTAACACATTAATCTTGGCAATATCTTTAATTTTTAAAGAAATCACATCCTCGAGAGTCCATATCTGCTCAATTCCTTGTCCAAAACAATAACAAAGCAATTTCTAAAGAATTAATGAATTTATTTTTAATCTTACATGTTTTATACCTTTACTACTTCGATATATATATATATATATATATATATATATATATATATATGTGTGTGTGTGTGTGTGTGTGTGTATGTATGTATCTATGTATGTACAGGCAGCAATGGGTAAACTGACTGCAGAGTATACTAGTGTCAGTTGGACATTGTCTGTAAGAAAAGAAGCGCCATAACGCCATTAAATTCGCCAGAAATTTGGAAAGGCATGTTATACTGCTTGGCATTCGACCCGGAAGCGCCAATACAAACATTTCATAGTGTTTGGGTGTTTAATCCGAGGACAGCGCAGACGATTCGGAAAGAGTTAGATGAGGATTACAGCTACTCGGAAAACTCGATAAGAAAAGAATTTCCGAATTTGTTGGTTATGTCCTCAGATACAACTCGGAGTCCTACATCAAGTACCCTCAGGAGGTCGGGTTGTTTTTATCCACCGTGCCATGTGTCAGTGGATAAAGGCGTTAGTTAGATCCAGTTTCAGGACCCAAAGAGTGTGAGTTCATTACCTGGTTAAGGCGGTGGAGAACTTGGAGAGGGGAATTAACAGGAGATAACTGATAACTGACATCCATTAATCATAGCAGGTGGAACTAGAACAGTCTAACCCAGTGAGCGAAATAAAGAGTTCAGTTTAAAATTCCAACCACTTGAAGAAGACCGGAGCGTACAACGGCCGAAACATTGTAATAAATATGGCGACAAAGATGAGGACAATAGTCCGAATAATGTAAATAGTATCTATCTATCTATCTATCTATAGAGAGAGGGAGACACAGAGAGACAGAGAGAGAGAGAGAGTCAGAGAGAGAGAGTCAGAGAGATAGATATAGAGTGGCTGTTAGAACAAGGCTACACATCTTGTACACGAAGGTTTAAGCCGCTAATAAGCAAAGCCAACAAAACCAAGAGACTTGAATGGGCTCACTATTACAAAAATTTCACCGTAGAAGACTGGAAGAATGTTCTCTTCTCCGATGAAACGAAAGTTGAGCTAAATTCAAAGGATAAGCGATCTAAAATCCGAAGAGGAGACTTTGAAAGCTCTTTGAATTTAGCAGTTAGTACTGTCAAGCATCCGTTCAGTATAATGTTCTGGGGATGATTTTCTTTTCATGGAACTGGTTTCTTGAAACCTATTGAAAAGACCATCAGGAGCGAACAGTAAAAGAGAATTTTAGAGTATTGTCTGCTCCCTTCTGCTGAAAGGGTGCAAATCAACCCCCACCAAGCTCATTTTTATGCAGGATAATGCTCCCTGTCACAAATCAAAATTGATGAAGGAATACTTTGATGAGAAGCAGATGAGTGTTATGACATGGCCGCCCCAATCTCCTGACCTCAACCCCATAGAAAACTTATCGAGCATTATAAAGTACAGGCTATTGAGAAAGCAGTTGAGCAACAAAGAGGATTTGTTTGTGAATTTCATATCCAAATGGAATTCAATGCTTGGAGATGAGATTTGCCAGAACCTAATCAACTCAATGCCAAAAAGTGTTGAAAAGGTTATTCAAAATAAAGGAGGACCCATAGATTATTAAATATTTCGAACTATATTACCTATTATAAATAAATTATACCTCTATTATTCTTTATTTAAAGCTGTTCGGTTATGTTTCTATTGATTACTAGTTGCAGGAAATAAGTGAGTCACTTTTTTTTTTGCACAGAGTTTTTCCCTAAACCTCATTTATATTCAAAATTATAATTATCAATAGAATACCTTAGGGTGAGTAAACATTTTTACTCGGTGGTCGAGAAGGAATATTTATATTAGTAAGATTAAAAATTAGTTTGACCCCAAAAACAATAAGCGAAAAAATTTTTAAGTAAAAAAAATCAAGTGAGTCACTTTTATCGAATAGCACTGTATATATGCATATATATATATATATATATATATATATAGGGAGAGAGAGAGGAGGGAAGGAGAAAGAGTGACAGTGAGAAATAGAGAGAATGATAAACTAATTAAAGATTTTGCCCATTTCATCCTTATTGAAGACCTTAATTGAAAGGAAGATACATGATAAGTGCAAATTTCTAGGAAAGTTGTCTGCTTAATAGGCAGAGTATAATAAACTCTATTCTATTCTTTTATTCACCAAACTTGGCACTGTCTACGTTTTGAATAAACTATTCCAAGGTAGCCCTTACATTTATGGGTGTTAATTGTTTGGCCATTTTCAATGAAGTTTTAATATATCAGATACCTCCATTTAAGCGGAACACTTACAATAACCTTTCAAGAATTATATCGACATTTCCGTCAATGTTTTGGCTTCATCTCTGCACCCAGTGAATGTGCAGAAATTCGATTTACCTATAAAATCATACCAAAGTAATGATGTAGTTCATAATCAAATAAATTTCATACAGTTGATTACTATTACTTCAAACACATCATTTTCTATTTGTCTTTTATTTCAAATAATCTTATACTGTTCTTTTTTTTTTGCTTGCAAATGATTATAAATACTTCCAGTCAGTACATACAATTTCACTGACTGGGATTTTAGATAAGTTTCCACCAAGTTATTTAAATCAGTTGGATGAGGATTTTAGTCAACGTCCTGGTTTTCTAATTCGAAACCATAACATAGCTAGATGTGAGCATCAGTTCTATTCTTACAGTTTATTTTCTCGCACTTCTCGCCTGTGGAACTCGCTTTCGGCTTCCTGATTTCTTGTTACCTCTGGTTTTCAAAGATTTACATGCAACATCAATACCCATCTTCTGAAACTTGTTCTTGTATGGTTATTTCCTCTCGCAACAGTTTTCCCGTTTTCTTTCACTTATATTAACGTCCTGCATCTTTTTCTTTGCAATAATGTTCACTATATCGAAGGCCCAAAAACCACTCAAAGTAGCTCATAGAGCTAGAAGTGGAAGGTACAGTTTATGATGATATGTAGGGAAGATAACGGTTTACCACTTGATCAGAGCAAGCTGCCTCTTGAGAGTTAATTTAACAAAGTAGCGGTTCGTAGGTAAAAGCTGCTCGAGTGGAATTTACATCTGACTAATGGAATACAAAGGGAATGATGGACACTTGCGTCCCGGACACTTGCGTCCCGGACACTTGTGTCCCGGACACTTGCGTCCCGGACACTTGCGTGTTGGACATTTGCGTCCCTGACACTTGCGTACCTGGACATTTGTTCCCTAGACAAATCCGTCCCTGGATAATTGTGTACTTCTGATAATTTTTTGAAGTTACTATACTTTCTTTTCTTAAGAGTTGCTAATTGCAAACCAACTTTTAATTATTCTAAATAAGCAAAAAGGTAAATTTTGGAAGAAAAAAAACTCTTTTTTTTTTTATTTTAAAGAGTTCTTTAATATAGAAATTTGCTCACCAATACCTTTAATTACTTTAAACAAACAGAAAGGTAGTTACCATAAATAAAAAAAGAGAAAATTTTCTTTTTTTTTTAAAGCAAGAGAAAATTAAGCTAGCAATTTCAGTTCACTCCAGCAGTGCCTACCACAAACATCTATAATATATTCTGGGAATTAACTGAAACATTGAAAAAGGAGGAGGCCGTTGCCTTAAAGAAAAAAAGAGACTTTCAGAGTGGGGCAAAAATTAAAACTAATTAACTAATTATGGCGCTATTAGATAAGTATACTCCAGAAAACAAGACAGACGTTTTAAAAGGGATAGATCACAACATTCATAATTTGTGAAACTAAGATTATTTGAATTTTCTGAAATATTTTTAAACACTGTTAATCTGTCATTGCATTTTAAACAAAAATAAACTTTTCATATTTTTTATTTTATTCCTTTTTTAAAAATTTTTGATTGCTACGTATGCTTTTTTCAAAATTTATGTCTTTAGAAGCTTCACAAAATTATTAGAGGTACACAATTATACAGGGACGCATTTGTCTAAGGACGCAAATGTCCAGGTAAGCAATTTTCTGGTACGCAACTGTCTGGGACACAAATGTCCAGTATGCAACTGTCCTAGAACCAAAGGGTATATGTGTGGTTCACTAAAATGTGAGTGGCATAGCGGGTCTTAGCTGTGAAGGTTAGAACTGGTGGCAATAAGGAATGTAGTCCGTATGAACATTTTCCATGGAAAGAGCAATAGAGTAGCGAGAGACTGGCAAATTTTCGTCTGTAAGAAAGGGATTGTATGGTGAAAAACAATTCTTTACCTAACAGGCCGCATAGACGCTTTTGGACTCTATCGGGACTAGAAAGCGAAGATGACAATAGTATTCTATTATTGGCCTAATCTGGTTCTTGGAGGAATGGGGTACTTACTGGCGTGATACAGGGAACTGACCATTCTTTCAGGATCTTTGACGATGGATCCTATGTAAGAGGTCCACTTGAAGTCTGGGGTGAGCTTATATACAAATAGGCGGTCAAGGCACTTAGTCTCTCTGTGAAAAAACTCGTTCATAGCGATATTTAAAATACAGGACACGCTGGGTGATGCTTTATCGTCACTGGTTTGCTTTTAGTGGCATTGAATAAGACCAGCCAGTTTTGCCCCACTAAGTTGTTAGAGCTTAATCAGAAGAGTGATCATTTTCCAGACTCTTGAGTTTTGCTGGAGCACCCATATAACGTTGTACCATCAGCATAGATATCCACAAGAGATCGAAGTACACTCTTAGGCAGATAATTAATGAAAAGTAAAAAGAATGATCGAGATTGGAGCTTTGTTTATTAACAACTACTTGAAGGATGTAACCGTTAAGGAGGGCTTGATAACTTAGAAAACTCTTCCAGCGATTCCATAGCTGGAGAGCTTGTGCAGCAACTTTCTAGGCTACTCCTTGTCGAAGGCTTTCGAGATATCTAATGCGGTTGTCTTTGTGATATATTGTCTAGTGCCTCACCGATTCTGTGAGTAATGGCATGATATTATCAGTGGACAAAATCTCTATTCCTTGTCGTTCAAAAGATTGTTCTTGTTGAGGTGATCAACAACCTTCTTGTTGATTATAACCACAAAAGGTTTGTTGATAATACTAAGATGGCTGATAAGCCAATATTAACACGGAGACGAGTGCTCATTCGCATATTTGAAAACGGTATATACTTTACTTGGCACCTTCCAAAATGTATAAATGATTTTTCCTTCAGGTAGCGGTTAAATAGTTTTACTAAGATCGCGCATCTCTCTAAGTTAATAATCTAAAAAACAACAACTGGGATTTTATCTGAACCTGTAGCCTTTTTAGGGTCAAGACTCCTGATACTTTCTGTGCTGTGTTGAATTTCTGCTCTTGGAGAGGAGGGAAGTCAGGAAGGGGGTGAGCTTTGTTGTTTAACGTGGAGTCCGAGACAAAGGTTGCACCGAAGAGCAGTGAGATGACTTCATGACCATGTATAATAGTAGAGACTGACGCTTTGTCTCTATTGAGAATTTGGTTGGAGATTTTCCAGCACTCACGGAAGTTGTTTGCTTGACCTAGGCTACTTGAGCATCGCATCACTTTACCTTTTCTAGAACTTCCTTGCAATGATTACGAGAAGTTCTTGACTTAGCGGCATTTTCACTTCTGTTTGGAGTTAAATGATTAAAAAAATGGTTTGAAACCCAAATCTTGCTGACGTTTTTTTTTTTTTTTTTTTTAAACATACCAGTTTTTCCAAATTTATCTAAATAAAAAATTTGTAAAATTTATTTTCACTGGATTTGTTTAACCTTTACTGCGTGGCGATCATACGAGCACTTGTTCCTACCGGAATGTTGGGAACAATTATAATCTTCTTATATCTATAATTCTTAAAATGTGCATGTATGTATGTGTGATCGGATGTTGTTTATGCGTCTCCACAGTTTTCTTCCGATTTCGATTTGATTTGATTTGAATTTTTTGTTTGATAGTGCTGGTTTTGAGTCCAAACTGTTGGCGACAATGGCTCTCCACTACTTCCTGTCCATTATAACTCTCAGCAACGTTTTACTATTTACTATCTCTTCTTGGATATATATCTTTCAAAAAACTTTAATAAACAGAAATAGTTTAAATTATGACAATAATATTATCTATATCTATAATTCTCAAAATGTGTGTAAGTGTGTGTGATGAATTTTTTTTGTTTGATAGATAATTCTTCAGTGTCGGTATTGAGTCCAAATTACACATTACCCCTCTTTTGGCCAAGATTCAATCTATCTCAAGTGAGGTTACCTTTCCGTTGCTTAAAGCTTACTATTACAGTTTTAAGGCGTTGATTCATTGTCGTTTATAGCCGTTCCCAATTTAAATGTTTTTAGTGTCCTGCTAGTTTTTGCATTGCATTCACCATAGTAATAAGAAAGCTTGCTTTTTTGTTACTCAACTTTCCTAAAGTTATTCGAGCTTAGTGATCCCTGTAGCTTTACAGCGTTCTGGTATTTGCCCACGGATTCTATTTGAAAATTCATACTTGCCTAAAACATGCCACCAAAGAAAAGAACTTGCCTAGGTCGCAAAACCGCTGCCGCCAGGTCTGCCATGCGAATAAAAGATAATGAATATCTCTCAAAATGCTTCAATCACAGCCACTGAGTCCGAAGATCAACGTAGCCACCGGCTTTCCAGAAGTGCATATCTGGATGCTTCTGCGCAGAGAGGCTGAAACTGATGATCACAGGACTCAACGACCGAGGAGAAACGCCACATCAACTGCTGCTGTATGTGAGGCTGAAACACCCCCCCCCATTCAAATTGTTATCCTCCCCATTTGGGGATGTATCTCAGTCGCACCTAATTGTTGTTACTGATATGTCCCGGAAAGGGATATATTTGAACGAAGTAGCTAAGTAGTTTTGGCTACTATAACCAAGTATAATACGATAGCAGTAATCGACTGATACGCGTCGTAGTCGCCGGTAAGAAGTGTAGATCAATGGCGTAGTCCAATGGGTGTCGTTATAGATTTAGCTCTCAGATTAAGGCTCTTCTGACTCTGTCGTACCTAGGCGTCCGTCAGTATTTATGACGGACACCAGACAATCATATTCCAGTGATGGGGAACACAGGTGTATGCATATTCCATTATATCAGTTACTAATGTTGATTTTCCGGTGGGCTGACTTTAAAATTAAACTTCTCCAAATGAACGGCAAAAATTCTCAGTAATGCTACTAACATTAGTTCTCCCTTTTTTCATTAGATAGATAGTCCTTTCATCTCACTTTCCTTTGCTACCTCGTTTAGTTCTTTTTTCAGTTTTCTTTCTGCGTTATCTGCGTATATATGATTGTCAGCAAGAGAAAGAGGCAAAAATGCGAACTACGAATTGGGGTCATCAGAACCAAGCAAGTACAAAATCTAGATTTTTAAGGGAACAGTTTTTAACAGACGACGGAAATTATGACATAGAAATCTGAAAGCTCATAGGAATAACTAAAGATGTCGAACAAAAGCTAAGCAAAGTATTACAAAACAGTAGTGGGAGGAACAATTTTCCTCCCACTACCATAAAACAACGATATACACAACCATAAATAAATCCAAAATTTCAAAATTAATCAGTTTGTCTGACGATTGCAAAGGGCGTGAAACCCAGAATCACAAACTCACGTCAATCCAAATATCTATCTATCTATCTATCTATCTATCTATCTATCTATCTATCTATCTATCTATTACTATATGTTTGTCTGATTCTGTCACCCCCTCTGTATCTATTACAGTCTGTAAAATCTCTCTCTATATCACAATTTATTGAAAAGCGCACAATATCAGTGATAGAGCTAACATATTTAGTTGGATTGATGTGAGTTTGTGATCCGGGGTTTCAGGCTATTTGCGATCAAAAATGTTAGCTCTATCGCTGATATTGAGAGCTTTCCAATAAGTACCTCGCATATATAATATATAAATAATAGATATATGAAAATTGAATATATATATTATATACATACACATTATATATATATATATATAACTAATATTGATAATATTAGTTAAATATTTCCGAGAAGATACTGAAAACCAAAATCTCTCGCTTTTGTAAGAAAGTGTACTTCCGAATTTTATTTTATTTTATTGAGATAATTAAAAAAAAAGATTAGTAAACTTCTTACATATATATATATTCGTTACGATTTTTGAAACGTTTTCACACAAAAAAACAAAAACAAAAACAAAAAAAAACAACCAAAAGAAAACAAAAAAAACAAAACAAAAAAAAAAAAAAACGATAACAATATCAAATTTCTAACAGTAAAAAATTCCATGTTATATAAGCCCCAAAAGAATGTATTTCGTAATCGAGCATTGAAGGCTATTGTTTATTAATTGCTCTTTGGGCTGAGAGGTGACGCAAGGCAATACAGACCCACGGTCAGGTCAATTCAGTAACCTTGCTGAGATTCCAAGAGGTACACATCTGTAATATAATAAAAGCTATTTCTCTGTCCGTTCGTCTCTCGGAGACAAATTCATTAGGCTGTGTGCTAGCGATCTTAATTTGAACCGAAGAGTACAGTCGTCCGAGAAAGGAGGGTTTAAACTTAATTATCTGTTATTTACGTCGTCAGAAAATATTATTATTCCGATCAAATAGTAATACTTCCCATATATATATATATATATATATATATATATATATATATATATATATATATATATATATATATATATATATATATATATGTGTGTGTGTGTGCGCGTATTGGAGATGGGAATTATATATGTATATCATATATTCATAAATATTATAGATGGGCACTATTAATGTTTCATCAGAATAATAACAGGATATGTTATATTACTGTAATATTCAGTACCGTCGGGGGAAAGAAATATTGGTACACATACAAATTTTTAATTTATTGCATTTCCAACTAATGAATAAACATACTTTTCATATATTAACTGCGGACAGATTCATAATAATTAAATATACATAGAAAACAGAAAAAAATGTTTTAATAGAAATAAATTTCATTTATCCATTTTAATGGATGAAAAAATACAATACAAATAAGAATACCTAATCTTCAATCAATACTTTGTAAATAGCCAATATTCACTTCTACAGGAACCAACCTCTTCTTGTAGTTCTCAATGATTTGCAAATTTTATTTGCTATTCTGTTCCATTCTTCTCATATGGCCATCAGGATGTTTGTTGGAGCTCTCGATTGGATTTGCATTTTCAAATAACGCCACAGATTCTAGATTGGTTTTAAATCTGGGTACTGACTTGGCCATTTCAGGATATTTATATTATTTTTAGCAAGCCATTTCTTCGTAGATTTTGCAGTGTGCTTAGGATCATTATCTTGTTGGAACATCCAATCAGGAGGAAGTTCAAGATTTTCCAACCGAAATCATTAAATTTCTTTGCAAAATATTTAGATATACTGCGATATTTATTATACTATGTATTACTGATATGTTGCCAGTATCTTTTCTAAGAAAAAGATCCCCAAACCGTAAATTCACTGTTGGAACCGCGTTCTTTTGTTTGAAGGCATCGCCATCTTTCTTTCACAAATGATTTCCAGAATTACGTCCAAACAACTCAATTTTGGTTTCGTTTGTCCATAATATTTTTAATATGATTTTCCTTATCCTTATATTTACTAACAAATTTCAACTTGGTATCTCTGTGTCTTTTAAATAGCAATCGAGTTTCTCGAAGGAGGTGTGACTTAAGATTGTCCCTATGAATTTCTATTTCATTGCTTATTGTACGTTTAGTGACACAGATTCCTGATGAAAGCAAATCATCCAGCAACTCTTGACGAGTAACCACTGGATTTTGTTTAATTTGACGCATTATTTTACTGGAAGATTTTGAAGAAATATTGCGGGGAACACCAGTTCTTTGGTTTTTAACAGTTTTGAGGTTTTTATACCTTGCAATGAATTAACTAATGGCAGTAAATGAAATAGTCAGGTTGTTCGAAATTTTCCTGTAACTTTTAACTTCTTTCCAGAGCTTAACAATCAGTTCTTTTTGCGAATTTCTTAATTCTTTACCTCATGCGATGAAGATAACCTTAAACGAATATCAATTACAAAATTTGTAATTTTAGGCCCAAAATAACTACTGATAACATTATTGAAATATTCTAGAATATTCCACTTGAATAATGTAAGCAATTTAAATGATTTAAAATCTGACATTTACATAGTACGAATATTTTTCCACCTATTAAAATGGATAAATAGAATACCACTATATATATATATATATATATATATATATATATATATATATATATATATATATATATATATATATATATATATATATATATTCTATTTATACGCTATTTTAGGAGATACAATTTAAGTAAATGATCTTTTTAAATTAAACAGTATGAATTACATTTACTAGCCTGAACATATTAAATAATTGTCGGACTTAATCCATTTAATTTCACTCTTGTTGTTAATCTCAATATATATATATATATATATATATATATATATATATATATATATTATGTAAAATAAAGCATAATATATTTTTAAAAAATCCACATTACAACCAAAGACGTTTGCGGTTCCTCTCTTCTTTTTATTTTACACACTTTTCTCTCGTTGGAACTACTATAACATCTTCCTTATATATATATATATATATATATATATATATATATATATATATATATATACTGAGATTATCAACAAGAGTTAAATATTTCTGAGAAGATATTAACGAAAACAAAAAAACTCTCGGGTTTTAAGAAGTGTACTCCAGTTTTTCTTTAGATTGAAATAATTAAAATAAAAATTCACCACGGATTACCAAAATATTCGTTCTTACCTATCTGGATTAAAAAATATCTTTCGATATTTGGATGACGTGAACATCAATGCAAGAGAATATGGGAGTGCTATAGTTCTAATGTTTTCAGAAATAGAGACCTCAAATATTAAATGGTGATATAGATTCTGCGAAGTGTTATAACAGACAACGGAAAAATGAATCACAGAAGTCTCAAGGTGCACTGGAATAGCGAAACATGCTTTTGAAAAGCTAAGCGAAGCATTAAGAAACAGGAACATCTAATTAGAAACAAAGACAAGAATGCTGAAAGTGCCATGTAATATCAATTCACCTATACGGCAGTAAATGCTGGAACATTTCTTCGCAGATGAAAAAGAAACTAGTGGTAACAGAGATGTGGTTCTACCGAAGGATGCTGAGAATATCAGCAACGAGGAAAGGAAAAGGGAAACGAAAATATACTTATACTTAGAATGACAAAGATAGTTAAAGTTTCTGGGGAACGGGATAGAGGGCTTAGACAAATTGATCTTCACAGAGCATATTGACAGCAAAAGATGCAAAGGGGAACAGCGAGTAAACTCCCTACCGAGCTTGAGTAAATAGGTGGCAAAAGAGGAATAGAGAGAATAGTAAAAAGAAAAACATTGGTAAGAGCTTCAAAGGATAGGAAAGTGTAGAAAGTCAGCATCCTAAGTGGATACATCATACAAAAGAAGAAACATCTATGAAATCGTTGTGGTGTCTTCCTCTAATGAGACGATTGTGGACTATTAAGTCAGCCTGGGGGGGGAATAGTGATATAGACTGAACGCTATTCAACCGACACACACTCCCAAGTCGTGTAACACATTTCTGTTGGTTTTTTCTATTCAATACACTATCTGAAACTCTTGTTTTGTTATATTTAAGCAATTACTTGGTCACAACATCTTTGTTAAGGAATATCAAAACAAGAGGTTGCAGATAGTGTATTGAGCAGCAAATACAACAGAAGTGTGTTAAACGACTTGGGAGTGTGTGTCGGTTGACCAGCGTTCAGTCTATATCACTATTCCCCCCCAGGCTTACTTTTCTACTACTTTATAGTGAGTCCACAATAGTCTCATTAGAGGGAAGACACCACAACAGAAATCAACATATTTTACGGTAAAGTGTTTGGTTTCTGGATTATCGATAATTGATTTACATGACTGATGAAATGTCATGTCCAGAATTTATAAGAAATAGATTCATTTTCTCACGCCAGACTAAAATTGCATAGTAAATTGTGTGTTAATATGAATACACTGACGTGCCAAAAGTCATAGGTTAGGTGCTTTTATTGTGTAGGATCCCATCTGGAGTGAAATCAGAGGGCCGAGTTAAAATTCCAGTCGGTGCATGACATTCACTTATGGCCAAATACTCTTGGGAAAAGTATGAAACCATCTCCTCCCTCACACTATGGGTGAAATAGTAGTTCTTGTATCTAGAAAAATCATTGTTATCTGCAAAAATTGTTAATGGGATATCCCCGCGCTACAAAAAGAATTGTTCTTACAATCCAAAATATTTTCCTGCTTTATGTAACTCACCAAGGGTTGATAAGCTGTAAAAAAGCAAATCAATCGATCAATAAATTCTCGCTATAATCTAGCTAATTTCAGCAACTTGCCGTGACATCGATTTCACAAATATGTGGGGAGACATGTGGGGAGACATGTGGGGAGACATGTGGGGAGACAGCTGTCAAGTTTTCGACTGTGAATATACCTCTCCACTACGTCCCATAAATATTTGATTGAAACCAGTTGAGCAAACATGGTGGCCAAACAGTATATCTGATTTCTTTTGTGTACTTTTAGTTACCTTTTTACTTTCGTTTTTTTTATTTTTCATTCATAACTTTTTTTTTCTTAATCATTTTTTCTTTCTTTTTCAACCATTTACTTTTTGTCCATTAAAGTTTTTGTCTTATTTATATTTCTTTCTTTCTCAAAAATTAAATCTTTCTTTCTTTCTTTCTTTCTTTCTTTCTTTCTTTCTTTCAAACTTCTCAACTCACTGACACGAATGATGTCACCTTGTCGAACCAAGAGTGAAAACGTCTGCTGCATTTTGCATTAAATAAAACTCTATAATTATTTAATAATAAATAGATTATGGTTTGATTAATGTAATATTCAGAAACCGTGGAACGTAAACAAGAAAATGTAGAACAATATAAAGTTTTATAAGTCCAACGAAATTGCAAATTTAGTCACATGTTTCTGTTATATTTTTGACCGTGCGGATAATTTTTTTTATGTGACATTATGCAAATCAAAATGACGGCCTTATTTATGCATTAGTTAATTATAAAAATATTCATTCGCATAAGACGCATGTGTGTGTGTGTGCGCGCGCGTGCTTGTGTGCGGGTGCATGCTTGTAGCATTTTTCACAGAGTGCACAAATTCTACACTGATCCTCGGCAAGAAGGGATGCGACACTTTGGTTCTCGTCACAGAAACTTTGATCCTCGTCCCAGGCAGAAGTGCTGATCCATACGTAAATAAAGACGATCCATACTTACACAATTCTAGTACACAAACACACGCATACATACATAACACATGTACACTCTCTCACACACAGACGCACACCCACGCACACACACACACACACACACATATATATATATATATATATATATATATGCATATTTAGGCAGCATTAGGAAAAGGTAGGATCCTTTATAGGTGTTCACTCAGAAATGGAAGCGAGTCAGTGAAAAACAGACATAAGACGAAGGATTTCTAAATAAAACATTTATTCACAAATTAAGAAAAGAAAAAAGTCGTCTAACCAAGAAAGGGAAAGGGATCATAAAAAGCAAAAGGTACGAGCGAATACGTATATATATATATATATATATATATATATATATATATATATATATATATATATATATATATATATATATATATAAGAAGAGCAAGCCAAGAAATCAACTTATCTGTCTTGATGGGTCAGTTGAGTTGATATCTCCAGTCAGAGTTCTAATTCACCGAAGCGAATCCTAATGCGGAAACAATATTTTGTCGGCCGACAATTTCCCTGAAGTCTGTTTCTTTTGGAATGGCCTGTGATCCACAGGATCACGTGCAGACGATTATAACCGTAATCGTTGTGATAGTGATTTTGCAAACACGCACGAGTGTGCTAAACTATAATTTTAATATTAATCGTTGTGGTTACGTTGTTTTGTAAACAAGCGTTCTCAATGAAGGGGGATATGCAGAAATGGAATGTTGCAAAATGGTGTTGAATGTTAGCCTCCTTTGTTCAAAAGACCGGAGAATATTGTGAACCGGGTGATTTGTATATTTAAGGATGCTTGTATTAAAATTGTGCTTGATATGCTTTGGCATTTTTTAAAAAAATGTTAGGCCTTAAATGTGATAAACACCCTCTCATTTCCTCATCAATGCATTTAATAGTTGATCTGTTTTTTTGCATTTAATATTAGTAAAACACGAATTCAAAGAAGTAAGTTGTGGAAAACTGCAATAAAATATTCATTGCTACATGAAACCGTCCCGTGTAAGACGATAAACTATATTCGCGTCCTGGGTAAGACGATAAACTACATCCGACAGCAAGCTCTCTGAGAGGTTTTGAGGAGCGTGGGACAACTTCTTAATTTCTGGTGTTCCCAGGTCCACTCTGATTGGGGGTGGTAGCACCTGTTATGGTCAAATATTTAATCCCTAAACTGGGGTCAAAACACTATGAAAGTGTGAAAATAAGTTTTATTAACAGAAATACTTTTTTGTAAAAAAGTATTACCAGAAATACATTATTACCGGCAATACATTTAAAAAAAAAAATCTTACCAACAATACATTTTTGAAAAAAATCTTACGAACAATACATTTTTGAAAAAAATATTACCAACAATACATTTTTGAAAAAAATATTATCAACAGAATATTTTTGAAAAAAAAAATTACCAGCAATACATTTTTGAAAAAAAGATTAGCAACAATATATTTTTGAAGAGAAAAATATTACCAGCAATACATTTTTGGAAAAAAAATATTACCAGCAATAAAATATTGTCGGCATTAAATAACCCACTGAGGTTGATATGCTGCAAAACAAACCAAACCAAACCAAACCAAACCATTAATAAAAATTAAAAATTGATCTATGGACACTTACTTATGCTTGATTTGTAAACCATGATCAGCAAATACAATGAACAACTCATCATCTTCTTTTAACGATGACACAAAGTCATCAGTTAAAACGTCAATTTACTTAGACATAGAATGTGAATATTAAATATAAAAAATAATTGCTAAATTACTCTTATGTTAACTAGAGGCGTATCTGGCTAACTTTTATGACGCAATAGTGCACCCGAGCTCACCGGTTGTGAAACGCTGTATTAATTCATTAACCTGAAATTAGAAACAGGGACTCCTAGAGAAGGTCATGAAGGAAAGCGACTAAAAACATTTACAAGAAGACAGAATGCTTAGCTGTTAGCAAAAGAAAATATGTAAATTTCAAATTGGAGATACCAAAGTCAAACAAGCAAAATCATTTAAATATCTGGGAAGTGTTTAAACAGAGGACGGAATATGCGATATCGAATACCGAAAAAGTATGTGGATAGTGAAAGACGCCTTCTAAAAGCTAAGCAAAGTATTAAGAAACAAAAAAAAATCATTTAGAAACAAAGAAAAGAATACTTTATATATGTCCTCCTATATGGCAGTGAATGCCGGTCAACCTCCTCAAAGATGAAGAAGACATCTGAAGCAACTGAAATGTGGTTCTACAAAAAATACCGAAGATACCATAGACCGGACATGTGAGTGACGACGAAGAGAAAATGGAATCAAAAAGGACATTTCTACCGGGTTTAATAGCAAAATTTTCCAAATCATGTAACAGCATAATTGTCCATCCCACATAATACTTAATACGTAAAAAACTACTAAACTGATTGAATTTCTTTTTTTCCAGGTTTTCAGATGTTTAGCGATCCTGAAACCTTTTTACGTAATAATAACTAAAAAAAACCTTTGATTTATTCAGCTAATAAGAGAAGAGGTTAAAATTGTTTTATGTCAGGCACACTGTCTTCGCAACTGAACAATAGTGACAGGAAAAAGATCATTCATGCCTTCAGTAATGGTACCAACATTCATATTTTGGCTTCCAACTTCAAATTCCATTTAAGAAACATTAAGAGAATAGTAAATAAGTTTAAAAAAAGAGGGAAGAGTAGAGGGGAAAACTGGATCAGGAGGTAACAACAGGAAAAGAGATCAGGATTTCAACTTGGAACTAAAGAGATTAATTAGAAAAATCCAACTCAATTGATAAGACGTTTGGCACGTGAGAGAGGTGTTTCACCTATGACAGTCCAAACAGCAGTGAAAAAAGACTTGAAAGTGAAATCGTACGTGAAAAGTTTGGGGCATTTTGTTACTCCAGAATAGAAAGTTAGAAGTCTAGAGGGGGGTGAAGATCATCTTGAATTAGTTGGAAAATGATCCTGGTATAAGAAATATATACTTCAACTTTATTTCAATCCTTAATGAGCTTCTGATCCTTAGCTATGATTAATTAATGATGAACATGTCATTTTCGTTTTTGATTAATTTCATCACGATTATTCTGTTAAGTTTGGAGAGTAATTATACATTCTTATTGCTCAAAGTAGAGTCCTGTAATTTTATTAAAAACATTGGAGAATTCCCGTAAGATATACTGAATCATTTCTAAGATACAATGGTTCAGAGCTTACTCTAACAATTGGACAATTTTGCTGTTACAGGATTTGGACAATTTTGCTTTTACGCCCGGTACTTAATATTAGAATGAGACTGCAATTTTTAGTGCACATAATGAGGAAAAAAGAACTTGGAACATCTGATACTTACGAGACAAACTGAAGACAACAGGAGCATAGGAAAATAAAACATAACCTAGCTAGCGAGATTGAGTAAATGGATGGCGGAACAAGATTTAGGAGAGATAATAAAAAGACAAAATTTATTAACAGCTTCAAAGGATAGGAAATTGTGGAGACCCATTACCGCCAACATCTGAAGGGACACGGCACGTACGTTTCCGTGCTTCTGATATAGTAAGTTTTTATGCGGGTTGTTCAAGAGCGGGCGCTGCAAAACAACATGTTTACTCTTTCTCCTGTAGGAAAAAACTGACAATGTTGTTTACCCAGAACATATTCAACATAAAAGACATCTTTAGGGAATTTAGTCGAGACAGCTATTTGATATGATATCTTATTATTATTGATTCAAATAAATCTAAGAATTTACCTTCACATTTTGAATACTTATTTCTTCTGAACAACGACAGTTAAACCGAGGTCGCTGAAAAGTACTCCGCCTAACCCACTTGCTCATGACCAAACCTCTTCAAGTCTAGGGTTACTATTATACATTTGGAAATAGAAAAAAAAATTCACATCAAGAAAGGCAATAAAGCCACTAAAACGCAAAGGGTTACTGGAAGTGAACGAAACTGAGAAAACGTTATTTCAGGAATAGGACAATAAAAGAACAGGTATCAAAAAGACAGAAGATGGTGATTTATGTTGTAAATTTTTGAAGATCTTAGTTCACAGGAAAGCAAGAAGGCAGAAGTGAGTCCAGCAGGAGAGAAGTGCGAGAAATGATTTGGCTTAGTTGATATGTTTAGCGGCACATCAACACTTCTATTAGGTTGGTGCAAAAATAATGACGTAATAATGTCGTTTTTTGACGTATTTTTTAACGTCAAAAAACGACATTATTATGTCATTATTTTTGCACCAACCTAATATTAGTTGTTTAATGCCGAAACCAAAATATTTTGAAGGCAGTTGTATGCCTTGAACCACAGATAAAATATATTGTTGGCCATTTTTCTATAAAATGTATTGCTGTTATTTTACTATAAAAATATATTGTTGATAGTTTTACTATAAAATGCATTTCTGTTTGTTTTACTAGGAAAAATGCACTTTTATACTTTTATACTTTCATAGTGTTTTGTTTGGCGGTTTATTATTTGCTCATATCTGGGACACTAACAGGTGCTACTACCACAGGTCAAGTTTGACCTGGGAACAACAGAAATTAAGAGGTAGTTCCACGGTTTTAATAACCCGACCAGAGGCCTTGCTGCCGGATGTAGTTTATCACAATTCCCAGGAATGGCAAGAGAAGGAACTATTTTTGTTAAACATTTCACCACAAGCAAGGCGAGAGTGCTACTAGCACGCAAAGGGTTACAAAGAGTGAAAGTAAAAGTAAAGATGGGTGTCTCAGGAAATGATAAAGAGAAAGACGGGATCAAGATCAAAGTATCAGAAAATTTTTGAAGATCATAGTTATCAGGGAAGCAAGTAAGAGGAAGGGAGTTCCATTGTAGGGAAGTGTGAGAAAAGAAGCCGTTGGAGTAGAAGAAGCGGTTACATTTAACTGTTTCGACAGTATAAGAGTGGGACCGAGATGCCAAGATAGTAGCATGCTTAAATTCATGCAGTTGGGACACCAGTTAAAATATATCGTCAGAGCATTTTCCATGAAAATATGTGTAGAAAAGACAGAGGGAAACCACATCGCATCTGTGAGAAAGTGACTGGAGTCGAGATGCCAGGTCAGGACCTATCACATTGCATAGAATAGAACTTACGGTTACATCTAGCATTTTAATAAGAAAATGATGAGACCTAAATGCCAATCTAGTACTATGTTCATTAAGTCGAGGTACTAAAATGGAAAGCTTATCAGAGCAATAGCCATGAAGATATCCGTAGGAAATTCATTAAGCTGCAGTATTATGGATTTACCTATTGTTAATATACTTTTTATTATCAATTTATTTAGAACAAATAAACGTGAGCGATAGAAATTATATTTAAATGAAAAACAGATTAAAATATATTCATTAATTCACAAACCATAGCACTAGATTCCATAAAAAGAATAACCTAATTTTAATGCTTTATAACATCATAAACACAGTTTATGTGCCACGACTTGGTGAAATGATTAGGAAGTTTGTCTCACTAGAGCAATTATGACTGGGGATTGAGTTCGATCTTCACTGGGTCCCCTTCATATCTTTGGCCTTGTGCGACATCTAAGATAGACTTAGAAAAATCACCATAGCCACATTTTATGTAAATATAAACAAACTATCTTAAAATCTGAAAATAATCATATACAGTGATTGAAAAAGAAAATTTTACAAGTAAACAATTAATATTCAACTCCTTTCTGATCTACTTTCACTAATCTCAGTCAGCTTAGTGCCATATATGATACACGCTTAGGCGATCATGTCTTTTACGGTTCGTGATTGACTCAGAAGATTTTCCCGCAGTAGGATGGCATTTCATTCTGCGGTAGACTCATTGCCAAACAAGGTTATAGAACATATTCTATCCAGCTATTCAGCCCATAGTTGGGGAGAAGAGACGGATTCATAACTTTTGCAAGTGAACTTGCTTGTAAGAAACAGCCTGGAATTCGAACTCGGTTCTCCGATTTCTCATGCCGAGCCATTATCCATTACATGACGCCTCACATTCTTCAGTAATCTATTACTCTCAGAAAGATAAATTAGAATACTGATTTTGGGAAGTGGGTCAGTTCGATAGATTTTCACCACCACTTTGTAGAAATACGAGTTGAATCTATTAGATAACACGATTGAGATTTTGAAAGCCCCCACCTCCGCTCGCAAATAAGGTGGCATTATTTAAAAAAATTTTTTTAATGATTGCTCACAGCTTGTGGGGCACGGTGGAGTAATGGATAGCGGTCCGGATTGAGGAATTGGAGAGCCGAATTCGAATTCCAGTTGAATCCATTCACTTACGTGCTAATACCCTTGGGAAAGGTATGAATCCTTCTCTTCTCCACCCCCCAGATATGGGTAAATTAAATAGCAGGGCAGAGCGGGTTCTATAGCATTTGATGGCAACTGGTCTACCATAGAAAGAAATGGCAACCTACTGCGGGAAAAAAAGCTGCCTCGTCAGTCATGTATCGAAAGATACATAATCCCCTAAGCGTGTATCACGCATGGCACATAACTGACTGAATGATTGCTCACCTAATAAAAGGTCTAAGGGCCACTGAAGGTAGAGGATTACTGAGTGAGATTTTAAGGGAGGGGGAAGGAGAAAGTAATGGAATATTATGAGAACGATTAGGATAGATATTGTTTGACCTCTAGACCAAGACTGTGGTTGTCAGGGAAGCTTTCTCTCGTGAATATATTCCACAAAGTGACAGTTCTCAGGGAAGAAGCAGTATTGGCGTGTTGCTTTTCATCAAAGGAACACGAAGGAGATGCAGATTGTTTGCAACCACGAACACGGAATGGCCCGTCCAAGCTGTGAAGGTCCGAGTTGGTGGCACTAATTATACATTGGCAATTGGCAAGCATCAGTAACCAATGAAAGTTTCAATCTGCTAGCGTTTGCAGATCTCTGCTACGCAATGCTGGAAGTGCGCACGTTTCTCTGACGTTGCCATAGAAATATTCATTTGTCATAAAAAATATATATCTAGATTCGAGATAGAGCGGTAGAAAGTTTGTGAATTTGAAGAAAACGGTTACTGGATCTGTTTTCGTATGCTAATTTAGATGAGAAGCAAGAATGCGCGTCACGTTCACGTGTATTCAAGCGCGCGGGAGGGTCGGAGATGAATTATTTAGACGCCCATGAACGTACGTCAAAGAAAGGCGTGAATGTAGAAAAAAATTCAAAGGAAGCTTTCGAAATTCAAAGGCCAGAGTAGTTGCAGGAATTGTCTAGATAAACAAATAGACTTTTAGTAAATTTCTTTACTAAACTATTAACACAAGAAATTTGGATGTAAAGCTTACACCAACATCCAAGCATTGAATACTGCTGCCAGATATTGTCTGGGGCTTGTGCTCTCTATCTCGTGATTCTTGAAACCATCCTCCAGAAGAATCTGCAAAATGATCAGTCCTGACCTGGCATCTTATCTTCAATCACTTTCTCAACGCTGTAATGCACCTTCCCTGTGCCTTCTGCAAATATTTCCATGATAATTGTTCTGATGAGCATTTCTCTTTAGCACCTCGACTTCATGAATTTAAGCGCAGAACTAGATTGGCAGTTTGTTACATGTTGGCAGCAGTGAGTGATCTTAGCTCAGTTTTTTTCTCTTGGCCGGCAATCACTAATCGTTTTAGCTCAGTAATGAATGACTGTAAACACAAAAAATGTTAACTATTTTTATTAATCATTTTGACACCTACGTAATCTAACTATCCAGTGAGGGACGCCTTCTCACTTGGGAGCCATTTTAGACACGAAAGAGAACACGTCTACATCTCTTGGCGGGTAAGAACCAACTGAAAAAAACATTTTTTATCTCTCACTCCCACGCTAGTTCAGCCAATCAAAATCGACTTCCTTATTATGTCTTACATCGAACCTCGAAGGTCAACCTCCGGAAGTCGGAGCTGAGATACACTTCCTCTTAAAAATAACAGTCTGCTAAAGTATTATTTAACACAACTTACTTAATCATTAAAAAGATTCATTTATGAATTTTATTTTCAAATACATTGCTCTAAAATGCCCATTACATGTTTTTTCTTTATTGGGCCTCGGTCACATGACCACTCCGGCATGCACATATAACATTCCTGGAAAAAAATGAACATAAACAACAAAACACTAACCAGTTTTTGCTCTCTTCACAAACATTTTTTTAACCAAAAAAAAAAGAAAAAAAAAAAAAAAGAAGAAAAAAAAAAGAACACCAGTCAATCCTTTGTCCATTTTGGGTCACTCGCTTCTGTGACCCAAGGCCAACGCCTCAGACGACAGTCTGGATACAAATCTCTCCAACAGTGAACGTTGACCTCTCCAATGTCTCATTTACCTAGATCAGCAGGTACCACCTCTGCAATCCAATATTCCTGGGGAGAACAAATATTTCTTGGCCCTTCACTTGAGACTACAGGAAATGTACATACAATTCACAGAAAGAATTCTGGTCCAAAAATTACACATGCTGAAAGCCCGACACCCCAGCGTCAACCAATTCCATAATTGAACCACGTCCTTGCCACTTAAATGATCTATACTTATTTCCCATTCATAGTGACAAAGTAAATACGGTCCCTTATTCCCCTATTTATTCAACCACAACCAATTAGTTTGTTATTTGCGTATTGCCAGATTTACTTGAACAAATCTTCAAATTGACCAACATTAATTTTCTATAATTACACTTATTAACAATCTGCCTCTGTGTGTCAAAACTCAAATCGCATCATCTCATTTCTTTCTGTACTTGGCTCCAGCAACAGTGAAAACAACCACATACACTCAGCAGCCCCTAACTAATCTATTACTGGCTTTACCGTAGTTCCATTGGTTTTCTTTCTTTAGTAGCTATCGCGACCAAGCATCCCACAGTCCATCTGATCAATTTCTTTTGGTCGTCAGAGTCATTCTTAGGCCCTGGGGACATATTAGGGATATATCTATTTTAAATGAATACTTCATAGCATACATCTCCCATTCCACGCAAATATCGTTCGGTTTCCCTATCTACACAGCCAGGTGTGAAAATTCCTCTTAACACCCTTAAGCGATCATGTATCTTTCGATACATGACTGACGAGGCAGATTTTTTCCCGCAGTAGATGGCCATTTCTTTCTGCGGTAGACCAGTTACCACCCAAGGCTATGGAACCCGGTCTGTCCTGCCATTTACCCATAGCTGGGGACAGAAGAAAAGGATTCATACCTTTCACAATGGTATTAGAACGTAAGTGAATGTAATGGGTTCGACTGGAATTAGAACTCGGCTCTCCGATTCCTAAATTCGAGCCGCTATCCATTACTCTACCGTCAAAAAATTAACTCCCAAAATTTACGAATTAACAACAATTCTTCAAACAATGAAGGCAAATAGACACGCACACACACGGCTTTTAATTTAAAAAAAGAATTCCACACACTATTATAAAAATGAACAAAACCATCACTTAACAGTTCATTACGATTAACAAAATAATTGTAAACCTTTGTAAAAAGACAAAACAAAACAACAACTATCAGTCTCTCACTAAAATGATTCACCAAAATTGACATTGTCGCATCAGTGTGTATGCGTGAGTGTGAGTGTTCACAGTTCATACTGTGTCCTTTCTTTTTTTCCTGTTCGTCTCTTTTTCATAACTTTTTTCTTGTCTGTCTATCCTAATTTGTTCGCTTGAACATGCGAAAAAACCAGTCTGCTTACACTTTTTACTTTATTTTCTAGATTTTTTTCATCATTACTCCTTATTTTGCTTTGTTGTTTAGATGTGCGTTTGTGTGGGTGAGCCGTAGAACATAGTAATATAAACGTACTTACAGTTCTTATGTCTTTATTGTTTTTTCTTTTATTTCTTATTGTCTTGTTCTACATGCTCGGAGCTGCTGGTCAACGGCACCAATTCGATAATATAATGCATTCTCTCTCTCTCTCGTTTTCTCCTGGCCGGGGGTCGCTAAATGTTTTGGATCCAGAGATGAATGACTTCCACACACCGAATTTTTTAACTTATCTATTTTTATTAATGTCAACATGTATTAACTTCATTGGGGAGCCGTTTCAGACACGAAAGTGAACACGTCTAAATCGCTTGACGGTCAGAAACAACTTTATCTATCATTCCTACGCTAGCTCAGCCAATCAACATCGACTTCCTCATTATGTCTTACATCTGACCCCAAATGTCAACCTCCGGAAGTCGGAGCTAAGATACAATTCCTCTTAAAAATAATAGTCTGCTAAACTATTATTTAACAAGTTAGGGTCCATCCTTTTACGTAACCGTAAACGTAAATTTCCTAATACTTGCTTCTCTCATACTTCTTGTGGAACGTTCTTCAAGCTTTTTGTCTTGCTGGTTAACTTAAATCCATAAAAAATTAAAAGCAATGTTTAAAATTTTCTCAAATTTCCTTCATTCTCAGTAACCCCTTGCATCTTAATGACTTTATTGCCTTGTTTGGAATAAAATGATTAAAAAAGATCTGATCCTCGACTGAAATGAGAATCGAAACAGAATTTGTGCAGAAGAAATTCCAATATAATCCTGAGAAAGAAAAACAATCATTTAATCAGAAAGCATAATCATCACCAAAGATAACCAAAGCTTGACACACAGGGGTGTTCTCAAGCGGATATTTTTTAAAACATTTCTCAACGGATATATACTACATCTAGTCTGGAAATCAGTATTTCAGAACGGGTTTAATTTTGTCTGAACTCCAAGCATTTGTCAAATTATTATTGTTTGAATTTAATGAAAACTCGGGAATGTTTAATCATCTATTTTTAAATTCTGGATTGTTGCCCTTTTGCCTCTTTTTGACAAAAAGTCATGGGAATCTTGTTCAAATTAATGATATAACAGACAAAAAGATTTAATTTGACAATCCTTTTCATAATCTTCTGTATCAAGTCGATATTTGGACCTTACAACAGAAAATTCATTCAAATGCTTATATTTTTGTCATGGTTGGCCTGCATTATGCTTATGAACAACCCATCTTCTTTTTAGTGTAAGGTCCCAAATATTAAAATAACCTAAATCTCCAAAATCTAAGAAAATTGTCCCCGGGAAGATATTTAAAACATATTCTGTTCCTATCATAGATTAAATTGATCATTGCCCGTTTTTAGAACTATATGCCTGAAACTAAATATCAGTTTCCTACATAACTGTCCTTATATTTCTCATAAGCTAGGTCTTGATTCCTTTGTTTTTTTTGGGGGGGGGTGTGCTGAATCCAATTTTGGTAGTGAAAATATTTTACCCCGCCCCTTGAAAATAAACGAAAATGGGTTAAATGCAAAATTTAAATTGCTTTCAAAAATATTGGCTCTTCATCGCTGACCAGGGTTTCTAAACCAATGTCTCCATTTTTGAATCAGTATGAACGTTTTGTTTTAATATTTCTCTTAAAGTACAAATAACATAAATACAGTTCCCTAACTCCATTACGGCTACATCACGTTGAAACACCGATTCCCGTACGGTCACTGAAGTTAAACAACGTCGAACCTGGTTAGCAGCCAAATGGGTGACCGTAATGGCAGGTGTTGTAAACTTGGATGTGCGGATTCTGCAGTGGATAATGGCTCGGAATTGCTAACCGGGAGCTAAGTTTCAATTCCTGCAAAAAAAAAAAAAAAAAAATTCTTACAATCTAAAAAAAAAAGGATTTACTGGATTTAAATAAACTGCAAAGAGTTGATAAGCCGTAAAAAAACAAATCAATCAATCAATTCAATTGCGCTGAAAAGCATTCAGAGAATTCAAACCCACAAATTGTTCGCTTTATTCTATTGTGCGAGCCCACTTTGTGACAATGGACGTTCGAGTTTAATGTAATTAAGTTCGTAATTATGGAGAATTAGTTTCCAGATCGAGCCATAATGAACATATAATAGTAAAAGATTCTAGAATTTTTTCAAGAAAAAAATATAAAGAGAGAAACCACAAATAAAAAAAAATACATTCACGTCATTTTCTTCAGTTATGTTTTACAGATAAAGTTTCCGTCGTATAGTATGTCATTAGATCTATCATCAGACTGTCAACACGTCAAAATAGCTACTGTCGGGTTAAAAATACAGCTAATATCAGGTTAAAAATACATTTCTGTGATATTTTAAACTTAAATTAAATAATATTTGTTTTAAATTAATTATACTTTAAATCAGCCAATATTCTTCAAAGAAATTTTAAGAAAAATATATTTTATTTTTGGAAGATATTTTTAATAAAGAGAATTACAATGTGATGAAAAGCTAAAAAAATGGGGATTTTAGCAAACAATAAAAAACTCCTTTCACTCAATTTAAATTACTTTTAAATTAGTTTATGAAAATTAGTTTTTTGTAATACAACAGAATTGCTTATTGTAGCTGTGTATTAAAACTAAAATAAAAGCTTCAAGAAAAACATTTCATTTAAAAAAATCATTTTAACCTTAGGTATCGTTTTTTTGTTTGTTTTTATTGAGATACCTAATATACTACTATCTAGATTCACTTAATTCGCATCATGTAATTACGTAATGGAAGACCAAAAAAAAAAAACAAAAAAAAAAAAAAAAAAAAAACACAACAAAAAACAAACAAAACAAACAAAAACAAAACGTAGCGGTGTGGGATTTTAATAGGGGAATATATTGAAGGGGAAACGATTTGAAATGTTCAATTTTCTTCATTGAAACTTACAGCATTCGGCTCTATGTGAAATAGCAAACATAGTAGGATTCCCACTTTTAGAAACGAGTTCACACATTTTGCATCCCTAGCTGAAATTTCTGGGACTCATAATGAAAAAAGAAGGCTGGGAAAATTTGACATTCACATGGCATGTTGAAGGCAAGAGACACATATGGAAACAGCGAGTATCCTACCTTTTTTTTTTTAATAATTTCACCCCCGCCTGCAAGAAAGGCATAAAGGGGGCTGTGCGGTGTGAAATAATAAGAGATAAAGAAAAAAAAACATTGTTAAAGAAAGAGGATAATAAAAGAACTGGAATAAAGAAAACAAAAGATAACAATTAAAACTGTATTTAATTTTTTGAGAAGTTGTGGTAAATGTATGTTAGAACAGGAACTGACAGGAATAGAAAAAAGATAAATGTTACTAAGAAGTATATGGGATAGGAAGTTGTGGAGATCCATAAATGCCACGTTTTGAAAGAACATGGCACACAGATGAAGAATTTTTGTCGTTCTATAAAACTACGAAACAAATAAACAGCTTGTATGAACTTGTATAATTTTACTAAACGGCTTGTTACGAAACCGTGGAATCATGTCATTTGGCCACATATCGTATATATAAACAACTCTTTCATAACTACCTTAGCTATTACGGTGATTGCCGCAAAAATTCTTAAGTACACATTCAACCTTGACAAAGACGAATTATATTTATAAAATTCTGTATAAATGCTGAGGTTTTATTCCTGCCAGAGCGTGCACGGCCTCTGTCGAGTTTGCATAATATCCATATTGTACACGCAGCTGCTTATCCAAATGCAATGCATCTTAAATCTTGCTGTTCATTCCATTCTGACACGGCCCCTTTGAAGTAATCATATGCCAGTTTTATTAATTTCTTTTGTGGTAAGTCATAAAGTTTTGCCTTTTACCGTAAGACATCTTATCACGGATTCAGTTCCACTGCCTCTCTCAAAAATATTAAGTCCTAACCTTGCCATTAGCTTCTCGGAAACTCTATCGACTCCGTTAGCCATGTTTAGCCTCGGAAACCCAGAAAGACTTCTTAGCTATTGCAAAGAAAAAACATAAGTATTTCTTCTTCATCTTGAACTGTTCCTTTGAAGATTTCATTTTGCAAAATTCTACTGTTCACAGATTTCAAGTTTAGAGTTTTACCATACTAAAAATCCCCTTTTTGATTTTATTTTCGGTGGTATGACTCTGACACAAAATTCCACGGCAGTACCGCACTTCGCTTTCAGGCGTGTTCATAACATACTCGGCCAGTTGCGTCTGGACCGTCCCCACCCCTCTCTCTCTCTCTCTATCATTCTCTCTTTCTCCCTATCTCTTTGTTTAATGTCCTTGTATGACCCTTTGTCCAGTCCACAAATCCTACCGGTCAAATCTGACATTGTTTTTCTTCACTTGATTCCCGCCGGAGCGCACGCAATTTCTCTCTTGCTCGTATCGTCCTCACATCTCACATGTACCTGTTTAATTAACATGTCCCATGATACACCCTACCCTTCTTCGACACACAATTCAATCAATTCCCAGGCAGCCTCTCCGGAGTAATCAGATGCCAATTTTATCGATTCCTTTTTTTGGCATCTCATAAATTTTCACCTTTTTCCCCTTAAGACATCGAGATTCAATTCCATCGCTTTCCCCCGAAAACACTGGTTTCTTGGACCCATTAGAATTTCCAATAATGACAAACCACAAGCCCTTCCGCTATAGGAAAATCCAGCGGTCGACGCTGATGCTAAGTCCATTTTCACGGGTGAGGATACCTCTGTGAGAGAGAATATGTGTGTTGACGTTGTCATGTGTGACCCGGAAGTTGGAACAAGCGTTAGTATTAGTTGAGCCCGAGGTAGACGATAAGGCGCATCAAATAAATGTAATTAACTCCCGTCGGATGGACAATCGACCCAATCTAGATAAGCTAGAGGATGAGAGAGAAAGGTTGCTTTTAATAGAGATATATTAGAGTAATGCGAGGCGGGTGTTAAAATTAAGGCTCTGAGAAAAGCCATAGAAGCGGGACAGGTACCAGAACCGTGCACTAGTAAATACAATCCCCAGATTGGCTTGCTATATTATCTCTCTAAAAGGGACGAGGAATCTAAGATGAGATTATACCTGCCGAGAGTAGGGGGTGACAGATAAGAATGTTAAAGTAGTGTTATATGGAAATGGAACAGATTGTTCACTGGTAAGAATGAAAAGCTGATTAGATATAAATATTACTGCAAGCGGACGAAAAATTATAATATGTTGTCTGATTACAAACCTATGTTATTTCATATTCAACGGTAAGTTTTTATAGATATAAATTGGGGCTACCGATGGGCTCACCGCTCGGTGGAGTATTTGCATGCCTCTTCCTAGAATATTAAGATATACAGGATGTTCCTAAATTCTTCACACAAGAAATCTCATTAAGAATGTCTTTTTTTTTTTACCTCCACAGATTAAACATAGTTTTGTAGAAAGAAGAAAGAAGTTACTTCTTTTCCTGGGGTATGCTAGAGGAGAAGGTGTAACATTAGACTGAACGGATAAAGTGCGAATGTGCTAAAATTGACGGCAATGTGGAGTTTTTGCATCGAGTTCACGTGAAACTTGCAAAGCGCATCACAAATGATGGAAATTGTATTGAAGATGTTATTTGTTAATATCCCAATTCAATAAATGTCGAGAATTTCATTTCTTGAAAATATGCATTTTTGCCTATGTGTCCAAAATTTAGGGACACCCTGAGCAAAAAAAAAAAAATAAATAAAAATAAAAAAAAAATAAAAAAATAAGTATTTACTATCACTTATTCAGGAACTACAACCACGTGTGATTGGGTATGCAATTTAAAAATTGTTTCATCTGGAATATTCTGCCATTTGTCTTGACAGTAAAACCAGAAGAGTTGCTCTTTCGCAAAGTTCAACGATTACTGGTTGATCCTTTTCTGCAATGCATCCATTTAGGTTAGTTTTATATAGTGTTGTTACTGCTGTACGTATTGGCAGTTAAGTAGTAATGCCGCTTCAATCCGTTACTTGACTATAATTAATCCTGCGTTTGATACTAATGATCTCACTAGCTTTCTTTCTTTCTACAGAGGAAGTACGGTGGAGTAATGGATAGCAACTCGGAATCGGAGAGCCGAGTTCGAATTCCAGTCGAATCCATTACATTCACTTACGTGCTAATACGCTTGGGAAAGGTAGGAATCCTAATCTCCCCGCTCCAGCTGTAAATAGCAGGGCAGACCGGCTTCTATTTCTTGGATAGCAACTGGTCTACCGTAGAAAGAAATATCAACCTGCCTTGTCAGTCATGCAACGAAAGATACATGATCGCCTAAGTGTGTATCACGCATGGCACATAACTGAGCTTTCTTTGACAGATTTTGTCCAATTACGAAGGTCAACCAGTCATTTTCATATCGAAAACGATCCGAAGATTATAATACTTCTGTTTGATTTGCAATGCATATCTTGGTACCCTACGCTTCTTAGAAATTTCACCTGTATTATTATAGTCAGGTAATGTATTAGAGGGTACTACCCCAAATCCATATCATCAGGGGGAGGTAAGAAAGCGTCTAGGATTCTGTAGGGTTGAGTGGGCCTGACACTCATACCGCCTAAGCAGAAAAATTATTCTGAAATAGATATTAGCGATCGGTATATAAATCTTAATGTTCACTGTAAAATCCGGTATTAATTATAAAAAAATTTAAAACAAAATCCGGAAATTTCCGTCTGAATTTCTGATTGTGTCCTTTTTGTTTCCATTTTCCTTACAATGTTGGCGTGGCTTACTTGCTATGCCTATGATATTCTCATCATCCTACTGTAGAACTACATCTTTGTTTCCACAAGTATCCTTTCAGCAAATTGTCCATCATTCACTGCCATATAGGAGTATATATATCATATAGTAGTTCAAAACGCAGTTTTAGTTTCTAAACAAATTTTCCTGTTTCGTAATACTTTGTTTAGTTTTGGGAGTCATCTCTCGCCATTTCAGTGTGTCTTTGTATTTCTGAAAATTTAAAACCAAAATTCCGTAATTTCTGTCTGAATTTCCGGGATGGTGAGTAAGCATTTACATTATTTACATTCGGACTATTCTCCCCATCTTTGATGTTGTTGTTATCCGGTCTGCACCAGATGTATGCCGATCTCGGTAGCCCACCCTGAAATACCAAAACTGAAACCATTATTTAATTTACGGGGATAGTTTTTATTTAGTACTGCTGAGGATACGGGGCAATAGCAGAGTTGGATTAAAACAGGGTTCATGAATTTGAGGACAGTGGAATTGTGAGTTCAATCTCTTGGCAGGTGATTGTGTCCTTGGACTCAGCTGAAACGGGGGTAAGCAATAACTGAGCAGTACTGAAACAAGAACTCGAACCCTTAGAACCCGATTTAGAAAGAGATATTTGAAATTTCACGGACACATAAAGAGGGATTGGGGAGCATGACATTCACAGGATATATTAAAGGCAATAGAGACATAGGAAAGCAGCGAATAATTTATGTAAACCGAACTTATGTAAATGGTTGGAAGAACAGGGATTAGGAGAGATAGCAAAAACACAAGGCCAGGAAGATGCGGAAAGCCATGATCGTTCACGTCCTGATGGAACAAGGCAGATGGGAGAAGAAAAATCAAATAAACTAACCTAGTTCAAATACTAATTGATGTTTACACTAATACATTTAAGAAATACATTAATTTATCTTTCCTTGAGGCTTCTACTCTCAACAGATCTTTTGACAAAGATCTCGTTATTCGTGAATTATGACGGTTACTAGAGACAGTTGCATTCCGGTCAAGAATTGTTCTGAGGTACTGCAATAATTGACTACCATCTCCAGTTTCATACAAAGGACCTAAATCAATACTGACTGACGGTTACTAGAGACGTTTGCATTTCGGTTTGCTTTGGTTTGATTTGTTTTACGGCATATCAACCTCAGTGGATTATTTAATGCCGACAAGATTTTTATTGCTGTAATATTTTTTTTTTCATAAATGTATTGTTGGTAATTTTTTTTCGATAATGTACTGCTGGTAGTAATTTTTTCCTTCTAAATATATTGCTAATTATCTTTTTTCAGAACGTATTGCTAGTAATAATTTTTTCCAAAAATGCATTGCAAGTATGAAATCCTATTTTTACACTCTCATAATGTTTTGGCCCCAGTTTGGAGGGTTAACTATTTGCCCGTAGCTAGGACCCTAATAGACGCTACCAACCTGGGTCAGGTTGGATCTGGGAACACCAGCAATTAAGAGGTGGTTCCACGCTCCTCAAAACCTGATCAGAAGCCATGCTGTCGGATGTAGTTTATCCGCTGATTTAGTTTATCGTCACACACAGGACGGTTGCATTTTGGTCAAGAATTCTTGTGAGGTACAGGAATAATTAACTATCATCCACAGTTTCATAGAAAGGATCAACGCAATACCGAGTTGCCCATTTTTATGCAGAGATGGGCTCAATATTTAATCATAACTATCTCGTGCGAACAACTAAAAATATGATAAATTTGACTTGATTAACTATATTAAGTGGGGCAGTAGCAGGTAATCTTGCTAGTTTATTTCTGTTTCAATTCTTTCTCTGTTTGATACATCCTAATTGCAGGAGTCCACTAAAAATGGTATAATTATTTACCGGCTGCCCCACGCAGCAAGATGTGGCGCAAGGTCGAGTTTTAAGTGGGGTATCTTACATTACATAACTCAAATAAAAATATTACATTTGTCATGATTGCTTTGGAGAGATTGAAATTTAGGCAGGCATTAAAATTATGACAACATTATTAGAAGCCAGATTTGTTGAAAAATATTACTGACATCGTTTTCAGGGAGTCATCAAAATATTTTTTACAGACAGTTTGGTTTGTAATAACTTTATCATAATTTTAATGCATGCCTAAAGTTCAGATTCCCGAAAGCAAATATATTCATGTAAATTTATTAATATTTTTTAGAACATCGACTTTTGCACGAATCCATGGAAATTATTTTTTATTTAACGCGAATGCATAGACATTACTTTAGGGAAGTGGAACTGTAAGCGTGAATAAAAATAATCACAGTATTTTTTACAGTAAGGTTTGTCCTTTAGAAAGTCTGGCGGTCACTCGAGGTAGAAGGTTACGATAGGAGGCAATTTATGCAGATAGGAAGATAACGGTTTAATCTCGCCTTGAACAAACTAAGATTGTAGTGATCAGAGAAACATCCTTTAGGATGTCAGTTCAACGGGGCGATATTTTGAGGGAACGAACTGTTCTGATCGGTTGAATACGGAGGGAATGTGGGTGTTTTGCTACAAAGTAAATAGTGTGTCCTTGCCATGAAAGTTTGAATTAACGAGACCAGGGAAAATAGTTCGCCCGAGCACTTTCCGTAGAAGTAGCGATAGGCTTGCCACATCCCGATAGTAGGAGAACGGTTGGATGTTGGAGAATAATTCGCCACCCACAAGTTGCTGATAAATAGTCTACATTACTCAAATAAAAATATTACATTTGTCATGT
This sequence comes from Acanthosepion lycidas, assembly GCA_963932145.1. NCBI lineage: Eukaryota > Metazoa > Mollusca > Cephalopoda > Sepiida > Sepiidae > Acanthosepion > Acanthosepion lycidas. Next base: position 111,697,606 of record OZ010572.1, on the reverse strand, counting down.
TTTTAAAGATCTACAAAGGACAGGAATATTTATCACAACGTTTCGGCGGTTGTACGCTACGACTTTCTTCAGGTGGTTGGAATGTCGAACTGAACCTTTATTTCGCTCACTGGGGTAGACTGTTTTAGTTCCACGTGCCATGTCTAATGGATGTCAGTTATCAGTTATCTCCTGTTAATTCCTCTCTCAAAGTTCTCCACCGCCTTAACCAGGTATTGAACTCACACTCTGAGTCCTGTCACTGGATCTACCTAATGGCTTTATACACTTTGCCATGTGTTATTGAGGACATCTGTGTATGAATTTCTGGGTATTATAAACCTAATGTCTTCAGCAACCATTTTTTACCAGTACTCATATTGCAATTCTTGCTGTTATCATTGGATGTTTTTACCAGAGCTCATATTGCAATTTTCGTTGTTATTATCGCGTTTCTCCAACACTCCTTATTACTGGTTCACATATTGTATTCATTTCTATGTTTGGTCGGCTCAGGAGATTTTTGTGGCCTAGCATATATACTGATCCCTTAAGTTTACGAATTTTCCAACGATATTCTTCGTCCATGATTTGAACCTGGTCCCACAGAAGGCGGTGATTTCCCATTTCTCTCCATATGTAGTCAGCCACGCCTGATTTTTTCCACTTCCCTTCGTGTTACAGCTTTTTGGTGTTCTTGAAGCCTTACCTTAAGGGGGGCGGCCTGTCTCCCCTTTATATTTCTTTCCGCAGCTGCACGAGATGGCGTACACACAGTCTTTAATCATGTTCTTCTCTATGGGAGGGGTCCTACTTGGGAGTGGTATCTGCGAAGTGTCGTCCGGCTTTTGAAGGTTGTCCTGATGTTATATGGACCGCCGATTCTTTGTATTTTCTCCGATAACCTCTTCACATAAGGCAGACAGACTGTTTTCTGAGTGTTGTTGTCCTCCTCTTATACCCACCTATCCCAGTTTATTGGGGTTGCTGCCATGTACCCAGGGTAGTTGCTACGTTGTAGGGTACTGCTTATACTGACCAATTCTTTATCTAATGTCTCTGGGTCGCCACTTATGACTTTTGCTTGGTGTTGTAAGCAGCGGACGATCTCTTTCTTTGCGCTGTATGGATGGTGGGAGTTGAAATTGAGGTACTGTGCGTTGAATGTCTGTTTGCGGTATACGGATGTCTGAAACCCATGCTCTATTCGAGATATTAGAATATCCAGGAATGGGAGTGTGCTGTTACTCTCTCCATCATGAACTGTATCAAAGGTCTTATTGAGTTCACATGGTCCAGTAGAACCTGGACATCTTCCTGGTGAGGCCAGAGTATGAAGATGTCATCTACGTATCTTAATTATAAAGTTGGCCTTAGAGATATAGACTCTAATGCCATTTCCTCAAAGTATTCCATGTATATATTCGCCATTGCTGGTGTTAATGGCAAGCCCATTGCTAAGCTCTCATTCTGTCGATATATGTGTGATCCGATTCCGAAGTGTGTTCTTTGTGTACAGAAAGTCAACATTTCCATCAGATTATCTATTGGGATACTGGTCCGTTCTCTTAGGGATGAGTCAGAGGCCAATCTGTCTCTGACTACTGAGAGTGCCTCCTCCGTGGGTACCTTGCGCAATAGAGGATTCAGTTTGACATTCCAACCACCTGACGAAGGCCGGAACGTACAACGACCGAAACGTTGTGATAAAGATGGCAACAAAGTTGAGGATGATAGTCTGAACGATGTGAATAGTGTACATAATACCTCATCTCAGAAATATAGACAGATGCTAAAGGACAGGAAATTGTGGGGAGCCGTGATCGCCAAGGTCCGAAAGGACACAACGTATAGAAGAAGATCTATATAACTCAATACACGAATTTGGTGAATTAAATCAGTATAATTATCAGGGCTATGATCTAAAATGACCTCCATGTGCTCTTAACGATCTTCAGGACACGTCTTTTCACAACTTCCTCTCTTGTAGCTCGTAGAAGTTCTTTTGGAATGCCTCTTTCCCTAGTCCAATGCGTGCTTCGGGTTTCTGTGTTGCATTTTCTATCCTCTGTTAAAACCTTTTTCAGATACATAAATTCCTGTAGATGCTTGATGTTGGCAATTTGTAAGTTACATTTTGAGATTTTTCTCTTGCTGATACCATTCTTCTTATATTCTTGCAGTTGATGGTTAGTCCTTTTATCTCCTTTTCTTTTGCCACCCTGTCTAGTAGTACATGTAGGTTTCTTTTTGTATCAGCTACGAATAAAGCGACAGGTGACAAAAAACAAAAAAAACAACCCCCCCCCAATCTATATGATTCTCTGTCCGTTATGCACTGTCTACATGTGGTTTTGAATGCCTGCGTTGCTCTTGAGTGACTTACACACGTCATTTAACGTGTACGCAAGCACACGTCCGCACACATACCCTCACAATTTGACTAATTTTGAAATAAGATTAGATTGATTCATTCTCCTCTCACTCAGGCTGCACAACCCCTATCCGGAGCTGAGCAATAAAATCATGCAACCAGAGACAAGAAAAATTCCGACATTTTTTTCTAAACGCTAAAAACAAAAGGAGATTTATAAAGATTTTATTGAATTTTTCGGAAATTATTCGGTAATAAATCATTTTTTAAAATAATTTCACCCCAAGAAAAGCAGCAATGCCACTAGTACGCAGGCAGTTACAGACAATGAAAGTGAAAGAGAAGACTGAGAATATGAAGGTTTGAAGAAAGAACAAAAGATGAGTGGGGTTCAAGAAGATATAAAATGACGATTGACATAGCGTTTAAGTTTTTGAAAATTGTAATTATCAGGGAAGCAGTGAAAGGGAAGAGACTTCCACAGGCGGGAAGTGCGAGAAAAGAAACTGTTGAAGCAGAAGTGGCGGTTCCATTTAGCTATTTCAACAGTACACTGGTGGTACCTAGGTACCAATCAAGTACCACTCTTAAATCCATGTATACAGAGCACTAGGGAAAAAAAGTTTGTCAGAACAGTTGCCATGGAAAAATTTATAGAAAGGACAAAGGGAAGAAGCCTCACATCGATTTTTAAAGTTATTTTTTTTAATCTTATAGAGATACTTTTAGGTTTGTTATTGAATTGAAATATACGTGTGTGCACGCGAACGTACATACACACTATTTGAAATAAAATTAATTTCGCTTTCTGGCAACACTTTCTGGGTATCAGGAAAAGTGTATAAGCCAAAATGAGCGGCTCTTTGAAGTCATTTTCATGAGTCAGTCTGTATTTAAACTTAATATATTTTCTATAAAAATTGTAGTATTTTAAATAGACAAACAATTTAGACGTGAAATGTGTCTATCTTGCTGTCAGTGAAGCAAAGTAGATCTTGTATAAAACTTTTCCAAAAGCTAAACGGTGTGTTGAGAAACAAAAAAATCATTAGAAACAAAAGACAGTTGAACTGTTATGTCATATCAGTATTCCTATATGCTTATAAATGCTGGGCAATTTTCTCACCGAGGCAGAGGAGAATTGAGACAATAGATATGTGGTTCTGTGGATGCTGAGAATACCATAGAGAGAACATGTGAGCAACGAGAAAGTATGAAGGAAAATGGGAAAAAAATCAATGCATTTATAAATGTGAAAGATGGATTCTGACGAGAAAAGTTTTCTGGCATGAACCAGTGAAAGAACCTTTCTAGCCGGTATACATAGCAATTGGTTCAATGTAGTGGCCCCACTTCATGTCAATGGAGAACATGAGCCCGAGAAGGCGTAGAGTATTATATTAGCCGCATAAAAGAGTTTGATGTAATAATTTGGCTGAAAACATTTATTATCATACTTCAATAAAATACTTATTCATTTGTAAAATAATTTGTTAATAAAAAAGCATTTTTAAAAGCCATGTAATTTCCGCATGAAAGCGATCATGGCTCTCTACAAATTCATTTTCTTTATTATGTGAATTACCACAACTCCTTGAGTGTATTCCTTTTGCTTTTTGATTTCAGAGTTGTCCTTTTCCTTGATTGGTTGACAACTCAGGCTAGAGCGCCCAGTTACCATTCTATCGTCCGGTTCACACTCCTCCCCGGTCTTTTGAACAGAAGCAGTTTATCTCTTGTTTCCTGTTTAGGATTGTTTTTATGGTGCCTTATAAAATCTTTTCCGTCCGTCACGTCTTTGAGGCGCTGTCACCTTGCTTGGGGTGAATTGATTAATAAAAAAAAAATTAATCCATAGCTTGTGGGGAGAAGAAATTTATACCTTTTTTTACATTACTGTGAAGACTGAGACAAAACTCGACGATTCAGATTTCGCACCGATACCTACAAATCCTATAAAAGTAGATCATAGCAGTATACCACTTCTATGCGACTATGGTTCTCCACAACTTCCTCTCATTTTTAGCTCTTAGCAATGCTTGACTTTTTGCTATCTCTTTTAATTAAACCAACCATTTGCACAAGCTCATTAGGTAGGTTATGCCTTGCTTTCCTCTGTCTATCTTGCTCAACATGTCCTGTGAGTGTAAAATTTTCTAATCCCTATCTCCTCATTACGCGCATTATGAATTTCAACTATCTTTTTTCTGATTTTTTACTTAAAGTGTTCTTAATGCTTCCATTTTCTCTAAAATTCGATGCTCACATTTTTTTTCTTCACCTCAGATCTCTTCATCTGTGAGGAGATTGTCCAGTATTAACTGCTATATAGGAGGATCAATATTACATTACAGTTTAGTAATATTTTATGGCCAGGTAAATAAGCTTTATCTATTTTTATGAACTCTCAATGAAACATCTCCTGGACTTTACGTTTTACATTTTCACCGGAGAAATTAAGTTAGTTGAAATTTTACCTGAAACGTAAGTAGATTTCTTTATTTGACATCTAAATATGAAAAACAAAACCCCAAAACAAAACGAACACAAAAAACAACAAAAAACAAAACAAAACGAAACAAAAAAACAAAACAAAAAACCCCTCAAAAAACAAAACAAAGATCTAAAAATAATTTTTTTTCCTATGTTCCTTCAGGACGTGTGGCCCATAACGTTCTATCCCGTGCAGTTCTTAATATTGTCTGTCCTTTTACATTTTCTCTCTCGTCCCGGTTATGACGATAAACTACATCTAGCAGTAATTATGTCGGGAGGTATTGAGGAGTGTGAAAGCACTTCTTAATTAATCTTGTTCCCAGGTTCATCCTGACCGGGGGTGGTAGCATCTGTTAGGGTCCCAGCTATGGCAAGATAGTGAATCCCCAAAATGGAATCAAAAACTGAAAGTATAGATTTAAAAGAAAAGAATAAATTACCAACAATAGATTTTTGTAAAAAGAAAGAAGTTACTCAAGCTACGAAGAAAATTACATTTCGGCCTTAAGGAGTTGACATACCGTTAAACAAACATTCTCACCCTCTCCCTGTTCTGCCATACATTTACACAATCTCGTTAAGATTTTTTTCCCATTTTGCATTCAGTATGTCCAGCGTGTGTCAAAGTTTCCGAGTCCACTTTCCTCATTATGTGTCCCAAATATTTCAGTTGTATTCTTCTGTTTCTAAGTATTCATGCGAGGAAAGGCACCGTCTTGTGTAGTTTGGCGGTGTAGCTATGCAGCACAAGTGGAGAGATTTGTGGAGTCCGCAAAGGTCAACCCCCAGGTAGGAACTGTCCAATGCAAGAGGGTCACGGTTAGTCCCAAAAATGCGAAATACCGAGTAATCTTTGGATCTTCTGTTTTCCTTGTCTTTATCAACCTTTTAATACCCATCATTCCACGAGTAGAACATGTTTTAAGACATATATTTGGTAATCAGACGAGCATGGATTTTGATTATCAATAATATACACGTCATGCTAAAATATTATTAAGGTTCGTCGGGTATATATATATATATATATATATATATATATATATATATATATATATATATATATATATATATGATTGCATTAAGCATAAAACTCGGAGTTATACTGTCGGCGTGGGATATTATGTATATTTAATAATATATACTTAATAGCTCTGTTATTTAGCATCGAACACTGTTTTTCTTACATCAATGTATATATATATATATATATATATATATATATATATATACATATATAAATATAAAAGTGAACATAGAAGTCGACACTTAGAGGCGACAGTCTGTTTCATCCTATATGCAATCGTCTTTATATATATATATATATATATATATATATATATATATATATATATTTGTATTTGAACCCTAACATATACATCTATTTATATCTATCCATTTGAGTGTGTATATATATATATATATATATATATATATATATATATATATATATATATATATACATATATATATATATATATATATATATATATATATATATATATATATATATATTTTGAACAATAAAAAAATAAAAAAATTAAAATCCTCAGACACACTGGGTTGTAGATTAATATTCTTTCGTTTTTGTTTTTTTTTTCGTTTTTTTATTATTATTATTCCATTTAGATTCCTCGACTAGTTTCGGCCGAAATGGCCATCATCGGGAGGAGAAATATTTCTGCTTGCTGCTAGCACTAAACTACAGAATTAAAAGGTGCAAATATAATCTATAAATTCATGCAAGACCTTATGCAAATGGAATTTATAAACGGGGATCATATCATTCATATACAGGCTCGGGGTTGATGTATCTTATTTATATTGTTTGCGACGAAGTATTCTCGCCATTTAAATCATTAACCTCTATATTTGTTTTTTGTATGAATGATTCATGAATATATATATATATATATATATATATATATATATATATATATATATATATATGGGGTTAGACAAAATAATGGGAACAGCTTGCAAAAATAGCATATATATATATATATATATCTTACTGATTAGTGAACGATGCATTTAAAAAGCTAAAATACTAAGAAATAAGAGAATTTTGTTAGAAACAAAGAAGCGAGTGCCGAATTCTTATGCGATATCATTCCTCTTGTATGGCAGTGAATATTGGACCATGTCGACATAGATAAAGGGGAAACTGGAGGCAACAGAAATCTGGTTATACAGAAGGATATTGAGAATTTCATGAAAGTTTTATAGAAATGGTTTACAAAAAGGACAGGTGTATTTAGAATCAGAAAGAAGCAGCTGAAATTTCCTGAGCCCATAATGAGGATGGAGGGCTTTGAAAAACTTTCATAGGGTTACCGAAGGCAAGAGAAACAGGGTTGGCAGCTGGCTACCTGCCTGACGATCTTGTGTGAATAGATGGCTGAACGGGTGAGGGTGGGAGGTAAACAGAGTGGCAAAAAGACAGATTATGTTAAGGAAGTTGTGGAGAGTCATGGTCACCCACGTCATGAACGAATTCACCCAATATAAGCTTCTAAAGCTGTTGAGATGGTTATAATGAGAAAGAGGTGTGTGATAGGAATGAAAGTAGGAAGTGAAAATTATGGGGATATGGATGATAGAAGACATTTGACCCCTGAAGAGGTTAAGACTGCATTATCCATGTGGGAGATTGTTCGAAAATGTTACAGTTTTGGGGGAAAGATGTCTGAGTGGAGCTTTCTTCTTATATTTGAAATACAGCAGAAATGAGGGTGTTTCGAATATGGTAAACTGATATGGCGTGTCTTAGCTGTAAAGGCCTGAACTAGTGGTACAAAGGAATGGAGCTCATATGAACATTTGTCATTGAAATAATAGTAGAATAGCAATAGGATTGTGACGTTTTCTGCGAGGAAAGAGGTTACAGACTGGAAAATTCTTCCCCTGCATACACTATTTAAGTGTAATTACATGATAATTCTACTAAATTAAGGTAATCTAAAGAAAATGTGTAATATTATCTGTCTTGATCTGGTATCGTGACTTCACTGACTTTCCCAGCGTTATAACGTAGCTTCCCTGCATCTTTTCTATAAGTATTTTCATGAAAATTCTTCTGAAAAATTTTCCTGTTTGGTACATCGACTACACACAGTATTAGACTGATATCTCGCTCTCATCATTTTCCTGTTGAAATTGTTAAATGTGACTCAAATTCCCCCATTCTTCCTGAACCAAACTAGAAAACAAGTAGACCAGATGTAAACTGCGAGTATAAATGATGTTTCATATTGAAGTAAGAAAACACTGATTGCATTAAACAAATAAATAAACCTTTTAAGAAGACAAAGCGAGGCACGGTGGAGTAATGGATAACGGCTCGGAGTGAGAAATCGGAGAGCCGAGTTCGAATCCATTCACTTACGTGCTAAGGCATGGATCCTCTTCTTCTCCCCCAGCTATGGGTAAATAGCAGGAGAGACTGGGTTCTATAACCTTGGATGGCAGAAAGAAATGGCAATCTGCCTCGTCAGTCATGTATCGTCTAAACTGGCTGAAGAAAGAAAAAACTCATCGTTATTCTTGTTTAGGTAAAAAGTAACGATTGTTGCTTACAGTGATGCCTGATTTGCTAATGAATGGTAGATGTTAAAGAGGATATATTACATTTTGTTGGTGATAATGGCAATTATATGTCTGCAGCATGGCAATCTAAATATATAATAAATAAAGTCCATGCTTTAAATATTGCTGCCACATCTGGTCTGGTTTTTCTGTTATACATTTAGAAATTTTTGATAAAATACAAAGAAAAATCAGCAGTTTTAGTGGTCCTGAACTGGCATCTTGGCTTCAGTCACTTTCCCAACTCTATAACCACTTCCCAGTGCTGTTTCTTTAAATAATTTCAAGGTAATTGTTCTGATGAACTTTCCTCTGTCGTAAGTAGCCTATGAATATAAATGCAGTACTAGATTTTACATTTGAAATGGCAAGATGTAACTGTAAGTTCAATGCTAACAGTTTATTCTCCTGCACTTCTCGTTAATTGAGATATCTTTTGAACCTCTAAATAGGCATCGCAGACGTAAATCTACCCCTGAAGCTTTTCTGTTCAATGTCGCTATTTAATAGAGAAGAATGACTGTAGTATTATTTTGGAGAGTAAGGCAGTGGGAATCCGATTAAAGGTGACATGTTTGTTTAGGAAAAATAAAGAAAAGAAAGTAACGCAGGAAGGAAGGAAGGAAGGAAGGAAGGAAGGAAGGAAGACCGGTCAGGAAAGGGAAGAAAAGGTAATAATTTAGCGACGGTAGATAGAATGTCGTCTGGTGTAGAGGAAAGGAGTGAGAAGGTAGGAAAAAAAAAGGAAGAAAGAAAGGCAGATAAGAATAAATTAAAAAAATCAAGGAGGAAAAGAAGGAAAATTTAAGGAGGAAGAAAGGAAAAGTTAGAAGTAAGAAAGAAGGTAGGAAGGATACAAACGGAGGAAGGAAGGGAGGAGCGTAAAGAGAAAGAAAGAAGGGGTGGCAGAGAAGAAATAAATAAAGAAAAAGAACAGCAAGAAGGAATAGAGTAAGAGGAAAGGGAGTAAAGCAGGAAGTAAGAAAGGAAAGAAAGACATGAAGAAATGTGCAGGAGAGGAGGGAAGGTCGATAGGGAGGAAGGAACGTAAGATGATAAGTAGGAATGTAAGGAGGAGTAAAGAAGGAAGGAAGGGAGAGAGGAGGAACAGTTGCAAGAACAGTTGGTTGCTTTTGTTTAGCGGCATATCAACCTCTATGGGTTATCTAATGCCGAAATTTAAATATTTTGTACGTACTTTTTTTCTTTTTGGAGATAATGGTTTAGTGATGCAAATATTACTAATTAGCCTATAGGTAGAATGAGAAGAGGTGAATTCATACCTTTCCTAAGATTATTTGCGCCTAAGTAAACATAACGAACCCGACTAGAGTGCAAACTCGGACTTCCGATTAACAATTCTCGGTCGTTATCCATTACATCACACGCAAATTCAAGCTTACAACACCAGGTCTTCTCAAACGGTCACTCATGTAGATACTGACTGGCCAGGATTGACGTTGCTTAACTTCGGTGATCATACGAGAACCGGTGTTTCAACGTGATGTGGTCGTAATGCTTGTAAGAACAGGAAATTAATTCAGAGAAGAAGGATAGAAGGAAGAAAAGAGTAAAAGAAAGGCGAAAAAAGAAAGAAGAATTAAAAATGTTGGTGTGGGAGGAAGAGAAGGAAGAGCAAGTAAAGAAAGAAGAAAAGGAGAAAGACGGAGAAGAAACCAAATCAGTGAGGATAGTGCGATAGGAGGAGGAGAGCTTAGAAAAAGGAGAGGTAATGAAGAAAAGGGGAATGGAAAATGCAGACTAACAAATTATAGAAGAAAGGCAAGAAGAAAAGGAATCGAGAAAAAGAAGGCAGGTTCAAAAAAGGAAAGAGGACACAGAGGAAGGAAAAAAAGAAGAAATGAATGAAAAGAAAGAATGAAAAGAAAGAATGAAGGAAAAAATGAAGTAGTGAAACGTACAGAAAAAAGAATGGTGGTCCGACAGTAAGATACGAGAAACAAAGAGAAGGGAAGCATGTAAAAAAAAAGAAAAAAAAAGATAAGAAACAAGATAGAAAGTATAGAAGGAAGGAAAGAAGGAAGGAAAATTCCGAAGGAAGAAAGAATAAAAAAGAAAGAAGAGGAGAGCGATTGAAAGAGATAAATCAAGCAACGTTGCATACAGAAGCAAAACAAAAATGTAATAGAAAACGTTTCAATCAAATGCAGAAATCAGGGTAAAATTAGTTTAGCTTTCGAACCAACATGGACATCAGAGGAATATTAACAAGAAAAATATATTTTTTTATCTCTGCTACGCTTTCACCAGACCACATCAGACAGCTTGCCAATGTTTATTTGTTTTTGTTTGGAATAACTAATAACTTCATTTACCTTAAGGCTCGCATACGAGAAAGCTGATCAAAAAATATCGGTACTGTTGCTATAGTAACGAAGCTAAAGAACGCAGGGTGAAGCCGCTTGGCAAAGATTGACTTTGAACTCTGTCTCGCATGTTTTAAAATTCTCGCTCACTTCCCTTGTTTATAGCAGGGCTTGGAAGGAATGTATGTAGAATGTGGGCGTGTCACCACAACGCAGAAAACTTTTTAAAAACGGTCATAACAGGAGACAAATCGTGGATCAATGGCTGTGACCCCGAAACGGAAGAGCCCAATCTCCCCGAAACTAAGAAAGTACAAATAAGTCGAAGCAATCTGAAGACTCTGTTAACATTTTTTGGGGGGTACTACCGTGCGGTATTGCGACATTTTCGGGATGCTCTTCCCCGGAAAAGAACGGTATTGTATGCGTTCAGGTGACAGAATTGCATGTTTTCCAGCAATTTATAACTCTACCATGACAATACACTCGCCCAGCTTATGCAGCCGTTTTGGGGCAAGCACGACATTATCCAGGTCCGACAAACCCATATTCCCCAGATCTCGCCCCCTGCAGCTTTTTCCTCTTCAAAAACGTTGTAGCATACTTACGGACGATAATGACTATGTCCCTATTCACATAAATACAATAGTAAATACTGTATGTTGGTTTGCAGTTAGAGATTCATTATAGAATTCACATGACTCACTTCTAGCAGTTGACTACTACTATTACCAAATGCCAATGATGCTAAGGAACATCGCATAAAGAAGTAGTAGTTGTAGTAGAAAAGTAGTAGTAGTAGTAGAAGTAGAAAAATAGTGTAGAAGTAGTAGTAGGAGTACTAGTATTAGTAGCAGAAGTAGTAATAGTAAAATTATTATTAGTAGTAATAGTAGTATAAGAAGTAGTAATATAAGAAGTAGTTGTAAAACAGTAATAGTAGTAAAAACAAGATGTATTAATGGTATAAGAAGTAGTAGTAGAACAAGAAGTACTTGTAGTAGAAGTAGTGGAAAAAGAAAAAAGTAGTAGAAGTAGTAGATGAAAAAGTACTAGTAGTATACGAAAAAAGTCGTAGAAGTGGTAGTAGCAGTAGAAGTGATGGTAAGATTATTAGAAATAGTAATATTAGTAGTAGAAGTAGAAGAAGTACTATTAATAGTAGTAGTAGTATAAGAAGTAGTAGCATTAGTAGAAAAAAAGAGTAGTAGTAGCACTAGTAGTAGTAATAGTAGTACTAGTGGTGGTAATAGTATTAGAGGTAGTAATAATAGTAGTAGAAGTAGAAGTACTACTACTAGTAGTAGTAGTAGAAGTAGTACTAGTAGTCGAAGAAGAACAATAAGAATTACTATTAGCAGTAGAAAGAGTAGTAGAATTAGTATTAGCAGTAGGAAAAGAAGAAGTAGTAGTAGTAGTAGCAGCAACAATACAGCATACAAGTGGAGTCAGGTGATTTCTGGGGTAGCCCTTATCCAGCATAAAACTGAATTAAACAGAATTTGAACGCGACGATAGTCGTTACGCCACCTACCCGCATATATTGTCCATTAAAATTGTAAAAGCAGACTCGGTAGAAATTGTCAAGTAAGAACACACACCCAAAAACAATTAGAAAGCAACTTACGATCCATTGTTATTGATTTTATTCCTCATTGAAAGCTCGACACCGAATCAACTATGAAGCCATAAGTGAATAGGCCGCTCGTTCGCTGACAGAGCAGGTTGTTTTTACGATTTTGCCACTTTAAGTTTCATGGAACAATCTTGAAAACCAGTGAGAAAAAAAAAAAAAAAACCCACTCCTTTCTTGTCTGTCACCCTGTCTGACATATACTCATTTTTAAATATACATTATAAAGATAACTTTTAAGAGGCTTAATTGACGTGTAAATGTTTTACGCTTAAGGACCCGGCCTTTTTAAGGGATCGTTTTCATTCGCTTACTCTCTTATAAAAAAAAGAAAAAAGAAGAAGCAATAAAAAGGGGTGGGAAAGAGTTACTTGAAACGTAAGGTCAATCTAGCCCCCTTTCCCGATCGGCGAAGCTGTGTCAAGTGTTAAACAGTGATAATGACGTCTATCAGCTGCACGTCAGAGACTTGAACCACGTACAGCAGTGTCGAAAGCTGTGGTAATGATTTATTCGCCAGTCGCTGTACTTACCGGCTGTCGTAATAAATCAAGTCGCGCTTCGAACACAGATTGTCTTTTTTCGTACCCTCCATTGGCAAATAAGAATTTCTTCATTTTCAACAGTGGCGTTGCTTTTTGTCAGAAATCTTTCAACCTCTCGTTAAAATTCTTGCGAACAATCTTCCGTCTACTTCCTAAAATTAATTAATAGAGTATAGATTTGAAGAAAGAAAAAGGTTGCATAATAATAATGAATTAAATATGTTCACTAATCTTTCTTCTTTTATGTACCATGTTCCTTCTGATCGTAGGCGATCATGGCCCTCCACATCTTCCTGTCCTTTGGAGCTCTTAATAAATTTTGTTATTTCTCCCAAATCCTGTTCTACCATCCATTTACTCAAGGTCATCAAGTATGTTACCCGCTTCTGTCCTCTGTCCCTCTTTCCATCCTGTGAGTATCATGTCTTCCAAGCCCTCCTTCCTCATTACGTGCCCCAGAAATCCCAACTGATTTTAAGTAAAGTTTCTCTCCTGCTTCCACTTTTTCCAAAACCTCGTTGTTGCACACATGGTCCGTCCATGGTATCCTCACCATCTTTCTGTAGAACCACATTTCTTCTCTCTTCTTCATCTTTGAGGAGATTGTCAAGCATTCGCTGCCATACAGGAGGATAGATATCAAGTTACAGATGAGTACTCTTTTCTTTGTCTCTTAATACGCTACAGCTTACATTAAAAACATTATCGTCCAGAATTAGTCTGATCCACATTCAATTTTTTAAGATACAATTTATACATACATATATATATATGTGTGTGTGTGTGTGTGTGTATATGATGAGCTGTGATACAGCGAAACAGTCTGTGAACGACACACACGCACACACACATATTATTAGGTTGGTGCAAAAATAATGTCGTTTTCTCACATATGTTACTATGTGAGAAAACGACATTATTTTTGCACCAACCTAATATAAATTGATTGATTTAAAAACCATATTTTGAATCAATTAATTTATAATATTAAAGATCTGTAAATTTACATTTTGTAAAAATAAAAATATTTATAAGAACACCGGATAATATATCTTACTGTTCTTTCTTTATATATATATATATATATATATATATATATATATATATATATATATATATATATATATGTATATATATATATATATATATATATATATATATATATATATATATATATATATATATATGTATATATATATATATATATATATATATATATATATGTGTGTGTGTGTGTGTGTATGTGTGTGAATACTGTCTTTAAACGCAGATCTTTCTCTGACGACACTTGAAATAGACATATGAGATAAGTTTAGTATCCTAACGTAAACCCAGCCTTCGAGGAATCTTATGAGGGAAAAATATGCCCTCTCCATATATTTTTCTTTAATAAGACTTCTCGAATATTCAGGCCGGTAAACGAAAATAAATAAATATACTGTTTAATTAATAAATGGAACGTCTACTCAAATACGAGTATCCACTAAAATAACTTTCAACTAATAAAAATATGTCAGATTAATAAATATAAAAAAGTCCATTCCTTTCTTTACAAATTGTTTGTTTATGTTAGGATACGAAATTGAGCCGATATGTCTATTTAAAATGTCAGAAAATGATCTGTGTTTAACGGCGCCATTCAGCTTTGCTTGGTCATCGATGCAATGTCATATATAACTAAAAAGAATAATTAAATAACTTAATATAATTTAGCCAAATTCATGTATATTCTTTTTCTTTCCATAATCTTTGGTTTTATGATATCCCATATTGTGATAACAGAAAATCTGTCAAGAATGGCGAAATCTTCTAAGAACGTGGAAGTAAATTTCCTGCGGCTGAACAAGTGATTAAAGCCCTTTCTAGACATTTTCCTCTTAGTTAATTATTTTCTCTTTTAATTAGAGTAGCATTTTTTTATTTCAATATTGTGGCGAGTTTCGTTACGGTGAACAACCAATGAGTTTTACCTGTTGTTTTTTTTTTAAATGTTTCGTTTATGTTCATATTGCCTGGAGGTTTCTCCAGTATATTCTTTCTGGCAATCCTTACAGTTGATAGAGTAAATTCCTCCTTCAAGTTTTGGCCTTTCTTTTTTTGCATTGATTAAGTCCTTTATTGTTTTAGATGTTTTAGGTGTAGTTATGACAAGTTTTATGTTGAGTTTAGATAAATTCTTTTCTGTTGTAGTTGTGATAGAGTTAGTAGGTAGAACGATATATTTTTTGATTCGTTGGGTATGAAAGTACATGGTTCTCTCGTTCATGCGCATGTGTATTTGTAACAACGTCAACAAACCCAGTCCAATGAAGTCCTAATGAATAAAACACGTCACACATAAACTTTTCCTTATATATATATATATATATAACAAAATATGTTAAAAGCTCGGAAAAAAAAACTACCGTACCAAAAACGGACATATAATAAAGTACTCAATGCAGCCACTTTGAAAAACAAACATTCAGAGCAATCCAATACAAAAAAAATGTAAAACCCCGTATATTACAGCAGACTACTGTGGTTTCGACCGCTAGGTCTCTTCTGGTGGGTGCGTTATATATATATATATATATATATATATATATATGATGGATTGAAAAAGGTTTAAGACGTTTGGTTGTCGTTAATTCTGGAGTTTGAAACAAGCTTGAAGTTGTATTCGCTCGTATAAACGGTTTTAACGTTATTTGGTCACGAGTAATACTATATCTGATTTAGATATAGCTGCGAACAGTGTAGTAAATGTCGATGCTAGAAGTTTGCGCGCCAACTGAATTTCACAGGCACATGAAAGTCACGAAATCAATGAAACCTTACAATTAAACAAGTAGCATTTTGGTAGAATAGACTCAATGGGGACTATTTTTTTTGAACAACTTAAAATATATATTTTAGTCAACAAAACCACGCAGTGGGAAAGCCTAAAAGTTACAGTTATTTTACATTCGCCAGTCAATGTTGATATGTCTCTGGATGTACCAGAAACGGAAAATAACGTTGAAAGGTAAACATTTTTCTTCCGATGCTGGAGGTGAGTTTGGTTGCTCTTCGAGGTTGGATGAAATGTTGGATAGAATGAAAAAGTCTATTCTTCTTTTATTTTCAGTTTCCCTTCAGGACGTGGGTGTTCATAGCTCTCCACAATATCCTACCCTTCGCGGCTATAAGCAATGTTTGTGTTCTTACTAACACTCCCATTCTTAGCATTTTTCTGTAGAACCACATTTCTATTGCTTCAGCTCTCTTCTTCATCTTTGAGGAGATTGTCCATTATTCGCTGCCATACAAGAGAACATATATCAAGTTACAGTTGAGTATTCTTTTCTTTGTCTGTTAATAATCTCCAGCTTCTATTAAAAACAGAATTAGACATATATATATATATATATATATATATATATATATATATATATATATATATATATATATATATATATATGATGAGCTGTGCTACAGCGAAACTGTGTACTATCTCCTGCACTTCTATTAATTTGGATTTCGTTGAGGAAGGTTACTTGCAGTTTTCCCTTGTCCCCATTGCAATCACTATGTCCTATCAGTGTCAGACTCTTCAAGCCCTCTTTCCTCATTCTGTGCCCCAGAAATGTCAACTGTTTCACTCTGATTAATAAGCATGTGTCCTTTTCGTTACGATCCTCCGGTCATTCTTAGCTATATAGGACCACATCTCTGTTGCTTTAGGTCTCCTCTTCATTTATAAGTAAATTATCCAGTATCCATGTGCCTTAGTCACGAGTAAGCCGTCTGAATTAGATACAGCCGTGATCAGTGACAGACTTTTTGTTGGTAGAAGTCTGCGCGCCAATCGAATTTCAAAGACAGCAGTGAAGACGATGAAACATCGAGATTAATCAAGCAACAAACAGTGCAGTGACAGGCCTGAAACTTACAGTTATTTTACACTCCCCAGACAAGTAAATGTCAACACATGATTTGGCTCAATGAGATTTCTTGTTATTCCAGAAACTGAAAGTGACGTTGAAGAGTTGGCATTTTTTTTATCCGATGCCAAATGTGAAGTTGATTGCAGTTCACATTGGAATCAAATATAAACTGACTAATTTTCTGTGTCTGCCCTCAACACGGTATCATCTTCTTATGTTATGTTGTTAAGATTGCGCCCACTAGTGATAAATCCTGGTAGGGCTTCTGCAACTATTAGGATCACCTCGATGTATAGGTTAAATAAATCCAGCAAGAAGACGCATCCCTGTTTAAGGTCTATTTCTATATCTGTGCACTTTTTAAATTCATTTTTTGTCCGTAAGCAGGCGGTTTGCTCCAAGCACATGTTCTGAACTATTATGATAACTTACCACAATAAACAAATGAAGTTTTCCTAGCAGTGCAAATAGATCTTTATCTTCTAATTTACCATAAGTTTATTTCGACGTCTGTGAAACAGATATACCGGTCGCAACAGCAAAATCGTTCAAATCGAGCTACATCAAAATTGTCCATTTGTTGGATTAAGTTTGAAACGTTGTATCTTAAAAATGATTAACGATATATTGCTGGAATTCTCCGAGGTTTTTATAACACTATTGGGTTCTACTTTGAGAAATAAGAATATATAAATACTATCAAAGCTTAACAGAAGAATCGTGATGAAATCGATCATAAACGAAAATGACATGTTCATCATTAATTAATCATACATAAGGATCGGAAGCTCATGAAGGATTGAAATAAATTTCAAATATATATATATATATTCTAGGATCATTTCCAACTTATTCAAGATGATCTTCGTCCTCTCTAGACTTGTAAATTTCTATCCTGGTGTAACAATGTGCCTAACGATTTCATTTTCAAGTCTTTTTTCACTGCTCTTTAGACTGTCATAGCTGAAACTTCTCTCTCACGTGCAAAACCACTAATGGGTTGAGTTGGATATTTTCTTAATTGATTTCTTTATCTATAAGTTGAAATGATGATCTCTCTTCTTGTTTTGACCTCCTGATCCAGTTTTCCTCTCTACACTTTCCTCTTTTTAACATTTATTCACCGTTCTCTTAATGGTTCTTGAATATACTTTGAAGCCAGAAGCCAGTGTATGAATGTTGGTATCATTACAGAAGGCCTGGATGATCTTTTCCTCTCATCATTGCTCAGTTGGGAAGACAATAGATCGGACAAAACGATTTTAACTTGTTAAAACTTAATTTAACGAAAAACTTAAATAAAAAAAAAACTTATATAAGATTTCCTTTGCTATATTCAATAAAACAAGCAGAAAAGAAAGGTTTCTATCCAAATAATCAATATTCCTATATATACATATATATATATGAGATAACTATTATTTTTTTTATATATCAGGAACAATATTGTGGAAAAATACATGACAATTCGGAAGAAAGTTTTCGTCATTTAGGGCTTCATTGAACTAAACCTAACAAATTTGAGCCGATGAGGTCCTAAAGGATGAAACGCCTCAAACGAAATTTTTTCCCCACTAATATATATATTAGGTTGGTGCAAAAATAATGACGTAATAATGTCGTTTTTTGAAGTATTTTTTAACGTCAAAAAACGACATTATTACGCCATTATTTTTGCACCAACCTTATATATATATATATATATATATATATATATATATATATATATATATATATATATCAACCATATTTTCTTGAGCAACAATTCCCAAATCGTAGCTATATATATGTTTTGGATAGAGTCTGGTAAGTTTTTGTGTGTGTGTCTAAATAGGTTCTGATGGAGCTGTGATTGGATAGGTGTAACGTAAGTCATTAGGATAGGTATATAGTAGTATGACCGATGTAGTTATTTATGAGTCCGGTATGATCAGGAACGCAGTCCCTTAAAGAGCATTTGAAGTTCAAACACGACCAAAATGTGCTGATTACGTTCGGAAAATAAAACATCCGTATAACTCTAGAAACATACACACAACTCATACATCCAGGTAAAAAGTAAAAATAAATAATCTTTGATAATGGCTAAAATTATAGCCGAAAGCGTTCGGAATTAGAGAACATTTAGAAAGATTTTAAATACTTTGTTTCCAGAAAAAAACACACTTGTTCGAACACAAGATTAATTAAATAAAAAGCATAATCCCAGTACCTTGTCGTTAATGATATATATATATATATATATATATATATATATATATATATATATATATATATATATATATATATATATATAGGTGTGAAAATATTGTAGAAAATAGGAAAGAAACTGGTTTGGTAAATAATCCAAAGTTCCTTAGTATTTTTGTAATTATTTAAAAAAAATAGTGCTCGATACGAAAGTAGAGCATAAATATAATTATTTATTTAAAAATATGATTCCAACACGATACATAAGAGGTCTCATGTTTCAAAACAAGAGCCGAAAACTTCAAAATAATAGGACAGAAGTTCTTAGCTCTAATCGATAAACACTTAAATAACAATGTTAATTCAGCTCTGAATTGTAACATACAAAACCCAATAAAACAAAGATACTATTTAATTTTAAACGCTTTTAGTTGCTTTTATTTGTTTTTATCAATATGCATAATATTGTCTGAAGGCAATAAACTTTTTCGATGAAAAATGAATTTTTAAATGAATTAATTGTTATTTAATAAATTATTTTATTATTTTTACATAAAGTTACTAAAAGTTGTTGAATATTCTAAAATTAATTGTACCGTTGAATCCTGTATATAATGCTTTTTTTAGGGGCCTGTATCTGTCCAGATTATAAATAGCACAAGGGTCTTACAGTCGACGAAACACCATTGAGAGTAATCTTACTGTTCTTTACCCTATGTGAGGGGAAAAAAAAAGGTTAAATCAAATGTACGGGGGCCCGGAAGAAACATGATACAATAAAAACATCACGTGACTTGATTTGTACGGCAGTGTTATCGGCCTTTACTAACGAGGTAAATAAGTTGTTAACGTAAAGATAAATTGTCACTTATGACCTTCTGTACTATAAATTTCCGCACGTAATATGTCAGTGCATGATGAAAAACAGGCACTTGTCATTTGTCACTCAACACCGCAGTTCAGACCGGCTATCTCCCATTTGAAAAAACATGTTTTCATCACAGAAAATAAGCAATCTTTGTTTTAAAATATATTAAATAAACTTTATAATTTCTAATTTTTAAAAAATTATTTAAAAAAACATCATAATTGATTTTTTAAATAAATTTTAAACGGCAACATGCACTTTTGTAAACAAAAGTTAAAAAAACGGGAGATTATCGATTTTCTGTCAATTTTTCCAATTCAAAAAAATTGAAGATTTTTAACGAAAATTTTGGACGTGCTAGAAATTATTAAAAAATCTAAAAAATATTCAAAAAATACTTTGATCATTCCTCTTGATAATAACATTAACATTTAGACGATAAAAAATTATTTTAATCAAGTTTAAGGCCTTTTTTTGCATGGTATGCTATTTTTTTAGCGATCTCATGAACATACCTATTTTAAAGGCATTTTTCGTGGACCCAATGTATATCATATTATTGTTAGGGTTCTCCGTGGATGATATAGTGCATTGGTATACCACAGATTTGATGCAGCACTTATTTTCTAATGGGCAGTCTACCGGGTTTCTACAATCGCATAATTTTTCCCTATCATTATCTGATTTAAGTGTAGAGTTATTAAAACTATTCAGGTAAGGGGGTTTGTTTAGGATATTATTATTGTGTCTTCTTATTATACCTTCTAGATTTTCAGTGCAGCAATAACTCAATTTTAGTGTGTTCTTATTGAATATATTACTAAGCCTACTTTTGGTGGGAAAGTGTTTATCGATTAGAGCTAAGAACTTCTGTCCTAGTTTAATACTAACCATTTGGTTGAACGGAGGTGTATACCAAATGATGTTTCTTTTCCTGTTTTTTTTTCTTTTGGTTATTGCAATTGTCCCTATATTTAATGTTAGCATTTTTATAACCACTACTTTTTAGGGCAGTGTTGTAGAAGTCATTATGTTGGTGGAATATTACTTTGTTAGCGGAGTTACTGCTAATTCTATTTTCTATTGATGAGGGTATATGTTTAATTGTGGATGGAGGGTGGTTAGACTTCGGGTGTATATATAAGGGGTTAGCATTTGGTTTTCTATAGGGTTGGTACGTGTTGCTCGGTAAGTCTAGGGTTACGTCGAGGAAGTTTACCTTTTTCAATTTAGAAGAGACTGTTATCTTTAAGTTAAGTTTTTAAATTCACTAAAAATAATTTTACGGATCTTTATCTTAAAGCTAGTAGAACTCCTCACCACCATGAGCCCGTCATCTCTATACAGTCCGATGTCCTGGATATCAATCTCGCGGTGTGCCGTTAGGTTGTACAATATTAAAAGACTAACCAAGTCAGAAGACTCTGCAGAGTCTAGTGATCCCATTGTGATGTCAAACAGGTCGTTATTGTTTTTTATCCATTGTTCCCCATTATGAATGAGGACGGATTTTTTTTTTGCGCTGAGGATAATGTCGGTTTCTTCCTTTGTCAGGTTAGAATATACAGCAGCAAAGTCCAGGGCAGTCGTAAAAAGATCCTTCGAAATTGATGGGTAGTAGTCCACGATATCGAACTGTAGTAAGGTGCAATTTGTTTTATCATCAATATTGTTGAACCAGTTGATGACATCTTTAGTATTGATCCATAATTTTAATTTGAGTTGTTTTTTTATTTGGTAAGTAATTTTTTCCAGGATCCTTTTGCTGATCTTTCCTATATCGGGTCGGGTAGGGTTAATTATCCTAGTGGTCGGGTTTTCCAGAAAGTCAGGCTTATGGTCCTTAAGTGTTACGTAACATTCCTTTTCTGCAAGTTTGCCTACTCTATCGCTAATTTTAAATTTATCAGTTATTTTTTTATTTGCTCTGTTTATGTTGTCAACCATGTTTATGTTGTTGTTGCAAGATTTTTTATAAGTCCTTGTTAAGTTTTTTTTAATTAAGTTTTTGTAGTCATCAACAGCCAATTTGTAGAAGTTGCCGGTTTTGTCCGACTTAACTAATATTTTGTCACAATCATTAATGCTTTTAACTATTTGGTCTAGCTGTTTTTGGAAGTGGTTTTTCTTATTTTGAAAGGAGATGTTGTTGATAAGGTTGAGTAGGTCTTTTTCAAATTCGTATAGTTGTTTGTTGAATGGTGCGACTCTTTTACTTTTAAAGCCGTAAACTTCGCGTTCTTTATCGGTTGAGTTATTCCCACGAAAGTAGAAGTATGCCTTCCATCTCATCCTTCTGATTAATTCCTCTGTTTTTTGCAGAAGTTTAACGAAATAATTCCGTTTGTTTGTATGTGGAATGTTTTTCAGAGAAATCCCGAAATTAACTTTTTCCATATTTCTAAAGAAGTTGTTTTTAAAAATAAATAAAGGTTCAGAGTGCTCGACCTTAATTCGGGAGCCAATATGTGTGAAAATATAGTAGAAAATAGGAAAGAAACTGGTTTGGTAAATAATCCAAAGTTCCTTAGTATTTTTGTAATTATTTTTAAAAAATAGTGCTCGATACGAAAGTAGAGCATAAATATAATTATTTATTTAAAAATATGATTCCAACATGCTACATAAGAGGTCTCATGTTTCAAAACAAGAGCCGAAAACTTCAAAATAATATTTGAATTAACTTGAGTTAAAGTAGGCTCTGTTCCATCTTCAAGCGAAATTTTTTTTTTGGGGAATGACTTATTTCTGAAGTTTACGAGTTTTAATAGTATGGTCAGAATTGAAATCAAAAATTTCCATGGTAACATCAAGGGCAGATTGTTTAGAATCGGCAGGGGTGGGGTGTTAATAATTTGTATCAGTATAGAGTTACTTTCATAGATGTCGGGTCACGGTAAGGTGAGGGTGGCTAAATTTACGACGGAGGAATTTTTCGCATAGTCTGGCTTGAGCGTATACTGATACAAATTATTAACACCCCACCCCTCCCGATTCTAAACAATCCGCCCTTGATGTTACCATGGAAATTTTTGATTTCAATTCTGACCATACTATTAAAACTCGTAAACTTCAGAAATAAGTCATTCCCGAAAAAAAAAAAAAAAATTTCGCTTGAAGATGGAACAGAGCCTACTTTTACTCAAGTTAATTCAAATATTATTTTGAAGTTTTCGGCTCTTGTTTTGAAACATGAGACCTCTTATGTAGCGTGTTGGAATCATATTTTTAAATAAATAATTATATATATATATATATATATATATATATGTATATATATATGCAATTTATTTGAAAATTATAATATAAATATGTTATAAAATCACTACGAAAACAGACATTTTGTTTCAACAATTCTAGTGTCTTATCAAGTGATGGTGTTCAATACCATTACCTGATAAGACACCAGAAGTTTTGAAACAAAATGTCTATTTTTGCAGTGATTTTATATCATATTTGTTATAATTTTCGAATAAATTATATTTTCTTTACTTTGTATTGAGCACATTTTTAAGAATAGTTTTTGGGTCTTGGAATTTATACCATATACACCAATCCTATACTTGTATATATATATATATATATATATATATATATATATATATGGGATATTCAGATAGATATGTTTCATTTCGTTCTTGTTATACAGATTTTGACCAATATCTGTCCACTTTAACCTTCTCTCTCAGACTATTTCTAATTTATTTATAAAATAGGTTATCATAAAACTGTAAACTTTTGCTTCGAGTAAAACAAACCTAATTTTTTCCTCGGTAGAGTAAGAAAATGATGGTAGATAACGCCAAAAAGATTAAACCAAAGGATGTTATTCTCTTCTAAAATAAATATAAATACAACTAACGAAGAAATGCGAAAAAGAAATAAAAAAAAAAAAAAAAACGAAATGAAACAGGAAAAAACGAAATCAAAAGAAAAGAGAGAACGCCATTTTGAATTCGTTAGGCAAATCACCAAAGTATTTAACACGATCCAACATAGCGATGGTTCGCTTTGATGAGTCGACAATGGCGTATCGGAATCAACAATGAATCGACAGGACATTTTAAAAAGAACCATTTTTCATGGCTTTGCTTCGTATGAACCTATTTTTTTGCTTTATGAATTATGTTTCTATGTAATTTATCGCTGTAATCTTTTCTTTTTTCAATTATTTCCGTTAAAGCCGAACAAAATATGTTTATTTTCAAGATGACTGCGATAAAGGTGAAGTAAAATTAATATGCAAACAACGAGTTCCCTCCCTTTGTTTAGCAACACGGTAGAGAAATCAAAAAGTCACACCATCATGTCGCAAACAGTGAATTGTAAACTAATATACAAAATAAAATAATAACTAAAACAAACAAGCAAATAAAGCGATTTCGTTATCTGTCGGTAATCAAATCTTGCGACCAATACTGTGTAATTACTAACCGCACGTGTGGATTTTTGAATGCAGGGAATAACTTAGCTGTAGCTGTATGGTTATATCACTGGACTGCAAGTACTGAGTACAGTCAAATGCAATATATTTACGACTAAAGTTATGTTCCGCATCGAAAATTATGACCAGTCTATATAAAAGAACTTTGCTTAAAAAATGAATGACAGTAGTTTCGTCAATAATTTAATCGCTTAAAGTTGAAACGGCATTTATTTTGTAACAGTAAATATTTCATTTTCAACATATCCCATTTCTTATCAATGCATTCAATTCGGTGGTGAATGTTTGTAGCGACATTGGTCATGGTTAAACGTAATTGAAAGAAAACTACGAATTATAAACTAAGAATGGAGTTAACACACAAAAGGGATACAGAATAGCGATCGCAGCGTTCTGATTTCAAGACAAGAAAGAACAGAACTAAATCGGATGTGACCGAGAAGTGGACGAACTGATTGGCTAGGAAGAAATCCCAGCATGCATCTGTATGGTTTGTCTATAAATTTGAGGAGGGGGATTTCTTTGGAATGGAACGAACGATATTAATCAGATTAATGAACGAAATAGGAAAGTCACAGCCAATAGTTAGTCTGATTACTAAAAAGTTAAGACAGTTAAATCATTGTGGCCCTGGTAAACGAAAGAAAGAGGGAACCGGTAAACCATATCCTGTACAGGGAACAAGGGATGAACCACTACTCCTGTTCAATAAACATGGAATGAGTTCATGCCAAACGATAGGAAAGCCTATCTACTCCTTTTAAATTGTATAAATAACACATAAAATACGAAGGAATTCATATGATGTTATGAATTAGTATACATTTTTATGTCTACTACCAACTACATCATTCTTCCCAAAGTCAAATCCATACAATCTTGTCGTGTTCTTGCGCACGTTGCTCTCTGTCGCCAAAGTGTGTCGCCGACATATTCCTTTGAATGTACCATCAATTAATTTCATTTCGGTTAAGCCACGTCGCTGAACACATTACAGTATATACAGAGTTAGTATTCATGTACATGTTAAGGAATTATTGATCTGAAAATCTGAGAGAAAAAAAAAAAGACGAGATTGAGGTGGAAATGACGAGATTTAACTCAAAGTGACGATTATTTTTGGCCGCAGGCGGAATGGTAAACATTTCGGAATCGTGCTTATTTATTACTAGTTTTAACCCGTGAAAATTTCACGGTTTTCACATTTTAATATTCTGATGAAACTTCTTATGTTAATGATTGAGTTAGCTCCTGGCGAGTTCTACAAGAAAATACCCGTTGAAATTCCCCTACCTCATCGATAAATATTTGAGCTTAACAACTGTAACAAAATATTGCAATAACAATCATAAATATGCATGCTGATCGTCATTTTAAGAAGTGGGTATAAATGAAAAGATTGGAAATTGATAATTTTTCCATTTCACTGAAACAGACGTTAAAGATTTCTATCTTTCTCGCCTTTTTTTTTTCTCCCTTTCTTTGATTCATTTTCTCACTGAAACATATCTTTTCCCCTCATTCCACGTGATCAAAAAGGAATAGCCCATTATTTATGAGGAATTGGCAGGGCGTAACGAAAAGAGGGACAAGCACAATTATAACATGACTGGAAAGAAAATGTTATTGTACCACAATACATACACAAAGGCTGTCACACACACACACACACACACACACACACACGTACGTACGTATTTGTGTATTTAGGTAGCAATCCTTCTTTCGTGCACATTTCATTGAATACGACAGACAAGGTGCTTTTATTTAGTTTTTTATACAATTTCTCATGTGAACTAGTAATTATTTTTCTTTTCAGATGATAAATTATATAAAAGCTGTCTGAATGTTCTTTTTATTCGAGCGCTTTCGGCTATACATTTAGCCATTTTCAAGGATTAAATATTTTAATTGTTAAATAAGAAATATTAAATAAGTTTGTTGCATGTATGTTTTATAAAATGTTTTCATTTTTCAAAACACGGTCAAGATATTGTGTCCATGTTCATAGTTAATATTATTAAGTATATAATATATATATATATATATATATATATATATATATATATATTATATATATATATATATATATATATTTATATATATATATATATATATATATATATATATATATATATATATAACAATGATGTTCAACCAGTACAAGGCTCGGGAGCCACTCGAGGTAGAGGGTTACAGATTAAGAGGTACAGTTAATGAGGGACATGTGGGGAATAAAACAGTTGACACTAGAATTGAACAGGCTAAGATTGTAGCGATCGGAGAAGCATCCACTTGGGAGTCGGTTCCGCAAAGCAGCTGTTCGTGGGAAGAAGCCGTGCGATTGAAACTTACATCTCACCAATGCAATACGAAGGGAATGAGGGTGGTTCACTACAATGTGGGTCTTAGCCATGAAGGCTAGAACTGTCGGAACTAAGGAATGTAGTCCGTCTGAACACTTTCCATGGAAATAACGATACAACTTGCGACGTTTCGTCTGAGATAAAGGGATAGAAATGTGGAAATAGTTCGTCACCCATAATGAAGCAGAGACGCTTTTGAACTCTATTAAGACTGGAAAGAGAAGACTGGACAGCACCTGTCCAATTATGGCAGCAGAACACTATTTGAAGCCTGATCTGGTTCCTGTAAATGTAGAAATGTAGTCAGGTAAATACTTAAGCGGTACAAGTTACCGACCATTTTTCCAGCATCGTTAGTAATGGATCATAAGTACAAGTTCCACCTGAGGCAGGTCCCAATTACCGCTCAATGCACGAGTCGTCCCCGAGGGATCAGCCGTTCATTGTGGTCGGTGAAAGTTCTCGGTCAAATCGGTGATTTCATTCAATTCAATCAATTACGGGTCAAAACCTATTCAGAAACTAACAAGTTCTGACCGATTACATAAAAAGTGGTCAATATGGACACTGTACGCCAATTCTAAGAACGATTTTTTTTTAATTTATAGAAATACCACATCCGCTGGTGCAGATTCACCTTTCGAATCTTTAGTCTGGTTTGGTTATTATTAATACGTCGGTGAGATCGGTTGGGTTTCGATCCTGGCTCGAGGCATTCGGATGTCTAGTCGCACTGAGGAGCTGTGATACAGCGAAAGAGTACTGTCCGCGAATGACATAATTTAGCTCTTGGAAATATATTTTCAATTGATTACTGTTGAGTGATAAGCTAATTCTATAAACAGCAGCCAACTGCGTTAATGAAAAGCTCTTCAGTAAAATGAATGGAGCACTTCGACTGATTGGCATTTGTCTAAATTCGTAAAAACAATACGCTAGATTTAGCTGTATAACTCTGCCGAGTGAAGTTAGCTCTGTGGTAGAAGCTCTGGCTGACGCCAAGTTGGTTGGGTTTCGGTCCTGGCTTGAGGATGTCTAGTCGCACTAAGGAGCTGTGATACCACGAAGCAGTACTGTCTGCGAATGATGTGTTTGTATATATATATATATATATATATATATAAATGGCTTGTTTGTCCAATGATTCCAAAATGATCTGTCTGGTCTGTTTGATTTCGTTTATTAACACTTTCAAATTTGAATATTTGTAGGTGTGTATATATGTGCGTGTGTTTATTAATGTATGTGTGCCTTTCATTGTGCATATATTTTGTTCGTGTTTTTTTGTGGGGGGGGTCTATATATGTCTACGTGTACGTGTATTATAATCTGATTGTATATGTATTGACTTTTGCAAGATTTCATCTTCCCCTGCCCATATCACCACTTCAAATGTATCTAAGTTGTAGCGTAGCTTTAAATCTACATTAGATTTTAACGTTTATTCTGTGTTTTTAGCCTTTCAATTAAGACAAAATAACAAAATATATGTATTTTTCCTAAGTTTCTTCTTTAGATAATTCTATAATATTTTAAACTTAATACAGATTAGATTTAAAATTGGTAATTCTTAATTTGCAATTTTATAATAAAATTTAATATTAATTAGAATGATTTCTATTTTAGTCTAACCCGAACATAAAGGCATTAATTATTATAACCAAGGTTCATTGTCAAGTTTTTAAAATTCTCATATACTTGTATTTTGATTGGTCATTGCAGCTTATGAAACAGCGTTTCCCTTATCGAGGTGTGTTTGGTCGATTTGAACCTTTTAAAACCCTTTATTCTACATTCAACGCCATCACTTGATAAGACTCCAGAAGTATTGAAACAAAATGGCTATTTTTGTAGTGATTTTATAACATATTTATGTTATAATTTTCGAATAAATTACATATATAAATTACACACACACACACACACACATATATATATATATTATACAGCAATAATCCCAATTGACATCATGTGCGTATAGTCTATTTCAAACTGTCACAACATTATGAAGAAGGTACCCTGACTGCTATCTAAATTAAATTCAAAACCTCTGATTCCGAGACAGTCAGTCTAGGGCTGAAAAAATCTGACATAAGGTTGTGCCGGGTTTAAATATACTATACCCACGTGAGGTAATTTTAAATTTTTGGTGTATAATATATATGTTCTAATATATAAATGCATTCATCTCTCTCTGTGGATTAGTTTTAACACTTGATATTACTAGGACCCAGCTGGATTATATACCAACGGATCTATTACCTGTACTTTATATATATATATATATATATATATATATATATATATATATATATATATATATATATATATATATATATATATATATGTATATATATATATATAAAGTGGATTTAATACAAAAACAAGTAAATAGTAAATCCAGTTAAGTGAAACAGATTAGAGATAGTCATAAGTGAACAAGTTTTATTTATATATCTTAATATATATGTGTATGAGTGTGTGTGTCTCTCTCTCTCTCTGTGTGTGTGTCTCTGTGTGTGTGTGTCTGTGTGTGTGTGTGTGTGTGTGAGTCAGTGCGTATAATGCAGGTTTGTTTGAAGACCAAAGCAACTTCTTTGAGATTAAAAAAAAATCTACGTTTCCGAAAACTTTTCTGGTTTCCGTGTGGAATACGTTTCTAAACTTTCTAATGTCATCTCAGCGCTTTCGGCATTCAGAAAACATTTTTGTACAAATTTTTTTGTGGGTTATTAACCGACAGAGTTTAGTTTATAGTTTTTGATATTAGTTTAGTGGTATAAATATTTAGTCTTTCGTGTCACGAATGCTTTTGTATGTAACTCCAATGACTGAAGAACGAATTACCTCTCTCTCTCTCTCTCTCTCTCTCTCTCTCTATATATATATATATATATATATATATATATATATTGTGTATTTAGGCAGTATTTTTTCATTGATGCATGTTTCATTAAATAATATAGACAAGTGTTGTCTGTTTATTTTATGTAAATTCTTTTCATATCGTCTGATAAGCTTAATGACATCATTAAACGAAGAAAGAAAATCACAATATTGATACATATTTTTTAATCCTATCTAAGCTTTCGGCTTACATAAGCCATTATCAAAGATGACAATTACATTACAATATATTAATCAATACAAAAATGTGATGAAAGTCTGTTTCTGTTTACATGGAAGATTTCCAAGCAACGACAAACTCGTGCATATAAAGACGCTGGAAGTGAAAATCACCCCGCAGCTCATGACGTCACACATGAGCACGCGGGAGTGAAAACGAGAAGTATTAAGTATGGGGAAGCGTTTGTATAAACCAATTGCTTCTGTTATCAATTATAGGCATTTAAGAATATTTGTGGAGATTTCATAGTTTATTTTGTTCAGGTTAGGTTTCAACTGTTTTATGTATATAGCTTCAAGAATTTTTAGTTTTTGTTTATTCATGTTTAAGTATAGTTGTGTTTTCCACAAGGATTTTCCGTAATTTTGTATGTGGCCAGGCATGTTATTTTAAATGCCTAAAAATGTTAGAATTATCATTCAAATGTAGTGTCAAGCGTCGTGAAAGCGAGTTTGTGTGACCGACATAAATATTATTTAATTCGTTGGAATACAATCTCCCAAAGGGCACTTAAATTTGTAAACAATGTTGGTTTTTGCAAATCGCTAACTAAATAATATGGGCACGTCAGGCTAAACGAGGCTTCTGTGTAGGATACAGGTTCGATTCCTATCGGAGAGGGATTCTCGGACATTCAGGCCGATAAATGTTGTTAATACGGTTTATTATAAACAGAGCATTTACTTAAATATCTGTATCTATAAAAATCACCTATAAACAAAAATATATATTAAAATAATTGTCGTACTTAGTCTTAAAATTACGTATAAGCAGAAACTATATTAAATAAATGTCGGGCTTAGTCCATTTCATAATATATATATATATATATATATATATATATATATATATATATATATATATATATATATATATATATACTCCTGGGCAAAAGTAAGTGAACTACTAAGATAAGATTAAAAATGGTTTCTTTTTCAGTTAATCAACAAATCTTAAACTATATATTCATTACGAAAAGCCTTTATTAAACGAATTACAACACCTTTCAAAAACATTTAGCAAGGTGGAATAAAGATATTGAAAAAATATAAGTATATATATATATATATATATATATATATATGTATACACTGCGTGCTAAATTATTATCGATATAACTTTTTTTCTAATATTTTAAAATCCGTCCAATCAATTCACACAAAATTTTCACACAATTTTGGCAACACTGACCTGCGCAATCACTGAAATTTTCGTATTGATCTGCGCAATTTAAACAAACTAGCGACATATTTATTATCAGCACGGTGATTTGACCGTGCCAAATTATTATAAAGTTTTAGTAAAATTCCCAGAATTGAGCAAACAAAACGTTTATTAATGTTGCACATAAATGTTTATGATAAAAAGAAGCTAATAAATAAGATAATCAAACAAATAATGACAGATAAAACAAAGGCACAGTTTTAAACAAATTAATAGGGAATGTGCTTTCCCTGTTTTGAAATTACTTGAAGAAGTCGCCAATTCATGGAATTTGTTAATTGTAGGATGTCATCTGCTGTAATGCCATGAGATATGTCAAGAATTGCTTTCCACAACTCAGCGTTGCTCCTGAATTGTCGTCTGTTGGCGTACAGTCTTCGCTTCATGATGCTCCAAAGGTTTTCGATTGGGTTCAAATCCGGAGAATTTGCTGGCCACTTCATATTTCGAGGTCCACATAAACCTAACTGTTTCAAATATTCAGTAGTCTTGTGAGCAGCATGTGAGGGAGCATTATCTTGCATAAAAACAATGGCCCTTCTGAAGGTAATTCTTGCTTTTCATCCACGGTTCAAGATGCGCCTTCATAAATGCTATGTATGCATCAGCAGTCATTTTGACGCCATCTGGTACTCTCCATGGGCCCACTAATGTTTTTCCAATAATACCACCCCAGATCATTATGCCTCCACTGTCTTGTTGGTGTCTGAAACGCTGATGGCGATTCTGTCCATTCATTATCCAGCCTTTGCACCATCTATCTGGCCGATCAAGTGTTGCTCGAGTTTCGTCTGTGAACAAAACTTTAGACAGGTCAATCTTCATATTGTCCTCGGCCCATTTCAGTTGATTTTGAATGTGATTTCTCGTCAACGGAGGCTTCGATACAAGTTTGACTGTTGTTGCTATTTCCCTCAGATACTGACACCGAGTACTTTTAGACACAGTAGGATCCCCAATACGACTGAAAAGCTCTTGACTGGTAAGTCCAGCGTTCTTCGTGGCCTCTCGTTTAAGTCATGACATGAGACAACGTGAAATAACACTCTGCTTACCTTTATCTGCTCTTTTGCGAACTTGTGTAGGGTCGGTGGTGAACTTTTTCACTGTTTGATGACACCTCTCTATCATTTTAGAAATTTCTAAGGTAGATTTACCTTTTGAGAGTTCTGAGGTGATAGTCTTCTTTTCAGCTTCACTTAAACTACTTTTATGGTCCATCTTTTCACTAAATTCTTACACTTTTCTAATAATTTGGCACTCAAATCACAGTGCTGATAACAAATATGGCGCCAGTTTGTTTACATTGCGCAGATCAGTACAAAATTTCAGTGATTGCGCAAGTCAGTGTTGCCAACATTGTGTGAAAATTTTGTGTGAATTGATTGGACAGTTTTTGAAATATTAGAAAAAAGTTATCTCGATAATAATTTGGCACGCAGTGTATAAATTAAAAATTAAATATATATATATACATACAAGAGAGTTAGCTTGAAAGTAATAATTGTCTGCTTATATCTCATTTAACAAGGATCCCCACAAAGCATGTAGACCTCATGGTATTCCTGTAATAGTCATTAAGTACCGTGCCCCCGAACTGGCTCATCTTTTCTCTAAACTGGATAATAAGTGCTTCGCTGCCTCTTGTTTTCTTGCATGCTGGAAGTCCTCATCTGGTCTAGTTTTTAACTACTCTGGAGAACCGTCTGACCCTTCAAACTATCAGCCTATTAGCCGTTTGCCTTTTTGGGGAGACGCCTAGAGGCCCTAATCAATGCTGAACTGCTAAGCATCTCACATCACAGAGCCTTTTTTTCAAACAAGCAATATGAATTTCATTTCTCCAGGTGAACTGCTGATGTAATGGCGATAATTGAAGAAATTAGATAAAAATGATGAATGCCGGGCTGTAGCTTTGGACATCTAAAAAAAAAAAAGCTTTCGACAGGGTTTAGCATGCAGGTCATCTCCACAAACTGAAAAGTTACGGTGATTTAGACAGATCTAATCATTTCTATAGAATTGCGAAATGAAAGTAATCCTGAACAGCCACTCTTCCAGTTCCTTTCATACTAATGGAAGTGTCCCCCCCCCAGTGTTCCATCCTTGGTTCTACTTTGATTTTCATTAAGGACCTTTCAGATAACATCAGCACCCAAATTGGTATCACGATGATGACATTATCATTTACGCCTGTCTCGATACGCAAAACGACCTTCAGTTTGTTGTTAAATGGATTAAAGGAGGGCTTGTTAATTTTAAAGCTTCCAAAATTAAACAGATTTCTTTTAATCATCTGAGGGAAACCTCTTTACCTTCCATTTGCATTACTGATGCTGACACTTTAGGAGAGTGACTCGTTGCGCCTTCTGGGGCTAACGTTCTCAGTTGATATCAAGTGGAAAGACGATATTGAATCCATTGCTAGGTCAGCTGCCAGGAAGGTTGGATCAATATATCGTACTGAATGGTTTTTCTCTCCAGAGCCTATTTTGTATATCTATAAGTCTACCATTCTTCCATACTTAGAATATTGCTGCCACATATGGTCCGAGGCTTCTTCTATCTATCTAGCGCTTCTTCATGAAACCCAAAGAAGGATCAGCAATGTTATTGGCCCCGATTTGGCGTCTCGGCTTCAGTCACATTTCCACCGCCGTAATGGTATCTCACTTTGCCTTTTCTAAAATACTTTCATGGTGATTGTTCGGATGAACTCTTCGCTATGGTGCCAAGACTCTTCGAATGTAAACGCTGTACTAGAATGGCTAGGTATCACCAATTTACAGTTGAACTTGCTAGATGTAACCATAAATTCTATGCTAACAGTTACTTTTCTCGCACTTCTAACTCATGGAACTCCCATCCGGCTCATAGCTTGCAGCCAACTTTAATTTGCAAAAATTTAATTGTAAATTTATCGATCTGCTGTCCTCCTGATTACTCTTATTTATCGGCTGTCCTCCTGATTACTCTTATCTACCTGCTGTCCTCCTGATTACTCTTATCTATCTACTGTCCTCCTGATTACTCTTATCTATCTGTTGTCCTCCTGATTACTCTTATCTACCTGCTACCCTCCTGATTACTCTTATCTATGTGCTGTCCTCCTGATTACTCTTATCTATCTGTTGTCCTCCTAATTACTCTTATCTATCTGCTGTCCTTGTGATTACTCTTATCTATCTACTGTCCTCCTGATTACTCTTATCTATCTACTGTCCTCTTAATTACTCTTATCTATCTGCTGTCCTCCTGATTACTCTTATCTATCTGTTGTCCTCCTGATTACTCTTATCTATCTGCTGTCCTAATTACTCTTATCTATCTGCTATCCTCCTGATTACTCTTATCTATCTACTGTCCTCCTGATTACTCTTATCTATCTGCTGTCCTCCTAATTACTCTTATCTATCTGTTGTCCCTGTGATTACTCTTATCTATCTGCTGTCCTCCTGATTACTCTTATCTATCTACTGTCCTCCTGATTACTCTTATCTATCTGCTGTCCTCCTAATTACTCTTATCTATCTGTTGTCCCTGTGATTACTCTTATCTATCTGTTGTCCTCCTGATTACTCTTCCTCTGTTCTCGCTTTTTAGCAATGTTCCTGCTTCTAACTCTTCCACAATCAGTAAGCCCTTTACTGTCGTGCTTGTATTGAGCTCGATTAAAAAATAACTTGCAACAGATGAATTCTTTGTCTGCATCTTCAAGAGCACGTGATCGACTGGTTAGAACGTTAGGATTTTCACCCAAGTGGTTGTGCTAGCACGAAATAATAAGTAATCGTGACTGAGAGTTTTATCGTATTGGCCTTGTTTAAGTAAATTTTATGTGCTCTCTCTTATAATGTCATAAGGTTCTCAACACGAGCTATGTTGTTCAGCCTTCACTGCTTTAGAGGAGATTTGTTACGACATAGTAGACTAGTATTTTTTATTTTTCTTTATGTAACCTGTCCCTTCTGGACGTATGCGATCATGGCTCTCCATAACATATTGTCCTTGTGGCTCTTATTCTGTTATTCCTTCTAAAGCCTCTTCCGTCTTCCATCTATTCAAGCTCACTAAGTATGTTATGCGTTTGTTTTCCTCTGTCCTGTGAATGTCAGATTTTCTATTTCTTTCTTCCTTCATTATAATGTCCCTTCCTGGTGTTTAAATGTTAATTTCCTTTTTGCTTCCATTCTCCCCAAAACATGCTCATATATTTGGTCCACGTTTTCCTTTGTATCCTTCTGTAGAATCATATTTTTGTCGACTCAAGTCTCCTCTTTATCTGTGAGCTGATCGCCCAGCTCCCACCGCCATCCAGGAACACAGATATCACGTAGCGATTTAGTATTCTTTTCCTTATTTCTAGTGATTTTTTCTATTTTTTTAGTACTCTGCTTAGCATTTGGAATACTTCCTTGGTTATCCCAATACGCCTTCGGATTTCCGTGTCACGCTTTCCGTCGTCTGTTAAAACACTTCCTAAACATTTATACTTCCGCACTTGTTTCGTTTTTAATATCCCCGATTTGAAATTGGCACTTTGGATTGAAAACCATGCATTCTATCTTCTTGCAGTTGATATTTAATCCTTGCATCTTTTGCAAAGACATTTTCGATCGATTGGTTATTTTCTGAAAAAATAAAAACAAAAATAAATATCTTTCTAAATTCCTATGTGTTTTCGGTGGTTTAGTTCACATTTCCCGCTGAAAAAAAAAAAAAAAAGAAAAAAAAAGTTTCTCATCCGATCAGCGATTTAGCTTGATGTATCTCTATGGGATACAGGCTCGATTCCTGTCGGGAAATGCATATTTTCTATGAAATTTCTCGAACATTCAGGCTGGTAAATGTAATTAATACTGTTTAATTAAAAACAGAGCATTTAATTAAATAAATTGTATGTATAAAAATAACGTATAAACAGAAAAATATATCCATTCAAACATGTGTGATTAAACAATTTAGTCATGTTGTGTTTGTTTATTTTTAATAATATACTTTTGTAATCTCGTGTAATCTTTTTAGTAGCTTTTATATGGCTTACCTTAAAAATAATATATTTAGTAATTTAAAGAAAAATCTCCATTGATGAGCTGTAAGAAAAATGAAAAAAATTTCCTTAAATTCACATATGTACTTAACAATAATAATAAAAAATCCTTTTCTTGATATAAGAATACATTGACTACCATATAAAGTAAACTACTAGCACTCTTAATTATACGTGAATGTACTAACTACTAAAAAATAACATACACAATTTGATAAACCGTGCTAAAGTTAACTCATACACAAAAATATTTTCTACACTGAACTAAAAAAACATTAAACTCTTATTAATAATAACTTTCTTAAATACATTGTTGATAAACAAATATGCCGACCTATTACAAATTTTAATATAAATCAAATACAACATAATACGTTCTCAAATAACACTAAACATATCAATCTTTTATATCGTAATTAGATGCATATTAAATATAAACAAGAGGAACAAATCCTAAAAAAACTCATAAATACTAATATACACCCCATAGGTCCTAGCAAAAAAATAAAAGGAATTATATATTATACTAAATTTAATACAGCTAACTTAATCATCCGTAATAAATCCTCCCCACCAATTGATGTGTTGCAGAAAACCAATGGTATATATCAATTTAAATCTCCATTGGGAGATTGCATCTTCGACACAGAAACGTATGTATACGTGTGTTATTCTACAATAACGTTATCAAGACGGCTCGATCTACACATGAATGATTCATCGTCCATTGCACAACATAGGCAAAAATATTCCTGTTCACATTCACAATTTAGAATAATATTAGTCGACAATACCTGTATTAATACAAGAAAGTATTAATCAGAAACTACAAATTCTTGAAGATATCTTTATAAAAAAATTAAAACGAACATTTAACAAAATTAATTATAAATATAGTACAAACGTTCTGAAATACTTATAGTATATAGTTCTTTAAAATATCTATGTTAAAACGAAACAATTTTTTTAAAAGCAAGCAAAGTATAACTTCCTAATAAGAATTCAATTTTTAACAAAGTTACCTCCTTTACTTTCTGTTAATACATTATTTGTTTGTACATATATGTCGGTTCTTGTCTCTTTTCACTTCTTTAGGTGGACTCATACTCCCAGGTTGCCATGTTTATAGTGAACAGCAGAGAGAGAGCGAGGTAGAGAGTGTGAGAGAGAGACAGAGAGAGAGAGGCAGAATGGGACATTATGTGAAACCTCTGAGTTTTCCAGTACCCTGCTTGTCGAACTCTGAGCATTTGGACAGTGAGGAACCAAGACGAGGCTATACCGATGGGCAGTGTCTCGTCGGAGGAGGTTGATAACAATCCGGCTCCGTGTATGTGCGCTTTACGGAGAATTTTTGCCTGACCTTACGGGCTCGGAATCGGCCTACATAAAATACTACCTTGTGCTACACGCTGCCTTTTGGTGAGGATTTGGGTAAACACAAAAATTTTAGAATCACCGTTTTGACTTTGTGCATGATCGGAACAGTTAACAGTTTAACCACAAAAGCAAAAAAAAAAAAAAAATTACTTTCGGCAAACACGATTATTTGTCTCAGCCATCATAACCCTGAAGATAATATTGGAATATATTGAAATCACTCTGAAAAATAAAAAAATATATCTTTATTATATGGTTATATTAAGGGTACCGTGCTTATATTTATAAGATATAAATATAACCATGGTACATTTCTTGGTCTCTTTAATCATGAAACAACAAAGCTTTTACTTGATTACAGCATGTATAAATTGTTTCCTCAAAAACATATATATATACATATGCATGTATATATATATATATATATATATATATATATATATATATATATATACATATATATATATATATATATATATATATATATATATATATATTTGTCATGTTGAACTGATTATGTTAATTGTATTTTAATGAATATTGTCCTGAAGAAGGTTTATTAAACCGAAACGTCAGACGTTGACATTTCATTCATATTAAAACAACATAATTGCATTTAAGGATTTTTGTTTGTTTTTTCCAAATATTTTTCTCCATATATATATATATATATATATATATATATATATATATATATATATATGTGTGTGTGTGTGTGTGTGCGTGTGTGTGCGTGTGAAATCATTTCACCTCAAGCAAGGCATTAAAGCCACAAAAACGCAGGGGGTTACTGAGCGTAAGAGAATATGAAAAAAAACAGAAAGATCAATAAAAGAAGCGGAAATATGAAGGCAGATGATAACGGTTGTCATTGCAGTTATTTTTTGCAAAATCAAAGTTGTCTGGTAAGCGAGAAGTGCGGGAGAAGTAAATTGTTAGTAGAGAACTTACGGTTGCCTCTAGCCAATTCAACTGTAAGATGATGAGACCTTGCAATCAATCTAATACTTCGATTAAATTCATATAAAATCTAAGGTCCCATAGAGGAAAGTGATATTTATTCTGTTCAATACATGACCGAAGTGAATATTGGGGAAAGGACGGTCTTCTTCTGTCTTAACTATAACTTAGCTAGCCGCAAACACTGATCCAATCGTATGAACAATATTCCTTACACAAAAACAACACAATCATACGTACCTTTCTTACTACAACCACCATCATACCTCATTGTCTCTATGAAAATAGTAACTAGTCCCCATATTTACAATTCATTGTCTGGGGAGGGGGGGAGGGGAATAAAACAACAATTCTAAAAACTGGCCCCAATGAGTATTTACAATATGAATACCAAAAAAAAAAAAAATCTATTTACAAGAAGCTAAAGAAAATAAGATTAATAATAAAATAAAGCACAATCATGGAGGAATGTTCATCTCAACCATCATAATTAAAGCATTTATAGGAAAGGCACTGCGGTGGGAATAACATTTCTGACAAAGATTTAAGAATTTCTAAACACACACACACATTCACATATATATATATACATATAAAAGAACAAGTTTCGAAGATAGATCATTGATGCTATGACGTTAAAGGAAACTTATCAAGAAAGACTTTAATTCGTTCCCTTTTATTCATCGACGCACCTGGTTCTTGAACAGACTATTTGCTTGCATGTTCTGAAAATTGTATTTTTATATATATTTCAAATCTTAAACAATTAGCTAGATTTTATAGATTTGGTAAAAGAGTTTTGATAAAGTACGTCACACAAGACTGTTGATAATGTTAAGCAAGCTTGTTACATTTGGGAAGGATATCAGAAAAATCCAGAACTTATACTATGAGGTTTGCTCACTGTAGACGGGTAGAGAATGAATTCATTCAATGAAAAGAAAAAATAAATAAAAAATAGAAAGAGGCATATAGATGTTTTTTCTCACCGGATTTAATCAATGTTTACTCTGAAGTAATTTTCAGAGAATTATTAATTTGTTTTTTACAGCTTATTTAAAAGCCAGAAAATATTTTTAGGTTGTCAAATTTTTTTGTGGGGGATAATAATGATTTACCGGTACAAGTCCAACTAATTAACCCATAGCTGAAGGCGAGAAGGAGCGGATTCATACGTTTCCCGACGTTATTTGCGCGTAAGTGGATATAACGATTCCAGCTGTATTTGGAAATTGTCGTCAGTTTTCTGGGGGTGATCCTGATTACCATCAATGGTAATCATTCTGTCGAGATCACCTGGAAATTACTTGCGTTTGGTGGATCTAAATTAGATTCATTTTTA
The DNA here is from genome assembly GCA_963932145.1 of Acanthosepion lycidas. Classification (NCBI taxonomy): domain Eukaryota; kingdom Metazoa; phylum Mollusca; class Cephalopoda; order Sepiida; family Sepiidae; genus Acanthosepion; species Acanthosepion lycidas. The sequence continues at coordinate 111,657,805 of OZ010572.1, read as the reverse complement.
ACATAAAATACTCTTCATATATATATATATATATATATATATATATATATATATATATATATATATATCATAAAGAAAAGACTTAATCATCAGATAATCTGTTATGAATTTATTTCAAGAGTTATATATATATACATATATATATATGTGTGTGTACATATATATATATATGTGTACACAGACACACACACACACATACATACATATATATATATATATATATATATATATATATATATATATATATATATATAGTTTATGAAAAACTAGGTAATCCGTATGGGTAAACCTAAGGAGGATAAAATCCAGAGAGCTCAATGTAAATTCCGAGCAAATAATTTATATAAAAATAAATAAATTTTCTTTTCTTTTTTTGTTTGGAAGTAAAGTCTGATGATCTGCAGTCCTTTTAAAAGGGCTGTGCTGAAATAATTTATTACATGTACATATTATATATATATATATATATATATATATATATATATATATATATATATATATATATATATATAACTGTTCTAATAAATTTATAACCGATTATATGATGACTAATTAAGTCTTTTTCTTATTATTTATACACTTATATTACTCTGTATAAGTTTATTGCCGAAGATCCGAATGATCATTTTACTCACACCATTGCTCATTTGCAAGATAGTGGAGCTAATACAAACGATTTATACTGTTCTCTTTCTAGCTGACTTTTTCAGTGATTCTTACGACAAATGGTGTCAGTGTGGGGTGGACAATTACGCTGTTACACAATTTGGCCAATTTTACATGCGGTATCTATATATATATATATATATATATCTATATCTATATATATATATATATATATATATATATAATTGTTTGATCAGCAATCCGTCTTTTATACAAGTTTCATAAAAACGACTGACTGGGTGCTGCGATTAACCTTTTTAATCAATTTCTCTTGTGTCCGTGTAAGTTATTTTTCTGGACATAACGTGTTTAAAACTGTCTGGATGTTCTATATATTGAAGAGTTTTCGGTTATTCTGTTAGACCTTATCAAGGATATTTTTTATTTTTCATTTTTAACTTAAGGAGTTTAATTTTATATATGTATCTAGAGTGATGGGAATTTTTTCATATTTCAAACGCGGTCAACCCGTTGTAGCCGTGTTCATATTAGATGTTATTGATTGTTGGCTTTTTCTTTTTTGTTATTAGTGCTTCTATTATTGTTAGCCAAATGTATATGTGCATGAGGCTATTATACTTGTATTTTCTACTAGTATGTTGCAGATGGAGTTTGGTATAACATTCGGACAGTTTTTACATACAATGAAAGAAAACAAATCACTTATACGAGCACAAGAGATATTGAATAAAAAGCTTAATGGCAGTAGCTTGCAAGTCGGTCTTTAATTAAAATTGGCTGTCAATCTTTTGACAGTGCAGAGGATTCGGAAGAAGTTGGATGAGTCAAATTACTAAGGTGTTTGGAGTGATCACAAGGGATGGTGACGTCATGCCTCTATATGCTGCTGGAAGACCCTATGTCTGGAAACAGGACTCTGCACCATGTCACACAAGCAGGCGAACCCAGTTATGGCTGTCAGACAATTTCTGCGACCACATCACCACTTATATCTGGCCACCTACCTCCCCAGACCGCAACCCTATTGATTATTATGTGTGGGCCGTAGTCGAACGAGAGTCCAACAAAACTCCTTGTAACACCAAAGATGAAATGAAGACAAGGGTTATGACAATCTTCACCAACTTAAACAAGGAGACCATCCAGAAGAATTGCAGATTCCGAAGTTGTCTTGAGGCCATGGTTGAAGTCGATGGCAATTTTATTGAATAAATTTACTCTTTAGTATGGCAAGATATTTCTGAGTAATTTTGGTAAATATATCTGTTAAAATGAGATGTTACTTATTTTCATTTATGCTTTTTTTAACCAAAATTGTACAAACAATTAAAAATACCGTTTAAAATCACAACCCCTGAAGACTAGAAATTTTACCAAGAAACTTCGAAGTCGGGATAAAATTGATATTTTAAAAGTTAAGTAATCTTTTCATATAATATTATTTACGCTTTATTTTTAATATTATTTTAATGTTCTTAATATATATATATATATATATATATATATATATATATATATTATAAAATTACTACAGTGTAATGAGTGCCGTATTGTTGCCTCGTCTCAGACAAAGAAAAGTTTATATAATCATTACTTCTGCATTGAATTCTGCCCTCGCAGTGTGTCCTATAGTTGTAACCAGATACTTGTCTAAAGAAAACTTAATGAATAAGCAGGATTTCTGTTTTGAATCCCATACACCCTAGGTGTTCAAGACTCAGTTAATCTCGGTAAATACCCACCATGTCTTAGAAAGAAAGAGATACCCGCAGTATTTTAGAAAAGGAACCGAAAATCTCACCACTGGGTATCACGAAATCATGTTTAATTGCAAAATTATATCCCACCATTAAAAAATGTCTACGATTTTAACTCTCTACTTCTTTGAAAATAATTACACAGATATACACTAAACAATTATTTGTTATATTTACAGAATTTTTGGTGCTTCTAATAACATTTTGAGTAAAACACTTTTTTCAAAAGATTTCACTATTAGTTCGCGCGACACATATTGATATCTCATTTGAATTACGTATATATTTGAATTCAGAAATTTTTGATATCAAACCGATGTTTCAAACAAGTTATCAGGTTGTCATAACTAAATTCAGTATTTTGCTTATCAATTCTTCCCGCTCTGGTGTTTCGGCGCCAGTCAGTTACCTACTGCCATAACTTTGCTTCCCTGTGCCTTTTCTATAATTACTTTCATGGTAATTGTCCTGATGATTGTCTTTGGTACCATGAATTTAAGCGTAGTACTTGATTGGCAGCTAGGTCTCGTCATTTTGCAGTTGAAATTGCTAGATGTCACCATAATTTTTTTCTCTCGTACTTTTCCATTGTGGAATTCCCTTCTGGTATATTTCTTTCTAATACACTTGACCTTCAAAAAATTAAATGCCATGTCAATCGCCATCTTCTGTCTCCACGAACATTGTTCTTTTACTGTCCTCCGTTTCTGATAATGATTTTTTTTTACAGATTCTATAACGCTAAGTAACCCCTTGCTCCTTAGTGACTTTACCGTCTTATTTTGGTTTGAAATGATAAAGAATTATTATTATTTGAAATGGCTTGTTGCCATTTATCAGGCAGCTCTTCGATTACCTTTAGAGAATTTCGCAGATTTTGACGTGTAGAAGTTGTCGGCTAACATTTGAATCTGGTTTTCCGTGGGGAAAGATTTCTGCCCCCAAAGCCATTCGTAGCGATCGAAAAATGTAATAACCGTTTGCTGCAAGACCAGACGAATATGGCGGGTAGGAGAATTCCAGTCGAATTCTAATTTATTTTTATTCTCTTATTCTTGCTGTGTGCCGCTTTGCATTCCATAAATGCGAGCAACTTTTTTTTTTTAATTACTGACGAGTTCATGGTGTTTTTCGATCAAACTTTTATGGTCAGGTTGCAGCTGGTGAACGTATTACTGTGCGTTTAGTGTTCCATTGTGTCTAAGAACTGGCATTTTGATTAGTTGCGCTTTAAAATTGTGCGTATGGCGGGATCACTAACAACACAGCGTTACCGTTTTATCCATTGAGCACAGCTTTGGTATTGGTTCTAGAGATTTGTCATTTTGTATTGAACACTGTAAGTCGTATGCTAGTGTACTCCAGATTTATTCGTAAAAACCACCCATGATTAGATGTTGGGATGGAACATTTGTCATTACGATTGGCTTTCAAAAACAGAAATGACTCAACCTGATCTATCTATCTATCTATCTATCTATCTATCTATCTATCTATCTATCTATCTATCTCAGATTGTACATATCTATCTCAGTCTATTCATATCTATCTATCTATCTATCTATCTATCTATCTATCTATGTTAGTGCACGCCATTTATCTACCACGTATGATTAGTCGTTGGGATGATACATTTGTCATTACAATTGGCTTCCAAAAACAGAACTTATTCAAGACTCTACCTAATCTATCTATCTATCTATCTATCTATCTATCTATCTATCTATCTATCTATCTATCTATCTATGTTAGTGTATGCCATTCAACTGCCACCTTTGATTAGGCTGTTAGAACAGAAATTACGAAAATTACTTATGACTCAACCACATAGATGTATGTATAAACTGGAATATAACTGAAACAAAACTCACTGTTGAGATATTATCATTAGGAAGCGACGTCTTTATCAGTTAGACTTATCTGGTGTTACGTTCTCGGATACAATGTTTGATATCACATAAAGTACTAGTGATTTACTGATCACGAGACCCATAACCCATGAGGATCGTAGGAGCATCACATGTACTGCTGTAGCAGAAGGGTGTGTTTTGGGCAAGGTAGCTTGACGGAACCCAGTTTCTCTAAGCTGTTTTGAATTCAGCGTTATCCCCCGCTTGCCACTCAATTCTTTTAGGACCCAATCTGCTCTGCTATTTTACCCATAGCTGGGAGAAAGAAAAGAGATGGATTCGTAACTTTGCCAACGGAATTAGCACGTAAGTGATTACAAATGAACTCGACTAGTATTCGAACACGGATCTCCGATACCAACATGTGGGCTACTGTCAATTACACTACTGTACATCCTTATACTAATAACTAATTTCATGTTGACGATCCTATTATGGCGTCCGGAGGTTGCATAGATTGGCTTGATTGTAATGTAATGACAAAAAAGGACATAGAAATGATTTTGTTATAAAAGTATGCCCTCTTTGCAATACAACTTGGCGACTAGAACAAATGTATTTCCCTGATTGCGCGTTTTCTGATTGTAATGAGAAACTAAGACAAAAGACAGCAGATAGACAAAAATCCTCTTCGTTTTGGAGTTGCAGTGATATGGAAGAAAACGTATTGCCATTTTCATTTCCGTAAAATTTAAAGATATAATGAAATCATTAAGAAAGAATTCACTTATCATAATCTTGCATCAGCAATAAAATCTGTATCACAGGTATCTGATTTATCAACGATTACTGTATTTGTTAATCTTGACTATGTCCATGTTCACTCAAAAAGAATGAAAATGCTAGTCAAAGAGCAAGAAAATGTCATACTTTCAAGCAATGAGATACAGATGTTTTCTTGGAATTTAGAGAGAGACCTATATCTTCCGAAAGATGCTGCAAAAAATCTTTGGAATCTGCATTTAAAAATAATATATACATGTACAGGTTATATCAAAAATACTTTTACAAACTTTGAAAGCGGATTCCTCACAACGAAACAAGGACAAAGGGCCATATAAATATATGTCCACAAATCCTTCGTTTTTGAGTTTTAAAAAGTTAGCAGTAGATGGCGCTTTTTTGCTATGTACACTAGGTTGCATTTGTCATTCGTGTATATTTGTGCCTAGTCTGTTTTCAACGTTTAACATGTGTAGTAGTGACTTAACTGTAAAGAGTTCCGTTTAACAATGGTAGAATCTTTATATCGTGAGCTGGCAGTTATTGTTTTTATAGACGGTCGCGCGAATGGTAATGCACGGCTGTATCAGATTGTGTTTCCGAAGGTAGCCGATATATGTTTATATGATTATCGGAACTTTTTCTTTGTTTTAGTGCAATGAATTGATGTAATGAATATTCATACACCTGGGTTCCCCCCTCACAATAATATATTTGGCTGGTGTCAACCATAAATACAGACTGATGAGGAGGTACATGGACGACGCCTATTGCCTACGCCTATTGCCTACCACTACCACAAAGACCAGTCCATTACGGCTACCTGTTAGATTGTCCTACCCGGTTACAGTAGTCATCAACCACTTTGCTATTTCGAACAAATATATCCCTTTCCGGAAAATATCAGGAACCCACGTAGTAAAGTCTCTTAAAGTATTTTTGATACATCCAGTATACATCAAGTGTTCTCCTCTGGCTAGCAAGTTGTCTGTTCTTGCAGGAGTTGGATATTGGTGAAATTCACTTTTGCCTATGATTTTTTTTTCTTTTAATGTCCACCGCATATTCAAACGAGGGGATGGGCAGGTGAAAGTGGCGGGGGGCGTCATAGGGAGGAGATACGAGATTCTGCCTAAAAGTACCGATATATTAAAAAAGAACTATTAATATGTTTTTTTATTATTCGTTCGGTTTGCAAGGTCGAATTTACTGCTTATAAACTTCAACCTTGCCAACCGAACGATCCTTTGCGGCCGAGCGGTTAAGCACGTCAGGCTAAATGACGGTTCCGTATAGGATGTAGGTTCGAATCCTGTCAAAGGACGAATATTTTCTATGAAAATTTCTCGGACATTCAGGCCTGTAAATGTTATTTAATACTATTTATTATAAACAGAGCATTTACTTAAATACTTGTATCTATAAAAAGAACGTTAAACATAAAAATGTCATAAATAAATAAATTGTCGGACTTTGTCCATTTCTTAATGTATGTATATATATATATGTGTGTGTTTAAAAATATATAGAAAATAGGAAAGAACTCGTTAGGTAAATAATCCAAAGTTCTTTAGTATTTTTGTTATTATTTTAAAAAAATGCTCGATACAAAAGTAATAATTATTTATTTAAAAATATGCTTCCATCGCTACATAAGAGTTCTCATTTTTCAAAACAAGAGCTGAAAACTTCAATATAATTATTTGAATTAAATTGAATTAAAGTACCAAGCTCTGTTCCATCTTCAAGCGAAATCTTTTTGGAGAATAACTAATTCCTGAAATTTATGCGTTTTATAAGCATATTCATTATTAAAATTAAAATTAAAATTACTATGGTAACGGCTAGAGCAATTATTATATATATATATATATATATATATATATATATATATATATATATATATATATATATATATATATATATATACATGTACGAATATATGAATATAAGATATCATACATAGAGTGCTGGTGTTAATAATGTTTGTCCTGAAGATCCAGGTGAAACCTAGGAAGATAGTTTTTGGCTCACTAGGATTTTTTATACTCTGTTCTACTTACGTCTTTCCGTATTTTACTCGATTGTTGTTTTTTCTTTTTTTTCGCAAGGCATTGCCTTGTTGGGAAATTTATTTCGACCAACTCGGATGTTTTAGTCTTTTCTTTTTTAACAAATTTTTTCCCTACACCTCAGTGTGTTTAAATATATTTTTATTTGCTAATTGTACTATCCGGGATTTTTTTTGTATGCCAATCGAGTATAGGTATTAAAATAAACATACTATATATATATCTATATATATATCTATATATATATATATATATATATATATATATATATATATATATATATATATATATATATACTAATAAACGTTTTGAGTGCGACTTCAGGTTCGTTGTTCTACAACTGATGAGTTGGTAGAACAAGGAAACTTAGGTCGCATTCCAAACGTAGCTATATGTATATTTATTAATATATATTTCTTAGCTCTAACCCATTGAGCACTGTTTTGTTTACACCTTAAAGTAAGTTTATTAAATATATATTTGCTTACCTGTGTATCTCTGCTCTATGCCGAATTCCTCTTTAATGACCTTCCGACCTTGATGTAGGACCTCGATAGTTGGCATGACAGACTCATGAATGTCCAAGCTAACTTAATCGAGTAACAATATTCCTTGATATCGAAATAGAGAAATAGATTTTGCACCATATTTCAACAAATTTAGTTAATTGTATTGACATATCTCGAGCAGAAGTTTTAGAACAGATTACAATGGATAAGAATAGATGCTTCAGATTCATATAAATGAAATCTATAAAGGATACGTTTTTTAAAATTATTTCAAAAACATTAAAGCCACTACGACGCAATGCAACAAAGCCAATAAGACGCAAGCGTTGGTTTATTGGTTAATTCATATTCTATGGCTTATACAATCCTTAAAGACATAAAGTTGAATGTTAGAAAATATGAGAAAAACAAACACTATTAAGAAGAGAGAACAATAAAAGAACAAGAATTAAGAATACAGTACATAACGATTGACATTCCATTTAAAATTTTGAACATAAAAACTATGAAAGAAGAAGCCGGAAGAGTGTTCCGCAAGAGAGAAATGCGATAGAAGAAACTGTCAGCATAGAACTTACGGTTGCATCAAAAGTTCATCAAAAAAATTACCATGAAAATATTTATAGAAAATGTACAGGGAGGCTACATTACAGTGGTAGGAAAGTGACTGAATGCGAGATGCCAGGTCTGGAACAATAACATTGCAAATTCGTCTTTTGATTTTATGAAGAATATTTAAATATATTGCAGGAGCACTAGCCCAGATATGGTAGCAGTAGTCAAAGCAAGAATGAATGATAGACTTGTAAATATCTTAAATAGATTGTCTCGGAAAAAGTGTCCACGGAGACCGACTTTCCTAGCAGCAGACCTAGCAATTGATTCAATACAATCTTTCCATTTCATATCAGACGAAAACGTTAGTCCGAGAAGGCTCAATAAATAACTCTATAATTGTAAATGGATTGTAATGAAAATATTCCAAATGTATTTTTATTGTGTTAATACGTGCAGAAATAGACTGAAAACTGAAAAGAGATCTTGACTTTAATTTTGCAGAACCGTGTTATATCTTCTCGCAAATTTCTGAATTAGAATTTTCAAAGGCCAAAGTAGGCATGTTATAAACCTGTACGTATTTGATATTACACTTTATTTTTACGCCATTTTTATGAGAGCGTCTAGACTTTAATTACCGATTCCGAGATCACTTCTTCAAACATGTATTCGTGCAGTTGCTGGCCGAAACTTTTAAGTCGAGAAAGGAAATCGTTTAAATCAGAATCTATGGGTTACTTAGCATTCCAGCGATATATCTGTCAAATTCACACGCCAAATGAACCTGAAAATCAGGAGAGAGAAATTCTATGTGGGCACTTTTTAAAATGTTTGCTGATTGTAGCAAAACCAATGTCTGAATAATTTCAATTCATCCCCTGATTTCAATTCTTCTAACCACTTGGTAGGGGTTTTAGGAGTGTTTTGTTCCAAGTACTATGATGATAATAAGAATTGTTGTTAGTCATATTGTCAATTTTTTCCATTCTTTGAAAAGGATCTTTTATTTTCTCAGCTTTAAGCCCTATTTCAGTTTCAGTGTGTTGCGGTCTTTTTTTGTTTATGAAAACAACACCTGGTCTTTTTCCTGGATTGGACGAACCGTTGGAATTCCCAAAGAATTTTATTTTTCTAAACTCTTGGAGAGTTTTTGACTCGAATGTATACTATTTGTCTGCATGGTGAAATATCAGCCATTTGGACTATCTCCGCTAAATAACAAGCTCGTTGCTATTAATTTCACTGTTTAAAAACAAAAAAAACCCAAACATGGATAGCAACTTAAACACGTGTACCCACTAAAAATGACGCCTATACTAATATATATATATATATATATATATATATGTATATATATATATATATATATATATATATATATATATATATATATATGTATGTATATATATATGCCGGGTGAAACAGTAAAATTGTCTAAATTGTGTAACAGGAAAATTGTCCAATTGTTAGATTACGCTCTTAATCGTTGCATCTTAGAAATGATTAAAGCTATCTTACTGGAATTCTCTGAGGCTTTTATGACACTACTGGACTCTACTTTGAGCAATAAGAATGCATAATTGCTCTCCAAGCTGAACAGAAAATCTTGATGAAATCGATCATAAACGAAAATGATATGTTCATCAATTATTAAAGCATAGCTAAGGATCGGAAGCTCATGAAAGATTGAAATTAAATTCAAATATATATATTATTCCAGAATCATTTTCCGAATTATTTAAGATGATCTTCGCCCTTACTAACCTTCTAACTTTCATGAAGTAACAAATTGCCTCACACGTTTCACGTACGATTTCATTTTCAAGTCTTTTTTCCCTGCTCTTTGAACTGTCATAGCTGAAACTTCTCTCTCACATCCAAACATCTTATGAATTGAGTTGGATCTTTTCTAATTGATCTCTTTAGCTCTAAGTTGAAATGATGACCCCTCCTCCTATTGTGACCTCCTGATCAAGTTTTTCTCTTTACTGTTCGTTCATTTTTAAACTTATTCACCGTTATCTTGATGGTTCTTGAATGGACTTTTAAGATGGAAGCCAGAATGTGAAGGTTGGTACCATTACTAAAATCCTGAATGATCATTTTCGTCTCACCATTTCTCATTAGGGAAGATATGGTTGGCTGACACAAAACGATTTTAACCTGTTCACTTTCTAGCTGAATAACTTTTCAGTGATTCTTATGAAAAATGGTGCCAAGATGGCTAAACTTGAAAAGAAACTCAATTAGTTTGGTGGTTTCTAGATATTAAACATTTTGTGGAATGGATAATTATGCTGTAACACGATTTGGACAATTTTGCTATTATACCCGCTATATATATATATATATATATATATATATATATATATATATATATATATATATTTATTTATTTATACGTGTGTGTGTGTGTGTGTGTGTGTGTAATTTTGTTCAATGGCCTTCCTGATTGTATTAGTTCTCAAATAGCTATCACTGCTGACGACACAACTATTTATTCCTGTTTCAATAGTAAGTCTGAGCAGCTAATCTAAAACTGATTTACGTTCTGTTGTTAACAGAGACAAGGAATGGTTTGTTAATTTTAGCGCTTCCGAAACGAATATGCTATCTTTTAATCATCTGGGAGATCCCTTTTTACATTCCATCACCATAACAGATGCTAACCTCCTGGAGAGTCACTCATTGCACCTTCTCGGATTAACGTTTTACGCTGATATGAAGTGGAAAGATTATATTGAATCAGTTGATAGGTCCGCTGCTAATAAAGTTGGTTTCCTATGTCGTGCTAGACAATTTTCCCGCTATAATCTAACTTACATATTTATAAGTCTACCATTCTTTCTTGTTTTGAATATTGCTGCTACATATGGGCTGGTGCTGCTGTTACATATTTAGAGATTCTTGATGAACTCCAAAGAAGAATCAGTAACGTTATTCGTCCTGATCTGGCATCTCGGCGCCAGTCATTTTCCCTACCAACGTAGCATAACTTTTCTGTGCCTTTTCTATAAATACTTTCAGTGTAATTGTTCTGATGTTCTTTCCTCTCTGGTATCTAGACTGAATTTTAGTGCAGTGCTAGATTGGCGACAAGGTTGAAATGGCTAGATGTAACCGTAATTTCTATGCTAATAGTTTATTATATCGCACTTTCTGTTGGTGAAACTCTCTTCCATCTTACTCATCAACTTTGATATTGAAAAATTTAAATGCAATGTCAATCGTTATCTTCTTAATTCTTGTTATTTTTTTGCTCTCTCTCTCTGTAATAGTTTTTTTCTCATATTTTCTAACATTCAATAATCTGTTGCGTCTTAGTGGCGTTATTGCCTTGCATGGAAATAGAGGGAGAGAGAGAGACAGACAGAGAGAGATGGGGAAAGAGAGAGAGAGAACCTAGAGACAATTGTTAACAAGTAAGCAAATTGCTCAGACGGGGCTGTTATGGTAATTAGTCACACATTGCATGCGCGCAAATATCCATTATTAGCATGTCAAGGCGTACATTTTCGTGAACATGGAAATGAAAATGAAAAGTGAAAAAATTTTCGTAATCCGCCATTGATGAGTTGGGAGTGAGTTCTAAGATATGGAATGACTGATATTGTCATGGGTCCTTACCTATAACTACAGAATGAACTCTTCCTGACACTATATATACTACGCCTCTCAAGAGAGAGGGACGAATCAAGCCGAGAAGCTCGGCTTGACGGTCGAACTCTCTGCCTCTGAGCAGAGAGGAACCCGGACGAGGCTCCGCCGAAGGGCGGAGTCTCGTTCGGGGAGGTTCACCAACCTGATCCCGTTTATACGGGTTCTACGGGCATTTTTTGGCCGAGCCTATGGGCTCGGGAAACCCACGTTAAACTCGGCCTTGTGCTACATGCAACCCTCCTGGCGGAGTGGCTAGATACCGAATCGAGTCGAGCCGATAGTACTTCACTCCAAACCAGGCTGACAGTCATACTAACACCTTCCACATTTTGTATTATTATTTCGTGTAATATACCTTCGTTATTTCTACTCTTGTTTTCGTATTGTTCTTCCTTGGTCCTAACCTGGACCCTAAAAGATATGGAGTTTTTTTTTTGTTTAATCGTTTCACCGCAAGCAAAGCGATAAAGCTACCAAGATGCAAGATGCTACTGGGAGCGAAAGAGAATAAGAAGAATTTGGGAGAATGTACAAGGAAACGAATTCTAAAGAGAAACAAGGACAAAAATGTCTACTCCTGTTTATGAGACGAGGAAAGTGTGAGAACAGCGCCAAAGTTTAGGCGAACCTCTCTACTCCAATTATAGTGACTGTAAAGGTTTGAATTAATGGAACTAAAGGGCTTTTTAGTTCCACCAGTTCAGCTAGGATTTGCCATTCTACATCCATGAAGTCGAATCGACCATATTTTTCTCATATTCCGCTTCTAAGTATAAATTTCAGCTTTTCTCAAGAACTGCTACTGCATGAAACAAACTTTCGCGTGGATACTTTCCTAGACATTACAATATTACGCTCAAGCCAAAGGTCAATTTTGATCTATCCTTATCATAATTTCTAGTTCTTTCTACCTCTTGGCTTACCGTTATATCACGTTGAAATATTCCGAGCCTGGTGCTGGTGAAAATCAGTATAAAATATATATACTTATGAAGTTCTTAAGAGAAACAAATATATAAATCCTTATTTAACTGATACTTGCCAAAACATAAAATATGACTCAATGTCAGTGTCTCGTGTTTTTGACACCGGATACAAATCTTATACTAACTCAAGGTCAATTTTATTTTTTCGGTTCTTTTGGTCATTGTTGTAGACATCAGATTGACCTTAATGTACTTAGTGAAAGGGGAAGGATTTGTGTTGGCGACAGGTATTCGGTCACCAGGCTACAAGTAAATTTTGGCTTCCGGCCACGCACTGCCGCAAAAGTAGAGAAACGAATTTATAGAGGCACACCGAGGTACTAATAGATTTGGACAGGTAGGTATGAAGGGAATTGGATGGTGAGAGGAAGGAAAACTGATAATTAGTGTAGAAATTAAAATAATTATTCCTGAATACATAAATGAATTTCTATGGAAATGTTTAGGTGCAAATACCAATATACAAATTCGCACACACACACACACGCGCGTATAGAGGCACTCAAACGCACACATATACACACACACACACAATAATCTCATACGATTTCAAGTTAGAAATATACTATATTAAATATGTATAATCGACATTACAAGAAGTTACAAAATGTTCATACCTGCGTGCGTCTCTCTTTCGTATATATATATATATATATATATATATATATATATATATATATATATATATATATATATATAAAGTCATAATTCTTAGACACTACAAACAAAGTACTCACATATATAGGTATATGTAGGTATACAAATATACACAAGATATAGAGCAAATATAAAATATATCAAACAAAAGGGTACTAGTATTTTGTTTGATATATTTGCGGCAGTGCGTGGCCGGAAGCTAATATTAACCAACTTTACTAAAGTTTTAGTAACCGCAACTAAAAACTTTAGTAGAGTTGGTTAATGTTAGTCACACAATCATCACGCGGAGAAAGAGGAACACACACACGAACACACACACACACACATATATATATATATATATATATATATATATATATAATGTTTAAATATGTTTTTAACGGTACAAAAAACGTATTATGGCATTACAGGCAAGAAATTTGTTTTTTACTATAGGCCATGATAAATTTTATATCAAAAACACGAATACAAGTCGACCGGTTTCATCCCCTCTCGTCAGAACTGCAAACGGGGTAACAAATTATGAGAAGAAAGTCTGTCGCGGATGACGTGAATGAAAGGCGTTGGTTAGATCCAGTTAGCGTGAGCTCAATACCCGGTTAAGCAGTGGAGAACTTTCAGAGGGAAATTAACAGGAGATAACTGATAACTGACATCCATCAAACATGGCACGTGGAACTAGAACAGTCTACCCCAGTGAGCGAAATAAATGGTTCAGTTCGACATTCCAACCACCTGAAGAAGGCCGGAGCATACAACGGCCGAAACGTTGTAATAAATATGTAAATAAATATATAAGATGAGGACAATAGTTCGAATAATATAAATAATGTACATAATACCTCATCTCAGATATATAGACAGCTTCTTATTATATACACTTATTTACAATATCATAAACGGTATATATAGTTGTATAAATAAAATCTTGCACCAATAAATATGATACTGCAAATATTTACAATAAAATATATACGACGACATTCACATAGTATATTCATCATATACAATGTTATTAAGAAAACATTGACTTGTATAATACAATCTGAGTTTGTGTATATGAATAGCCAATGATTAGATTTATCCATGGGTCGATGCCCAAAAGGATAAGCACTCAGCTGGAGAATCAGACAAGTCAGTTTCTCTATCATTTCATTTAACTTGTCATTTTTCTGATGCCAATCTTGAAGTCTGTGAAAAGGTTTGGTCGCCTTGGAAGATCTCTCGACCATCGTTTCGATGTTTGCCAATGTTGTGACGTAAGGGCGTACACGAAACCACATAACTAATTTCTATTCGTGGAAGCGAATTTATATTCGACTTAAAGCATTTTATTTTTACTTATAGATTTTACTGTCTCGATAGATAACTTTGTGATTAGGTTATCACAGTCAGAAATGCCTGCCTTATGGCTGAGACAGATTGTAATATTATACCAGAATAGCTTTTTTTTAATCATTTCAAGGAGATAATGTCACTAAAATGAAAAGGGTTACTGAAAGTGAAAGAGAATAAGAAGGCCTTAGTGAAGAGAAAAGACACTAAAAAGATGGCATTCAAGGAAGATAGATTGACATTGCGTTTAAATTAAGAAGTATTAAGAACAAGAATCAAGAAACTGGAAGAGAGTTCATCAAGCGGGACGTGCAAGAAATGATACAATTAGAATAGAATTTAGGGTGTCATGTAAAACGAGGAGACCTAGTTGTCAATCTAGTAATAAGCTTGAATTCTTGCAGTCAATGTATCAAGGAGAAGTGCTAAGAAGAATTGCTGTGAGAATATTTATAGAAAAAAAAAAGAAAACAGAAAAAAGTAATATCGGTGTGAAAGTGACCGAAGTCGAGATGCCAGTTCAAGACTGAAAACATAACAGACCTTTCTTTGAATTCTTGTGATATTACAGGAGCATAGGACTAGATGGTATCAATATTCAATTCAGGGACGAATGGTAGATTTATAAATATGCAAGATGAATTCTGACGAGAAAAAATTGTCTGGTACGACATAGTCAACCAAACTATCAAGGAAACCAGGGGTAGTACTGATCTTAGATGACCCCCAGGTGAGATAAACATTCGTAGGCAAGGCTGAATCGGACACGTACAAGCTTAAGAAAAATCAGTTTGAAAGATAGATAATATAAATAGAGAGGAGTTGGGCAGTTTCTCAAAGACGAGTAAGTAAGGCACACGTTCGGTTAAGGGAACCATATAACCGAACACATATACTGGCTGAGAGTAATTAAGAATGTCAGGAGTTTAACAAAATGTCAGGTTAAATGAGATTCAAGTCAAGCATTATCATTTAATCGCCACCTCGACTTCATTACAAGAAGTCAACACGGAACGTTCTGGCAAAGTTTCAGATAAGTTGTATTTTGGTTGGGGGATGTGTGAAGTAGTGACGATGTTATATTAACGTTGCTATTAACTATTTTACTTGACTCCAAACTGACCGCTCTTCCCCAAAGTTGTCTCAACGTTGTGGAGTGCTGTAGTTAAAAAAAAAAAAAAAAAAAAAAAAATCGCACTGGTTAATTAAGATTAGAATAATTTTTCTTCACTTAATACTATATATAGAATTTCTAAATATTCTTTAAGTATCTGTCTTTATTTCTGAGATGAGATATTATGTACAAAATTTACATTATTCGGACTATTGTCTTCATCTTTGTCGCCATATTTATTACAACTTTTCGGCCGTTGTACGCTCCAGCCTTCTTATGCTATGTCAAAAAAATCTCCCGTGCCGACCAAGCATAGAAATGAGTACAATATGGGAGCCAGTAATAAGGAGTGCCAGAGAAAAGTGATAATAACCACAAAAAATAAAATATGATATCTGGTAAAAACATGCAATGATAATATCAACAATTACAATATGAGAGTTGGTAAAAAGACGGTTTATAATACCCAGAAATTCATACACAGATGTGCTCTAGGACACAGGAACAAGGTGTTGGTTAGATCCAGTGACAGGACCCAAATAGTGTGAGTTCAGTGGAGAACTTTCAGAGGGGAATTAACAGGAGATAACTGATAACTGATATCCATTAAATTAAACATGGAACGAAATAAAGGGTTCAATTCGACATTCCAACTACCTGAAGAAGGCCGAAACTTTGTAATAAATATGGCGACAAAGATGAGGACAATAGTCCGAATAATGTAAATATTCTTCAATGGAAAGTTTGTTTATTTATTAGTTGGAAATATGAAAATTAAAAATTTCTATTTGTGCGAATATCTGTTTTCTCCCCACTGTATAAACCAATTTAAATGTTTCTTGCAAGAATGTGTCTCCGACAAAAAAAACATATATATATATATATATATATATATATATATATATATATATATATATATATATATTGGCTTATACGACAGCTACACTAACAAGACGTCTTACACTTCATATGTCTGACCATTCATTCATTGCGAGACATCTACAACAACATTCCTGTCCACATTCAGAATATAAAAAATTATTGATCGAGAACATAACTATGCTACAATAAAATAATAAATTCAAGCTACAAAGACGAAACAAATTAAATTCAGGTTAGAAATAATTTATATTAAAAAAATTAAAGCCGGCACTGAACCGAATTAACTATGAATATTGCAGTAATGTTCTGACATGCCTATAAAGAAACAGTTTTTCACGCTTTAATGCGCGCATGACCATGACATTATAATATAGAGGAAAAAAAATTCATAATGAATAATTTTTTCACGTTCTAATAGACGCTCGGCACATTGTCAACAATTTGCATAATGAGAAATTACGGTAATGGATAGCTACGCATGCTTCGTATAAATATTTGTACCCTTGAACAACATATAGTTTTGTACTACTTGGAACCCTGAAGATGATCATGGAAGTAGATCGAAAGTACTTGGAAAATGAAAATAAAAGAGATTTAAACAGTTATGGCACATTTCTCTCATCCTTTAATATAATACACGGAAAGTTATTCGTGAGTATGAAAGGATTTTGTTAAAAATTAGCAGATATAATGTCTGTAATTTATTCAGGTATGCCTAAAAGAGAATTTGCTGCCTAAATACACAAATTTTAATATATATATACATACACACACACACACACACACACACACACACACACACACACATATATATATATATATATATATATATATATATATATATATGTGTGTGTGTGTGTGTGTGTGTGTGTATATATATGTGTGTGTGTGTGTGTAAGGGTGTGGAACAAGGAAAGGAATGACATATTTCTTTCGAAAGTTTCTTTATTTACGGTGACTAGAAGTGACATCTATGACCCAGCGTATTGACTGGTGAAGTGATTCCCACTCCATTATACAGCTATATAAGCAACCTTTAAAACCACCTTTCTTGTTGGTTGACGGCAGTGTTCTCTGAATTTTTGAGCCGATCCCTTGAGACTTTTTTGATGCCCATCTCTCTGGAAAGCAGGGAGAATCTTGTCTTATCAGAAAGAGGTTCGGAGTAAATAACAGTTTCATGCCTCCCTAACGGTCAATAAATCTCTTTCTGTCAACCAAATTTGTATTTGATGGTTGAGGCTTTCTTATCCAAAACCTAATGGAAAAAAAAATCAAGCTGAGTTGTAGGGTTCCTATTAGTAAGTGTGATAGATTTCTCTCTTCAGTGGAAGTGAAATCCTTGAAAAAAAGTTATCGTCTGCTTTCGGTTAATAGAAAATATTTTGACTAGTCTTTGTTTTGTGAAGTGAGATTCTGTTTTCTTCCAGATTCACTTCCTTGACTGCTTATTCTTTCTTGATTCTGGTCGGCGATTCTATGAATGGTAGATACTGGAATATATTTCTTTTTATCTCTTTGATGTTGCTGAAACTATAAACGTCATCATAAAATGAGAGAATCTTTTATTTATTGTAGAATGACAGCTACTTCATTCCTTTAGTGGGAGTGAGCATCAAACCTAAAATAAATATATTATATCATCCACTTACATAGTCACTTCTATAAAGTCGCAACTCACGCTTACGAGCTCGGAGAATTTTTAATTGCGAGTTCTTTTTTTTTTACTTTTTGTTTAATTCTCGAAAATTAAGGCATTTAAATAACTTTGTAGGTAAAAATATCTATCAGAAATGAATTAACTGAACTCCCTACAGAAGGAACAAGGTTTAAACACACCCTAAAACTAAGTCTTAATGAGAGAAATAAGTAGTAATAAATTTTCAAATTCGGAAAAGGCATTTGACAAAAATGGAAACATCAGAAAATCAAAGTAAACTGTTTTAATGTTTTTTTTTTTTAAAGAAGAAACAAAACAAAATGAAAAGATTCGTCATTAGATTTTATTTAAATTCACAGTAATTAAATTCTTTCTTTCTTTCTTTCTTTCTTTCTTTCTTTCTTTCTTTCTTTCGTTTTCTATTTTTTGTTTCTTTTCAGTTCATTCATTTCTCTTTTCTATTTCTTTCTTTCTTTCTTTCTTATTTCTTTTCTGTTAATTTCTTTCTTTTGTTTTCTTTCTTTCTTTTGTTTCTTTTCTGTTCATTTATTTCTTTTCTTTCTTTCTTTTCAATCTTTTTTTTTCTTTTCTTTCTTTTGTGTCCAGTTTATTTTCCGATCATTTTTTTTTACATTTCTTTCTTTCTTTCACTTTCCCTTTTTTATTTTTCTTCAGTTCATTCATTTCTTTTCTGTTTCTTTCTTTCTTTTTTGTCCATTCTTTCTTATTTTTTTATTCGTTTCTTTCTTTCTTTTGTTTGTTTGTCTGTTTGTGTCTTTCTTTTGTATCTATTTAATTTCTTCTCTGATCATTTCATTTTTTAATTCTTTCTTTCTTTCTTTCTTTCTTTCTTTCTTTCTTTCTTTAATCCTCTGTTTTCCTTTTTTTCATTTCGCTTTGTCTTGTTACTTCTTTCTTTCTTTCTTTCTTTCTTTCTTTCTTTCTTTCTTTCTTTCTTTCTTTCTTTCTTTCTTTAATCCTCTGTTTTCCTTTTTTTCATTTCGCTTTGTCTTGTTACTTCTTTCTTTCTTTCTTTCTTTCTTTCTTTCTTTCTTTCTTATTGTTTCCATCCTTTCTTTTTCTCTTCTATTTTTCTTTTGGTTCTTTTTTATTTTCTTTCTTTCTATTTTCTCATTTATTAATTTTTCATTTTCTTTCT
Source organism: Acanthosepion lycidas (assembly GCA_963932145.1). Taxonomy (NCBI): domain Eukaryota; kingdom Metazoa; phylum Mollusca; class Cephalopoda; order Sepiida; family Sepiidae; genus Acanthosepion; species Acanthosepion lycidas. The sequence goes on along the minus strand of OZ010572.1, from coordinate 111,638,193 downwards.
TTTGTTCATTATCCTCCTTTTCTTGTGACTTCTAATCCTAGAAAAATGTTTTTAAAAAGGAAGTAAAAATATGTAAGATCTTGAAGGCCTACCATTTTTGTTATTAACCGGGCGTGTATAGATCTTTTTTAAACATTAGTTAACACAGTGTGGCTCATAATGTGAGTGTTGAAATTACTACATTCGCCAATACCTGACAAGACCTGACAAATGCGGTTAATTTCATGTTTGTGTTCGTGTGTGTGTGTGTGTGTGTATGTGTGAGTGGGTGTGTGTGTATGTACGCGCGTGTGTACGTTCGTGTGCTATGTTTTCGCCTCTCTTCTGGATATGAGGTAAAGTGTGACACGTTCTCAAACACCGGTTATGTCTCATCGCGAATAAATTCTCGCTTCGTCGCGTCTCGGATTAAGATTTTAATCCCGACCAAAGCCAAAAGGGCTTCTAAGCGAAAGATTAAGTGGTCTGCGATGCAAATTTGAAGCTTTGGCATGGATTATAATCTCAGTGATATCGGAGATCGGGCGGGACGCCAATTGCAAAACGAGGCGAAGTTTGTTTGTGTCCGCATTTGGTCTCGACTATAACGGTTGCCTAGTTACACAGACGTGCAGACACTGATCCTGGAGGTTCCTGTATCGAACTCAACAGGAGGAAATTCCGCACTTTTGGCTCAGTGCCCACTAATATCCTTCCAAACATGGGCACCTACACATCTGTATAAGTATAATGGCGGAAAAATAGCAGGAAAGAGACGATGAAGAGAAAGTACAATGAAAGTAGAGTGTCGTTCCAAATATGTTTCAAAGAGAGGGTGGGAAAAACAATATTAGAAAAATTCATTGAAATAAAATAACGAAGAGAGAGAGAGAGAGAGAGAATGTTAGAGAGAAAGAGAGAGAGAGAAAGAGAGAGAGAGTGAGTGAGTCAGCGAGAGAGAAAGATCGCAGGAGCTTAGAAAGAACATCCAGTTTATTAATTTCGCACTTTTGGAACTTTAAATGATCTCCCAAGTCATCCTTTTATTAAGATCCTTTCGGATTATTATGCATTTAAAAAATTCCGATTTCCCCGATTATTAAGACCCCCTTGTATTAGGAAACTAAGGATATGTAAGGAACAAGATAAAAAGAAAGATAGTAGGAAAAAAAGAAAAAAAGATATAGAGCGAGGGAAATAAAAAAGGAAAGAGAAAGAAAGAAAAAACTAAGGAAAAAGAAAACTCGAAAGTACGAACTCGACAAGAAGTAAAATAAAATGAGTAATAATAATAATAAAAAAAAAATCCAAAGAAATAAATGAAGAAAAAGAAAGAAAGAAAAAATTGTGAATGAAAAATATATAGCTGGTAGTGAAAAAAAAAAAGAATGAATCAAAAAGACGAAACAAATTAAAGAAAGAAAGAAAGAAAGAAAGAAAAGAATAAAAAATTCCCGAGAAATGCGCAAATGAAGGAAGAGAATGAAAAATTAATAAGTGAGAAAAAGGAGTAAAAAATGAAGACAAAATAGAGAGACAAAAGAATGAAACCTGGCAAGTCAAAAAGAAAGAAAGAAAGAAAGAAAGAAAGAAAGAAAGAAAGAAAAAGAATGAATATTGCTCTTGATTGCTCTTGATGCAGAAAGGCATGGACGTCGGGATTGAAACACATAGAGAAAGATAAAAGGAAAAGGAAACATAAAGAAAGAATAAAAGGAAGGAAATGAAAGAAAGAAAGAAGGAAAGAAAAGGAAAAGAAATATTGATGTTGAATCAGAAAGGAATTGGAATAGAAACTCAGAGAGAAATTCAGCGGGTGAAGGAAACGTGGAAAAAGAAAGAAATCCTTGAATTCAACTTGAAAAGAAGATGGAAAGAAAGGCAACAGAAAGCAAGAAAATAAGAAAGAAAGATGAGAAGAAAGGAAATTAGAAGAAAGATACAGAATGGAAGCAAGGAAGAAAGAATGAAATAAAGAGATGAAGAAAAGGAAATGTTAAGCTTGAAGTAAAAATAAACGAATATAGGAATGATAATAAGGAAAGAAAGAAAGAAAAAAAAGAAAGAAAGAACACAAAAAGAAGTTGATACGAAAAGAAAACAAGAAAAAAAAAAGGGGAAAAGAAAGAAAACAGAAATAATAGAAAAAAAGTAGAGGGTTAAGAAAGAAAGAGAGAATAATAAAACAAAATGAAAGACAAAAAGAAGGATGGAGATATAATCGATGAAGAAAGAAGATTGGGGATATAAAGAAAGATAAAAAGTTATAAATGTACTTCGGAAATTAACAAGAAAAGCAAGCATAAAAAATAAAAAGAATAGAGAAGAGAAAGAGAGGGAGTGAGATAGTGAGGGATAGATACACAGAGAGAAAGAGATATGGAGAGAGAGAGGGGGGGAAAAGAGATATGGAGAAATATGTAGAGAGAGAGAGAGAGAGAGAGAGAGAGAGAGAGAGAGAAAGGGGGGCTTTAGGCGGGAAAGAAAACCGAATATACGAGGGGTCGCAAATCTGTCAAAATCTGCAAGAATGTGTAAGGAATGCAGGTCCGCTTGAAGACCCATGTCTCTTAATTAATGTTTGTTTACTGGGAAATCATGGAATGGTAAATACTACCTTTGAGGAACCCAAAGATATCGTCCGGGTTGGTGTGGGGGTAAACAGAAAAGGGTCCAACAATGTATTCATGGCTTTTGTAGGAAAAAAACAAACACCAAAACAACAACAACAACATCAAAAAACAAAACAACAACAACAACAACAACAAAAAACAATTTGGTTCGACTATACATTTACTATACCCAATACAGCCGTCGGTTTTGCGAGTATGGGACCATACAGATCACGTACCTGAATCCCGCACAACTGGTTATGTCTTTTCGCAATAGGATAAGAGAACACGAGAATTCTCTTAATTATCTTGTCGATGGATGCAATACAATTTTTTTTTACATGGGGGTGATAACATATTAGTTAAGAGGTGTAAACTGGTGACTTTGCACAAATGCTAATGGTGAAATACACGTAACTTTCAGCCTTAATTGATCGAGTAGTTTGCGTTGTTGTCGGTTAAAATTTATAAATTTTTTCCTTCAAGAAATTAGACTTTTCGACTCCAGTATCTGCTATGGCTCCTTATAGAACCGATGGGTGTCGCCTTTTGAAGTTTACGATCGTGTGTAAAGTTAACATATTTATTATATCATTATTTTCCCTTCTAGCTAAAGGTATCCATTTTAGTTGTTGCTGCTGTTGGAAGTCTACAAGCGATGTGGGTTTTATATTTCAGTAAATTTCTTTGTGATTCTGTAGTGCCAGTTTTTAAGGCCTGATAAAATATTTTCTTCTTTCAAACCTAGACGAGTCATTCTATCAAAATAATTTTTAATAATAAATAAGAAACGAATTACAAAGATCCCCGCAAAAAATCACACAAAAATATTTTTGGTTCTCTTTCTTTACAATACAACTGAATCAACTGCGTTAGTATAATAGAAAAGAATACTTAACCAGAGACACGTATTTATATTTTTATGAATGCGTCTAATTTTCCAGCGGTAGCAATATGCATTCAGTGAATGATAACTGTATCATACTACTAATTAATAGCTTTGTTGACAATACACATAGTTCGTATGTTTCAGGTGTGCTTTGTTTACTTTAAAATCGTTAGGCTTTGTGAGAAGTTACTCGAATAAAATTTGTGAGATGTTACGTAACTAATTATACGAAAGTTTTTGAGAATTCAGTTTGTCCACAATACCGAACAAGCGACCCTGCTCAGAGGTTTATGGAAAACTGAAAAACTAGCGTTGTTAATTTACACAATCATATTTATACAGAAAAAAAAAGTGAAGCAGGCGGTAGTTGATTGCATTGTACCAGTAGCAGTCGTAGTTCGACCTGACATAATTTCACAATAAACGCTTGCAACTCTTTCATAAAACGCACAAATTAATATGAAAAGCAAGTTGTTATTGAGTATGAAACAATATGAGAAAAAGAAAAAACATATTTGAGGAGAGACAACCATGAAATAACAAGAAGAAAGAAGACAAAATATTTTATTTAGATTTTTGAAGATAAAAGGTTGGCTGGAAAGTAAGAAGATGGAAGAGAGTTTCAAAAGCAAGAAGTGCGAAAGAAACTGTTAGCATAGAAATTACGGTTACATCTGGTCACTTCACCTGTAACATGATGAGACCTAGATGCCAAAGTAGTACGGGACTTCTTTTTTTTTAATCATTTTCAAAGCGACAAGGATTAAGACGCATAAGATTGTTGAGTGAGAGAAAATATGAGCAAAATTAAACATCATTAAGGGGATAGAAGATTAAAAGAACAGGAATTAGGAAGACAGAAGATAACTATTAGAATTGCATTTAAATTTTGAAGATCAAAATTCACTGGGAAGCAAAAAGCCGGAAGACAGTTTCTCAATAGAGCAGTGTGAAAGAAGAAACTTTTAGCATGGAACTTAAGGTAATTTCTAGACAATAAATAGTAAAACAATGCAACCTTACTGTCAATCTAGTATTGCCCTTAAATTCATAAAGTTTACGAAGCATAGAGGCAAGTTCATAGCAACAAATGGAAGCTAGGTTACAATAATGGGAAAGTGACTGAAGCAAAGATCCAGGTTAGATTCTTTTTTTGGATTTTATCAAGAATTGCTAAATATATAGCAGAAGCACCAGACCAGATGTGACATCAATAAACAAAAGATGGACGAACGGTAGACTTATAAATATGCAAGATAGACTCTGACGAGAAAACAATTGTCTAGAACAAGATAGTGAAGTGTTTTAACTAGTAGCAGACCTGGCAAGATTGAAGCCGAGATACCAGGTCGGGATGATATATTTGCAGATTCTTCTTTGAATTTTATCAGAAATCTCTAAATACGTATGTAAGATAGATTCTGGCGATAAAATAGTCTAGTAGACGTTTTGAATGTGCGAGGTTTTATTATACAAAGTGCAAGATAATTCTTTCTTGATAAATAAATATATAAGATGTATATGTAAAACATAAAATATATTTCGGTAACACAATATCTCATACACCTAAAAATTAATTTTGATTGTTTACGTATATTAATATTAGGTTGTCACACATAAAATGACGCATTTTATAGGAAATGAATAAAACGCTTCGGAAACGTTAAATAACTAATTTATTTAGTTGAAATAGACACAACGTTGATGAATGACTATTGTCCAACGTACCTCTAAATTCTTCATCCCATCTTTAAAAAATCCTCATCCTTTGATGGGATAAACAGTTCAAATGCTTCGATTACATCTTCCTTGTTGGAGAATGATTTATTGCGTATGAAAAGCTCAAAATGCTTAAATAAGTGATAATCAGTAGGAGAGATATCAGGTGAATATGGAGGATGAGGCAAAATTTCATAATTCAGGTTACGCAGATTTTGGACAGTTGATTGAGTAGCGGGAAGCCGTGCGTTGTCGTGCAGCAAAATTGAGACATACATATTCATAAGTCTAGGATGATTCTTTTTTCCATTTTTCGTGCATACACTCAATTTCTTCACACTACGAGGCTGCTGTTATCGTTTCCCCTTGACGCAAGAATGAATAATGAATAACCTCTTTGAAAGACCACCATACGGTAACCATTAACTTTGTAGAGTGTAGTGGAAGTTTTGGGTATTGTTTTGGTGATTCACTTGCATCTAACCACTGGCCCACTCTTTTACTCTTGTCAAAGAATATCCATTTGTCATCGCATGTAATGATTCGATGCAAAAACGGTTCTTATTACTCATACAATAAGATTACTCGACATTGTTTCATTGTAATCATTTTCATTGGGTTTATGAATAACAAGATATTGAAATAAAAATTATCTGGAAAGAAAAAGAGTCAAGAATAAGTCAAGATTTTTTTATATACTAAGAAGGTTACTTCGTTAGACGACCGGATCAACAACCAACCAAAAAATACGCCATTTTATGTGTGATAACCTAATATATCCGCTTTTGATATTCATCAGCCTTTATTCGAAAGATTTGTTTAACTTTATAGCGTCTCAACTTATAGTTTTCATATACGATGTCCCGAAATGACGTTGATAATTTTGAACGAATCGTTTGGTTTAACTTTCTATTGATTTAGATCTATTCATTGTTTTCCCAGAGAGTTTATTTGTTTTAATATATTTTCTCAATCTCATCTTTTATTTTCTTCTTGCAATGTCCCTGCAAATACGTAGTTACCCATAGCTCTTTAAGTCTTCCTCCCTATTATAGCTCTAAGAAACATTTGTTCTCTTACAGTGCCACGCAGTCTCTGCGCTGCCATCAGTTTACCAAAGGTCTTAAAGCTCTTCGTTTCAATGTCATGTGAGTGTTAACTTCTCCAAGTATTCTTTCCTTATTTATATATACAGGAAATTTCAGCCATCTCTTTCTGATTATAGTTGTGTCATTTTCGCTCCGATTTCATTCTAACTTCCTCGTTGCTCGCATGCACTGTTCATATTCTCAGCATTTTCCTGTAGAACGACAACTTTTTCCAGCATTCATTGCCATTTAAGAAGACTGATATTACATAACAGTTCACCATTTTTTTTCCATTTTCGTATAGATCACTTTTTGATAACGGACAGCATGCTTTATATTGGATAATAATCTGGAGAGGCTGGTTGGGGTGCATTCAATTATTGCCTTTTTTTCTTTTGGTAAGGTGGCCAATAATCGGATTTACTGAATATGAAAAAAAGTCTTTTTTTTTTTTTTACAGTAAGGCTTGCCCTGTATAAGCTCCGGGAGTCACTTATTTTGCAGACAATTTTTTGTGAAAAAGCAACAATTAATCTGAAAGATTTTTACCGGACAAAAATTCAATCCGAATCTCAAAAATTAACAAAAGAACACAACGCTATTTTATTTCCCAAACCTAAGTATGGTACTTCGACTTTTTGTGATTCATCCAACTTGACAGTCAACACGTGCCAGACGGTCCAGTATCAAATACAAATTAAAATACCGGTCCGATAATTACCCACCGTATCTGCATTATTGAATTCTAATTTGTCAATTGTATAATATAATTATAAATAGCATATTTAAATAAAATAAACTATGGTGATTTTCTAAGTGTAGCTTAGATGTGGCACAAGGCTGAATGTTTTTTTTCAGCCAAACTTGTCCTTCCATCTATACGGAAAAAACGTTCTTCCTCCACATCATAACAGTTTTGATTTATTCATTTAAATGTAGTTGTGGTTCACACTACATAGGGAGAACGACTCAAAGACGGGATGTTAGAATAAAACAATATGTGCCAACAAAATCCGAAATCTTTTCCCTCAAACATTCTGACCAACACATCCGGGTCTTTCATCGCGGATCACCTAATAAATAACCATAATTGTGCCGCTAAATTCAGTGTGGACTCATTTTTTATGCTTAGTAAGTTACACTTGAATTACCACTTAAAAATACTGGAGGCCATATACATTTTGTCCATGAAACCTTCGTTATGCAAACAAAAGGATTTTGTACTGGGACTCAAATTAATTTCCGTTTAAGTAAATTTTTTTTCTTCTATATATATATTGTCCATCACTTTTATTGATAATTCTATATTTATTAACCTCGATTTAGCTCTATTGAGCGAGATTCGAAACCGATGAGCTAGCTGTTTTTTTCAGTTTTATCTTTTAATTATTATCATGGATTTGGTCTATTCATGGCGGTCATATATATATACATATTAGGTTGGTGCAAAAATAATGACGTAACAATGTCGTTTTTTGACGTATTTTTTAACGTCAAAAAACGACATTATTACGTCATTATTTTTGCACCAACCTTATATGTATATATATATGTGTGTGTGTGTATTAATTTGTGCAGTATATATAATATTATAAAGAAGCAATCATCCAAAGAATTAATCAGTAAAGTTAATGTAAAAAAAGTTTTTCTCACTTGAAATATTCAAAAATACACCGACAAGATACGTTCCGAAATCGGACCGTTAATAGCGCACTTAAAAAACAAAAAACAAAACATATTTCGTCTTGCAATGCATTTATTTTCGTCTTAGATGTATACCTGAAATTTACTTGAAATGGAAATAATATTAATACCTGACGATGAAGGAGCGAATTTCTTCGAAAGTCATCCATCTCATAATTTTAAACATAAGGATCGCGTCATTCAGAGAGTTGTTAGTAAGTTAATATTTTATTGATTTCTTAGCGAAGTGATTTGGACATTACTTACATGAACTTTACTGATTAATTCTGTGGATGGTTACTCTTTTAAAATATTATATATACATACATATATATATATATATATATATATATATATATATATATATAACTATAACTTTGGCGTATAGTAAATAATAAGGATTAGAATTTCGAACTGAAACCTTTATTTCGTTCACCAGGGTAGATTGTTCTAGTTCTACGTTATATGCTTCTTCCGGGTTTCTGTTATCTCCCTTTAACTCGAATCTCCAAGTTTTTTGTTCACTACTGCAGTAGCCAGGTATTGAACTCACAACTGTTTGGGTCAAGTCACTAGATTCGACCAACGCTTTTATCCACTGGGTCACGTGTCCTTGATGACATCATTGTATGAAGGCCGTAGCGTTGAACGGACGAAACGTCGTGAATATGGCAACGAAGATGAGGACAATAATCTGAACAATGTAAATAATTTAGGAAATGCTTTCATATTTATTTTTTATAAATTTATAAATTATTAATTATAAATATTAGTTTTAATATCGTATTTCATTAGTTTTAATTTTATCATTTTTTAGAATATTGTAAATATCAAGTTATTCTTGTAAATAAACAATCTAATAAATAAATAAATAATTTCAAATATTTTTGTCGTGAATTATCAAGAACAAAAAATGTATAAATTCACTACATCATGTGTTTAGGTTTTATATTAATTCTTATAATCGCTTTCTAAAACAATAAACATTGCTGAGGAGTGAAGGTAGTTAAAATAATAGCGGTGTCAAGGAAAAAAACTGCGCTTTTGACACTCCGTTTTTGTTTTTCAGGAATGAAGATCCAAATTTGCCTCAATTCCTTTTCTCGTCGCGTATTCTCTGTTCAAATTCAGTAACTTTCCTAATGGAAAATTGGTGTTTGAAAACTTCTCCAAAACAAGTGAAAATAATATAAAAGTTTACTTTTCAAACAACTTCAATAAAAGAATTTGAATTAAAGAATGGTAAGCAACGAAGAAGTCTTCAGAAACAAATAGGAGACAGAGAGAGTTGAAATTTCTTGGACATATAATGAGGAAGGTGGCCTTGGAGAATTTAACACTCACGGGACATGAAAGCAAAAAAGACAGGGATAGGCTACAAGCTACCTGTCTGCTTGTGTGAGTGGATAACAAAAACGGGGGTGAGAAGGATAACAAAAGCACAAGACTTACTAAGAATTACAAGAAAAGGATAGGAAATTATGGAGAGCCATGATCATCCACGTCTTGTAGTTAGTTCGATGAAACTAAATTTAGTGAATACAGAAATACTTATCGAGCTGTTCTGTTTGGATTGGTAACTTTGTTTTATTAAATTATTACTAAAATAGTGAATTTGATTCTCACGCTGAAACCCTAATTTGTAATCTTGTGTCAGACGAAACAAATCTGAGTATTTGATCATGATAAATTGAAGATAAAAATAACCAATGGCTAGGGATTTAAATCGATCCTACAACCGACTGATCTATTTAATGCCTACGGTAAAATCGGACGTTAATTATAAGAATTAAAATAAATAGCCTTAATTTATTGTAGGTTTCTGAAAAATAATAATCCATTATTAATTATAGGTTTTTATCTAGAACTAGTCTCAAACATAACACTGCTGAATGATCGTCCTTGTAACTTTGATTATTGAAGTTGCTAGAGGGAGTGCTATCGGTTGGATATAAAATCATCACCACTAGGAATGCGGAGATAGCGCTAATTTTGGCAGTACATGACTCAGTAGTGACTGTAGTATAAGTACAGAGAATGTAGTAAGTCTTCGAGATGGAAAGTGTTAGTCAGTTTTGAAAATTAGCATACGAAATCCTAGAATTTAGAATTGGCTCGAACAATGACCTCTGTTAATGGATGCGAAATCTTTGACTATTTTAGTCACGAAACGGGCCATGTCGTTTCATTAACTTTTTAAGAGCTCTCAGAAATGATGTTAATATTAGGAAAGTTATGTCAGAGAAAAAAATTAACCCTAGAACGATCAACTGTCTGTAACGATTGGGGTGTGTCAGTCTGGCTAATTTCAATAACATCCTTGTCTAATTGAATTTCATTTCTTTAAGTGTATTTGTGTGTTTTTATTTTTATTTATTTATTTTTTTTTACAATAGTCTTCGTTTCAGTTCTAAATGCTAAATCACTGATACGACGTTTTTTTCTCGTCATTTCCGATGACGAAATTTGGAGTAAAAATGTACGCTTAATGTAAGGATTATCGGCGCAGCGAGTGGAACTGGAGAACAAAGTTCAAATACCCGCAAATATTTCGCACAGTAACATGAATCCATCACTTCCATCCCCCAGTCTATAGGTTAAATAGAAGTAGACTGAACGATCTAGATTTAGATGGTCAGACAGTCTGAATGTAAAACTGTGGAGAAAATCTTCATCCTACTCCAGTATCTTTCCCAAGTTATTTAATTCCTCTTGTTTCCTATGGAACACTGACCTCCTTTCTGTGGTATTTTGGATTCACAAACGTCCCCAGCCGCATGTATACACACTTTTAGGACAGTGCTATTCAGTTCGAATGCAGTGTTTCTTTCTCCTAGACTGGTTACCCATTCTTTCATGAATTCTATGGTATTTTATGGCATTACTAATAAGGGCTTAGTCTTGTGCTCCAATTATTAAGTTTTCAGGTGCACGTTTCAGATCACCACTTCTCAGTCATATCCACGATGCTGTTTTGTCCTTTACGTATTACATCTTAAATTAGACATGCAATTTAATTCCTAGAAGACCTATTCTCTTTTCCTCTGAGTTTAATTATAGCATAATTAATATTATACTTATTGTTGTTGTTATTATTATTTTAGCCAGATTTTTAAGAATCCCATCAGAGTAAACAGGGTTGAAAGAAGCAAATAAATGAATAAATAAATAGACATAAAAATCACCTGACGTTACTAACAACACGCTCTTAATTTTTTATACTGTCAATTCAGTGGCTGATAACATTTGTTTATTAGCTTCCTTAAAAAGTCAAGAAGTAAATAAATGAAAGAAAATGTGTTTTCCTCTCTATAAAAAAGAAAAACTGTCAAAACCAACAATATTTCCAATTAAGACATTACATCTCAAGAATAAAATAATTAAGATGTACAAGATTAAATGAATAAATTCACTGAAGAATGTAAGAATACTAGCTTAAAAGCCGCCCTATTAAGCGATATTTAAGGTAGTTCTTACAGAAGGATCTTGATTGGGCCTTCATCACAATAGGTAGAGAGCAGTAGATGTGATAGGCAACAATAAACTACAGAAGAACTCAAAATTGATCGCTGCATTTAAGTATTTAATTAATATTTAAGCTTACCTTTTAAAAGTTCAACGATAATTCTTGATTTAAAGACAGTTTGATGTACGTAAGTCCTTAATTTCCGTACACATAATTATTTTTATTCCATAGGTAACTTTCGCTGGATTTCACAATTAATTTTTATTTATTTCAAAATTTATTTCCAAGTTATAAAAATTGTAATCATTCAAAAAAATTCAGTTCAAAAAATCTCGCAAAAAATCGACGAAAACAGTCGCAGTAATGAAAATTTGGGAATCTAAAATTTCAGGATTGCGGATCATGATCCGGCCCGGAATGATTTTAATTTTCTTACGGAGTGGGCCTGGTTCGAAAATGATATGATATGTTGGGCTACGGTTTCTAGGAGTAAAGTTGAAATCACGGGCAGTTTGATTTTGAAACACTGTAAGTTGAGAATAGTAATTTTTTTCATTTGAATATGAGTTATTGAAGGTTAGAGAGTTGTGTCCCTTTAATTGCTTTTATCTGTAGAAGCAATTATTTCGGAATCCGAAAACAATTGCAGTAATTAAAACTTGGGAATCCAAAATTCAGAATTGCGGGCCCAGAACCGGCTCGAAATGTTTTTAATTTGCTCACGTAGTCGGCCTGATTGTAAAATGGTATATGTTGGGCTATGGCCTTTTAGGAGTAAAGCAAAAAAAGTGAGTTACAGTAACACACTGACATTGGCATTTATTATACAGGGGAGAACGTGTTTTTACAGTTTTTATGATTTTCAAACTTTGGGTACAGATTCCAATGATATTGAGGTTTGGTGTCCTTATTGGCTCTCTCTTCATCACATTATTTTAAAAAAAGAAAAGATTTCGAATTGTACACGAATAGAAATAACATTCACACGCTAAAAGTTCTTGAGCGGTCCAGTTGGTCTGACACTTAGAGGAAAGGTGTTCGCCGATGATGATTAGGTGAGAAAGGCAACTCGTACATATTTAAGAAAACAGCTAAGAAGCATCTAAGAGACATTTCTGTCAATTTTAGTATGTTTGTCTGCTTCTAATATTAATTATATAGTAATTAAAGAACAAACGTTACTTCTTGAGGATTTATAGGTGATGCAATGGTTAAAGGCACGGAAAACAAATGGGGGAGTCGAGTTCTAATTCCGGTCGAGATCGTTATTTTCAATTTCACACGATTACTCATGAGAATCTCTTCTCGCTCATAGCTATGGGTTTAATGCCAGTACAGTGCGTGTTTTCTAGCCGTTCTGGTAAGCAATATAGGAGAAAGTCAAATTAATTCAAAGCCTCACGTTATTTATCTGAACTGTAACTAAAGTCTTCTCATCATAGATGCAGTCTAAAATCATGGGGTTAGATATATTCAGAGTAAAGTAGTAATTCTGAAGGTGATTGTAAGTAGAAATAGATCTGAATATGATTACTTTTTGACGGATCTTCGTATTTTTATTCTAGTTTATAAACGTACCCAACACACACACACATACATACATATATATATATATATATATATATATATATATATATATATATATATATATATATATACATACGTACATACATATATATATATATATTTATATATTTATATATATATATATATACATATATATACATATACATATATATATATATATATATATATATATATATATATATATATATATATATATATATATACACACATATATATATATATATATATATATATATATATATATATATATATATATACATATATATATATATATATATATATATATATATATATATATATATATATATATTAATCGAGTGGAGTTCACCCCCGGCAAGGCAATAGATAGCATAATTTTAAAAAAAAGTCATCTTTTGGTCGACACATATTTCGTCTTAGTGTTTGCCTATGTATGGCAAAAATTGTGCTCTGAAGATGTAAATTTGAAATTGTTGAAAGTACTCGGTAGGTGTCTTCCATCTGAGAACAACTCAAATATAAGGATTTTATTATTCAAGGAACTGTCTCATTAAGTCTTTTTAACAAAGGGATTTCGTCATTAATCGCATTAAAATTGCTACTTAATTATTTGTATAAAGTGTTTCTTTATGATATATATATATATATATATATATATATATATATATATATATATATATATATATATATATATATAAACAATTTATACAAAGAATTAAATAACAATGTTAATGTGATTAATTAGCGAAATCAGACATCTATTTTTCAATTTTTTTTATTGTTAGGACGTCTTACTCAGACCCAGTTTTTTTTTACAGCAACCCAAATACAGAAGGACAGACTCACAGTCCAAAAGTCACTTTATATATCAATGATCATTTGACTTTGTTCCTTTGGAGAAGAAAATTGAGTTTATTCTGTTTCTAACCAGCTGTACCAAGTTTGAGTAATAAAATTCTAATAGAAATCCGTCGATGAAGTCTTCGAGTCTTGAATCGATGAGAGATTTACACCTGTCTTATCAAGATTTACACCTGTCTTATCAAGATTTTCTTAGTCCGAAATACTGTCTTGAATATTTCCTTTGCTGACTTGACGGACATCAAAAAAATGCTACCCATTCCGTGTCAAGATTGTTTTTTTATTATATAGAGGTCGGCGTTATTTGCACTGTCAAAACTTTCTTTAAGATACGAATCAAAGATAGAAGGCAAATAAGTTTTCTTTGTCCCCTGTATGACGATTTGGGCTTAGTGATTATATCAGGAGACGTGTAAACAAGAGATCTGAACTGAACCTCGAGCAGTTCGTCTATTAATAGTGGATTTCTAAAAGGTGACAGGTAGAAAAAATAATGGAATCTTCTTTATTCTTCTTCAGGACATGGGTGATCATTGACCTTCACAGCTTCCTATACATCTTAGCAACGTTTGTCAAGCCTTCCAGCCACCCCCTCCATTCCGCCACCCAATTTAAACACGCTTATCTGTGTTGGGGGTGGGGAGTAGGCCGCTGCCTTTCCATGTTTGTTTTTGTTTTGATAGGTCCTGTGAGTATCAAATTCTCGAAGCCACGATTTTCGAAATTAGCTGAATCTTTCGTATTCTGAGTATAATGTGTTCTTTTTGTCTCCATAATCCTTAAGACTGGTATTCTCAGCATACTTCTGTAGAAGCATCCCATATTTTGTCGCCTCCATTTTTCTCTTAATCTGTGAGGACATTGTCTAGCCGCATGTGTGGATATTATTTAAACGTGAAATTTTGGATTGTAGAAATATTTTTTTTATTTGATTCATATCTTTACCAATTGAATATTACTGAAACCCGACTAGAATTTGAACACGGGTTCCCAAGTTTTCATTCTGAGCTGCGATCCATTAAACCACCCGCACACATAGTACTGGGTAAACAAGAGAAAAAAATAAAGGAAACGTATTTCTTGTGGCGCATTAATTGTGTGAGGTTAGTGGTCAATGTATTCCACTTAACGAAGGAATGAAAAAAGGAGTTGGTAATTTGATTCTTAGGCGATGGGAAAATGGGTCGGGATTAGCGACTGCCTTATCAGTAATGACTTATTTACTGTCGACATGATGACTTCTATTTTTCCAAGATGGACCACACAGATTGTATCTTGAACATGTTAAAGTGGCAAAAACAAGGCAAAGATAAAACGAATGGGATGAAAGACGAAAAGGGAACGGCAGACGACAAAAGCAGGAGACAAGAAGAAAGAAAGAGGGATATGAAGATTGACATATCCTTCTGTGTGTGTAAAATGTCAGTCTGAATTCTTACCTTGTATATCTATCTATATTTCTGAGATGAGGTATTGTAATTGTTTACATCATTTACATTGTCGAACTGTCGTTCTCATCTTTATTGCCACACTCATGATGTTTCGGCTGTTGTACGCTCCGGCGTTTTTCCTCAAGGGCACATAACCCAGTGAATAAAAGAGTTCGTTGAATTCAGTGACTTGACCCAAAGTCTTGTGAGTTCAACATCTGGTTACTGCAGTAGTGAACAAAAAACTTGAAGAGTTGAGTTAACTGAGATATTCGGAAGAGACATGACACATGGAACTAGAAAAATCTACCCCGGTGAATGAAATAAAGGGTTCAGTTGGAAATTACAATCTCACCATGTAATTTACTGCGTCGGCTTAAGAAAATAAATTAAAATAAAGTATATAGACCATATATTTTTAGTTTTCATATACTCTCTCTTGGTGAAAGACAAGATGGAAAAGATTATATTTAACGGCCCTCATCTTACAAAAGGACTTTATTAGACTAAAATAATGCTCTTATTACTAGAGTTATATCTATACTGGAGAAGGAAGATGTAGAAAATATAAAAATCCCCCACCAAAAAAATGTCGTTTTTAATTATATACCGAGAGGAACGCTGAAAATGTAGAGACGCTTTACTTTAAATTTAAATTTTAAATTCCTGGCGTCTCTCGGTGGACACATCTGAGACGACTCTGGCTTTCCAATGCTTCTGTTTTTATTTTTATCGTTGTAATATAGTAACAACTCGAAGTAGAATCTTATGAAGATTTATTTGACTCATTCTGCTTTAGTGCTGAAAAAGATTCATTGTATTGTGATAGATGGTTACAAGCGATAGGGGAGATGGTATGTCCTTATTTCATTACTACAATCGTTGTTGTCTTTTGTTGTTGTTGTGATAGCAGTAGATTTATTAAGAAAGCTATACCACCTTTTTTAACATATATATTGCAATCGTAATCTCTATCTATAAAAGGCTGGATTTATGTGTGTGTGTGTGTGTGTGTGTGTGTGTGTGTAACGAATGCACGGCCGCAATTTTCGACGGATTTGCACCAAAATTTACATGCACATGCTCCAATTTAGCGGGAAGGCTAAGACCGACCTTGCATTTCCCAACTCCCATCTCTAGTGGAAATAATCGATTTTTTCATGCTTCTACGGCACTTTTCGTCTAGTTTGCGGCCATTTTCTACTGGCTTATAGCTGGCTGCTACGAATAGGCAGGGATATTCTATTGGCCTGCGTGAGAGCCAACAGCTGACTGACACGAATGTTAATTAGCATTCTAGCATGCCAAAAAATTCGATAGCTGCATTCGTCACAAGTGGGAAAAATTTAAATCTGCATGGCACTTTACTCCAATTGGCTCATTCGCTTGCTTAAACTCAACATTGATTCTGATTCCGCAGAACTGGTTTGGGTATGAAAATGTATTTGTTGTTAACATTCTTTTTTGATTCGGTTTTTCCAGTTACGAGTCCTTTTTTTTAAAGCTGATCGTTTTGTGTTCATTTCGGTTAGTTCTTTTTTCGTAACAGATTTAATGTTTAGTACAGAGCTTAAAAAAATCGCAGTGTGAGATAGGCAAGAAGTAAGGCATGTAGCAACATCAGCTCGACAAAGGGCACTCCTTTAAATGCAAGGAAGGACAAAAATATTTTAAGTCAAGTGATATCGATTGCTATATGAGTCGTACGATTTTTGAATCAAGGACGGGCAACGCCGGCCCATGCTGCTAGTGTAGGATATTTAAATGAAGTCAATTAAGCTATGTGTCAACACACATCGGATTTAAACTTAAAGTTTTAGCGTACCTACTTCGTCAGTGTTTTCCCTCGATGTATAATTATAAAGGAAGTTTTTTGTTTATATTTTCACTCCACCTACATAGATGTAATTCCATCAATAAGAACATTATTTTAATCTGAAGATGTCTTTTTTGGCAGTGAACATGGTATAACGTCAGTGGTAGTATATTTGCAGCGAAGTGGTCGACCCTGCTTTATTAATGCGAATTGTGATGCGGAACTGTACTGATCACTTCCGACATCCAAACCTCACCCTTGGCTCCAACAAGAAGCCACTTGGGAACTACCACGGCCACACTCTGCTCAACGGCACGGACCTGCCAGCTAAACTGTGTGAGGTTAGTCGCATAGATTTCCCGACCCGAAAAGGAAAGTTTACCAAACCCTTCTGTCCAAGGCGACTATTGGCTGGTCGTCAGCCTGGGCGGAGGAATTTCTGAAAGGAGGGACGGAGTAAAAGGAACCGGCAAACCATTGCACTATTTTGACTTGAATATCAACATGAACCACAATTATGGATGTGAACGGTGGCCTCAATGGCGAAAATGCGCTAATTGTATTAATGATGATGATAATGCTGATTATGTCTTTTTGAAGAAGGAAACATGTTACATAGAATTCTTCCATTTCATCATTTCGTTACGCACCATTAGTTTAATACATATAATGAATACATCATATTTCTCCCATACTCCTTCTTACAAATCTCCTATTCAGTTGGTTAACATAAAGCCTATTAGAAATAGCCATGATACCATGAATGCTTTCTATATTGAGAATCAATAAAAATGAACGGTTTCTCGCGATGGAGAAACGACACTTTTAAAATGACGTCCTTTCACGTGTAAAACTTTACTAAAACAAGACCTCAAATTACATGACTCTATTAGTATATATTAGAAATATTCTAGATGACGGAATGAAGAAGAAACATTATTATTGGCAATTTGTGAAGGCCACTTAGTGCAATATATATCCGAAGAATGTATCGGGGAATGCACGAATCCAATAATAAATAAAAGTCGTTAGGACACCAGATGCACCGCGACCGAAGCAGTGGCTGTGTCTATGGCACTGTAACCTGACAGAGGCCATCCCTCTTCAGAAGAATCTTGAATTTAGAGTTGTCCTTCTCTTGATTGCCACCAAACTCTAGAAAGTCCAGTGTGACTTACTATTACATCCATAGTTGGAGAGAGAAGAAATAGATTCACATCCTTCGCAAAAGTATTTATGCAAAAGTGAACGGAAAGAACACGACCTGAATTTGAACTTTTCTCCCCAGTTTCTCTTTTTAAGGGGGTTAACCATTACATTAATTGCATATCTTCTTTGGAGACGAAAAAACAGTTCGAAAAAAACAGTTCGAAAAAAAAAAGTAAACAAAAAACAACACATCATCATGAATTACAGATATTAGAAAATAAACAAATTATATCGGCTGAAAAATTTTGTTCAAACACGCAAAGATTAAATGAACAGAACGAAAAACCCATGGAAATCGGGCTTTATCCATTTCATGTCAGAAGAGCACATATTTTCTACCAAATTTATCGAACATTCAGGCCGGTAAATGTAATTAATACTGTTTAATTTTAAAAAAAAACAAATAACAGAGCACTTACTTATATTATACATATAAGAATAACTTATAAACAGAAAATATTAAAATAATTGTCCGAATTAATCCATTTCATTATATATATATATATATATATATATATATATATATATATATATATATATATATATATATATATATATTTCTGAGGTTCACTGCTACATATATATGTATATATAGGCAACCATATATAAACCCAAAATTTAAAAATCAATCAGTTTGTCTGACGATCATAAATAGCATGAAACCCAGGGCCACAAACTCACATCAACCCAACTAAATATTTTAGCTCTATCACTGAGCGCTTTCATATAAGTACCGCGCATATATAATATATAAATAATATATATATAAAAATTCATATATATATATATGTATATATATTTATATACATATATATATATATATATATATATATATATATATATATATATATATATATATATATATATATATATATATATATATATATTCACACACACACATAATTCCAATGTTCGAATAAGCATAGAGTCTGTCCAAAATTAGCCTTCTGGCATAAAAGTGTTCTATGCTATAAAAATGACAGAGCATTTGAATATTAATTCAATAACCAGGTAGGCAATGACTGGTTCAATGTTTCAGCCCATGTACCATGACACTATTTTCTCTTGTTATTGAGCACTTTTTGCTATACTAGCTAGCCTTTTCAGGTTGAATTTTTTTTTTTCTGATCTTGGCTGGATGATCTACCCTCCCCATTGTGCAAGTTTAATTTGCTTGTCAAATTTTACTCGACCTGTGGTATATAAGCAAATATTCTTATTACTGCAAGTTAATGGCTACCTGAAGATTCAGGTAGGCAGGCAGCTGCATCTGGCCGCGTGCTAAGCTCTTAGCTGTTGTCGAACTCTCTTGCCTTCGGTCAGAGTCTGGTCAGAGAGGGTAGACACACTCGACCCCGTTTATGCGGGGTCTACGGGGAATTTTGGGTGCTGTCTACTGGCTCGGATTGCGCCAAATTAAATTCGGCCATCGTGAGGAGGTCGATAAATATTACTGGCTACCTGAAGATTGTGTGCAAAGTTATCAAACTTAAGGTAGTGGCCAGTCATTGCCTATATTTTTTTGTTTAAAAATATGATTCCTTCGCTACATAAGAGTTCTCATGTTTCAAAAACGAGAGCCGAAATCATCCAAATAATTAATAAAATTAAGTTGGATTGTGGTGTTTAGTCCCGTTTCATCTTCAAGCGAAATTTTAGGAATAAGCTATCTCTCGGTTTACGTGTATTTTTACAGAATTTGTTATTGTGGGAGTGGCTAGACTATTTTCCTTCTTTAAGCGGTCAGGGAGTTAATTCTTATCAATAGATTCATCATCCTCTGAGAGGTTTTGCTAAGGTTGGGTAGGGTATCTATTTCAAGGCTAATGTTTACGGTCATCCTTTAGTTGGTTCCCAGTGAAGGATATTTTTATGGCGCGCCTACAGTCGTTATGTGTCTGGAGAATTGTCTTTTATTATTGTCTATCTGATTATCTATTTATTTATTTGTTTATTTAAGTGGGTGTTTAATATACAGATCGCTTTGCATTGAATTTCAGTTTGTTTTTTTAGTTTTTTTTGACGACGACAAAAAGGGTTTTTCCTATTTAAAGGTTTGGCTGAGCTTTTTAGAATTTTACTTAGCTATGTTTTTTTTTTTTTTTTTTTTTATGTTAATTATCTAATGCGAAAGTCTGTTGATGTCGGCAAAAAACCGTTAACTCCTGCCTATGGTTTAATAATTTTTCATTGTTTAGGAATTTAATGATGTGTAGTTTTTCCTGTAAGCATAAGAGGCGTGGGTCATCCCAGGTTCTACAGGTTCTTGTTCTATTTACTATTTTCCATTTTACTTTTGGTGTTTTATTCGTTTCCTTTAGATGCCAGAAATATTGGGATAGAGATGTCTGATTTCTATTTTGAATATTGTTGAAAGAGCTCTTGTGTTGTCTCCATCTAATTTTAAAATTATTCTTTGTTGATCCTATGTATAAACATCAGAAACATGAGAACTCTTATGTAGCGAAGGAATCATATTTTTAAACAAAAAATATTATTATAATATAAGCTCTACTTCTGTATGGAGCACTGTCTTCTTAAAAATAAAAACAAAAATACTAAGGAACCCCGGATTATGCACCCAACGTGTTCTTTTCTATTTTCTGCATACCTGCACAAGGATATATATATATATATATATATATATATATATATATATATATATATATATATATATATATATTGAACAAAAAAAAATATTAAAAAATATTCTTTCATTTTTATTATTATTTCATTTAGATTCCTCGACTAGTTTCGGCCAACATGGCCAACATGAGGAGAAAAAAAAAATTCTGCTTGCTGGTAGCACTGAACTACAGAAATATATATATACATACATACATATATATATATATATATATATATATATATATATATATATATATATATATATATATATATATATATATATATATGGATCTCTCTATTACTGAGGTTATTGTGTATATCGTTAACTACAAAAAAATCAATTTTCATTTACTATGGTTAAACTGAAAAATGTTTTACCGCCCGCACTAATCGAGTATTATGTATTCACTAATCGAAAACGCATTAACCGAATTCGCATTAATCGAGGGATTCCTGTATATGCAGTTCTTTTCTATTTAACTGCCAACTACCCCAATATTTCTACCTCTTTACCAGAAACCTCACCTTGTTCCTAAATACTTTCTCTTCTACAACCTGACATATATGCACAGCCTTTCTCTGTCCGTCTGTCATTTACATTGCTATCTTTTTTCCTCTCACTCCAACTGCTGCATCTCGATTTTCCTATTACATTTCCCATGATCCTTTTCTCTCCCCTCAACATATCGCCTGACCTGGCGAGCAGCTAATTATCCCAAACGATTGCTCTTTCCTTCGGTGCCGGGGGTATAGAACAGTCCAAGTGTCGCCTCCAGATCTCACACTAATTTGGAGATTCTTCGTGTGAATTAACCTCTTTATTTCACCGAGCCTCTCATCTTTTACTTGTCCGCTCCTCACCCATTTCTTTTCTCTTATTTACGCTGCTCTCATTTTATCGTCTGCTTCTTTCTTTGTTTATTCATCCCTTCATACATCTTTGCTTGTTTAGTCCTGGGTGTGTTTTTTTCTTCTCATGTCCTATTCTAACTTTGTTCACTATTAGCGAATTCATGCATGCAATACATGATATATGGCGATTTTTTCTCTGATATTGGACTTAAGAGATGTTAAACGCATGTCTGTCCGTGCATGCATACACCCATCAATACCGAACTGGACATTTCTTTATCCTTGGTAGTTAGCTTGTGGATTGGACCGTATATAAACTAGAGCATGTGCTAGCCTTTTCTTTTTCACTTCTCTAATATTATTATACGGCTTGGATTTAGGAATCGGAGAACCGAGTTCGAATTCCAGTCGAATGCATTACATTCACTTAAGTGCTAATAAGAAAGGTATGAATCGTCTTCTTACCCTACAACTATGGGTAAATAGCAGAACAGACCGGGTTTTATAGCCTTGGATGGCAACTGGTCTACCACAGAAAGAAATGGCAACCTACTACGGGAAAAAATCTGCCTTGTCAACATGCATCGAAAGATACATGATCGCTTACGCGTCTATCACGCATGGCACATAACTGAATATTATTACTGCCATGTATGTGTGTGTGTGTGCGTGCGTATGTAAAATTTCAGATATAACTAAAATATATATGTGTAAAAGGACAATATGAATAAAGACATAAAAAAAAACATCTTAGCAGACGTGTTTCGTCCTCTCATGGACTTTATCAAGGCAAATATCTGGATTTTATTTTGCAACAAGTATTTAGAAACAGAAGTAAAATGGTCGTTAATTTTTCAAAATTTTTAAATTTAAGAGACACTCTTAAATATTCATCAGGTTAACTGAAAAGTCTTGGTAAAATATGAAGGATGCGAAGTGACGTATTTTAACGTTTAATAAACGAAAGTGAGTAAATGATGTTGAATTTTTTTTATGCAATACAGCGTGTCCGTAAAGTTTTGTGTGCACATTAAAAAATTTATAACTTTATTTGTATTTGCGAGAGAAATAATTTGTAAACAGGATTAAAAAGAAGTAAATCTATATTTTGTAAGGTTTTATTGAAATTTTATTTAAGTTTCGACATGTCCTCCATCATTAGCAATAGAAAGGGTAATACAATTTTGCAGTTCACGGAAAACATTTGCCAACTGATTTACAGTAATGCCTGAAATCACATTAGTTATTTTAGCTATACTTAAAGCGAGGTACATTCAATTTTATACCATTTTTACAGATTATTTCTATCGCAAATACACAGTTATAATTTTTTTAAGTGCACACGAACTTAATGGACACTCTGTATTTAAATTATTTTAGACTGGGATTAATTTATGCATTATGTATTTTAAATAGCATTTTGATAATATTCGATAACTCTTAAGAATTTCCCGTCTATGTTACTTTCTCTTTTAATAAGTGTGGTATTCTTTAGATCAAAGTTGTGTTTGAATTTATTTCTATGTATGCATTTGATAAATTATTGTGTATAAGTTCTTTTTGTTGGTTCATAGATAAGTTTCCCCAATGTATTGTGAGAAGCAGTTGTAACAGTTTATTTTATATATACCTACTTCAGAATTAGTATTGCTATAGGTCTTTTGATTCTGATCATATCCATAGTAGTTTTGGATGTGGTTGTAAATATTTTGATATTGTTAAGATTAGATGAATTGTGTTGGAAAATAAATGCTAAGAAGTTAGTAGGTAGTATTATATGCTTATTTTTATATAGTTTGTTGTCATTGTTATGGCTACCAATAATGTTATTATCTTTTTGTATGCCTTTCTCTTATCATTAGGGATTAATTAATGAGGATTTTGGAGGCTTCTGAAAGTATTTTCTATGTTTATTTCTTCTTCAGGTAAGTATTTGGGGCTGCAGATTCTTCACTTCAGTTATGTGCCATGCGTGATACACAGTTAAGCGATCATATATCTTTCGATACATGACTGACGGATTGAGGAATCGGAGAGACCAGTTCGAATTCTACTCGAATCCATTACATACATTTACGTGCTAATATCTTCGTGAAAGGTAAGAATCCTCTTCTTCTACCTCCAGCTATGGGTAAATAGCAGGACAGACCGGGTTCTATAGCCTTGGATGGCAACTGGTCTACCGCAGGATGAAATGGCAGCCTGCTGAAGGGAAAAAATCTCTCTTGTCATTCATGTATCGAAAGATACATGATCGCCTAAGCGTGTATCACGCATGGCACATAACTGACTGACAATATCACTATCAATGGTGTTTGAGATTTTGTTAATTGTAACTCTTTTCGAAGTAGTGTTTTAAATTTGAGATGAATTTGACATAGCACAAGGTGAGAATATTAGCAACCGTTTTCACTCTGAATTCCTTATCAATAGCTTTTGTTAAGTAAATGGTAAATTTACTTAACAAAATTAAGTTTAAAATTTAAATTTACCAAAAAGCTGTAAACTAAATTTACAGCTTTTTGGTAAATTATCCATACACAGATGGACTTGCCCAAATTACAAATAAAAGCAGGTATTATTTTTTAGAAAGTGCAGTTTTTCCAGCAGTCAACTCTGACAGTCGGACTCAACATTCTTGCTTGGTTGTATATGATTGTATTACCGTTTTTCTGTTAATATATTTGTTAACTCAATTCTTCTCTTCGTGTCTTTATTTCTGACCCCAACAAGGCCACAACAGTTTGCAAGATTATTGACCTCCTGTCTAAACTGATTATTTTATTTTTATGGCTTATCCACCCTTACCAGGTTATTTAAAGCCAGAAAATATTTTTAGATTGTAAGAATTTTTGGGAAGTAATAATGGTTTACTGATAAAATTCCTATTAATTAACCCATAGCTGTGGGAAAAGAGAAGGAACTTTCCTAGTCAAAGACACAGGGCGTGAACGATCATGACCCTCTACAACTTGCTGTAAGGCTTTATAATCTCACGCAACCCTTGTTCTGCTAACAATTTACATAGGTTTGTTAAGTAGGAGAAAATTTCGACTATATCTTTCTGGTTCGAAGTATAACTGTCCTTTTTTATTTTCATTTTCCCTGAAGCTTCGTCGTTGCTCACAAGTTCAGACCATTGCATTCTCAGCATCGTTCTGTAGGACCTGATTTTTGTTGTCTGAAGCCACTTTTTCATTTGTGTGGAGACTGTCCAGCATTCACTTCCATATAGGAGGTACAATATTACATAACTCCTCAGTACTCTTTTCTTTTTTTCTGTGCCCCGGAAATTTCAATTGCCTCTTCCTGAACTTATACTTTAGTCCTATGGACCGGACATGTGAGCAACGACGAAGTTGTACATAAAATGGAGACAAAATGAATCTTATAATTAACATCAGAATGAGACAATTGAAATTTCTACGACACGTAATGAGGAAGAAGGGATTGGAAAATCTGATACTCACAGGACGAATTAAGGGAAAGGGGGACAGAGGAAAACAGAGCATAACATACTTAATGGCTTTAGTAAATGGATGGCAGATGAGGGTTTGGGAGAAACAGGAAAAAAAGAAATTTATTAAGAGCTACAAGGGACATAAAGATGTGGAGGGCCATGATTGCCTACGTTTTAAATGGACACCGGACATAAAGAAGAGTAACGAAATTCTACTGTTTCTTAATACTTTGCTTTGCTTTTGAAAGGCACCTTTCGTTATCCCAATGCTCCTTCGTATTTCGATGTCGTATCTTCCGTTCTCGAGATATGTAAAGAGTTGTACTTGTCTGATATTGGTGTCTATATTTTGTAGTTCGCATCTTGAGCCGTTCCTTTCTTTAGCATCTTTTTAGCCATTTAATTCCTCGTTATTTTTTATTTTTATTTTCTTGATTCGTCTATATTTTCTTGTGTAACTTATTGATGCTTTCGTTCCTTTCCATGAATGGCTTCAAAATTTTCACCATCGAACGAAAGAAATTTCGTAAACAGAAGAACTATACCGCTGCCTCTAATTTGAGGGGCTGTCTCTTAAACGAGGCGATAAGACTGATTCTCTGCCACTCATTTGGTTAGGACATCCGCTTTGACTTCTGTTTCCGGTGCAAAACTGTATTTCTCCTACTTATTAATTATCCTTGCCTTGCTTTTTAATATACAATAGAGGCGCGTTTGGTAGAAGAAGAGGAAAATGCACAAAGTGACAGATATAATTTACTGGATAAGATCGAGAAGTTGAAAGCAGTAATTTCAGATTTGCTCTGCAAACTCGGTCAATCTTGCCTGGTGCAAAAGTGATTATTTAAAAAAATTGCCGTAAGGGGACTGAGTACATGGAAATAAAAAAAAAATCAAGTTGTAAAGCCTGAAGTGTGAAAAGTTCATAGAAATGATGTTATTTAGTTTGGTCCAATAAAACGTGTGAATTAGGAAGGAGGGCTTTTGTTACATTACCACCGAACTCTTAGATCATTGATTGATTGGTAACTAATTCAAATACTGAGCAGACAAAGAGATTAATGTCATTGCTTAATCGAGAGACAAGAGTCCATAAAATTTGTATAGCTGTTGGTATTTTCTTCTCTTAGCTTTCTACAATGGCATGAGGAACACCTCAAGGTAGATCTATGAATTGGAGATACTAAAATAAAATAAGCAATTTTATCTTATCTCTGCTACTCCGTGTATTGGCGTCAACTTATATAGGTTACTCGCTGCTTTCTTCTATACCCATTGCATTCAATATGTTATATGAGTGTCAAATAATCCAATCCCTCTTTTTTCACTGTCTTAGAAATGTTCATTCTAAATATAATCGTTCTTTTGTTTGCAATTCGTAACTCGCATCATGTGATGCCCCTTTTGATAGTGACCATGGATTCAATTTTCTCACAATCGATGGTTAGTTTTTCAGCCTACATTGTAGCAGTAGTAAATTAAACTGTTTGATAGATTGTCATCTTATTTAGCACAGATATAGAAAATAAAACACCGTTGTTTTTTCTTTTTGTTTGGTTGAAAGATCTAGTTTTATCCATTGACTGATTGAAAGATAGATAAAAGGGACCTGAGTGGGAATGTTGCTTCATGGAAGTTTTATTGGTCACATTAAATGCGTTTCATGTTAAATGCTACGTATTGGTGACATACTTAAATCTCGTGACTAGATTCCGTACGTTTGTCCATGGCGTCTCTGGAATGCACCATCTATGATTTTTGTTTTCTTAAATGCTGCTTAATACAGTACAATAACAAAGAAGAATCTATGTTCTAATTTCAATTTTAAAACTTTCAGATTGCAATGGATAAATCTTTGATAGGTTAAATGTTTTGAGTTTTATGGTATTACGAATACTATTTGATTAGTTGATTGATTTCATCATTTTACTGTTGAAATAGACGCAAGCGTAAGTTCTGTTCTAATAATTTATGTTTGCATATAACTGTTTTCTAAGATCAACGGTTTAAAATGGCTTCGAACGAGTGAAGCCTATGGCTAGTGGCGAATAACACACTTTTTCGAACCATGTGGACTGGCGCTACAGAATTATAAACAAATAATTGCACAGAATAACAGAAACAACATCAGTTGAGTATTTTCAACAACAGTAACAACTAAAATGGATAGCACATGTAACACGGAGAGAACATAATTAAGATGTTGACATTCCATACTACTTCAAACAAGATGTTATAGAAGGAACCCCCAGTAAAAGAGCCATAACAGCTACTAGACATGAGAAACCTATTTTCTTGAGAAAATGGAGAACGTCTCACTGTACCTTCTTGGCCTCTCGTTTTCAACTGACTTGAAGTGGAACAACTACATTGAATCAATAGCTGCATCTACTGCAAGGAAATTTGGTTCACTGTGCCGTGCCATAAGGTATTCTCATCAGAATTAATCTCACACATCTACAAATATACTATTCGTCCTTGCATTGAATATTGTTGCGATATCTGGTCTGATTCCCCTTCCGTTTATCTCGAAGTTCTCAACAAAATCCAAAATCTGTAATGTAGTCAGCCCTAAATTGGCTTCTCAACTTCAGACAGTCTCTCACAAATGTGGTGGGTTCCATTTGTTTTTTCTACAAATATTTTCATGGTCACTGCTCAGACGAGCTTTTTTCCTTGATGCGCCGATTACATGAATTTAAGCGTGCTACTAGATTGACATCGAGGTCCCACGAATTTACTGTTGAAATAATTAAATATTACGTACTCTAAAGGCTTCTTTCCTCGGATATCCAGACATTAGAACTCTCTTCCTTTCACTTGTTTCTCTGTTAACTAGAATTAAAAAAAAATTAAATGCAACGTCAATCGCCATTGTCTGTTGCCTTGATCCCTGTCCTTTTTTTCCTTTCTTCAATCCCCCCCTACACCCACTCTTTTCTTTCAATTTCACTCTCCGTAACCCCCTGCGTGCTAGTGGCACTCCTGCCTTGCTTGGGGGTGAAATGCTTGAAAAAATTGTTGTAAGAGAAAGTTTTTTTTTTCTATAAATTTCAACCGACCTTGCTGTACAGTCAAAGAATCCCGAAAGTTTCCTTATAAGGAAACGGGTGATATTACCATTACCATTACAATTACCATTACCAGCACTACTCGCCTGTGGAACTATCTACCGGTTTTATGCTTTCCTGCCACCAACCATATTCAAATATTCTCTTTGTTCATTAATTCACATTTCCTCTCACTAACGACTTTTCCTTCTCTTTCATTCTCTGTAACCTTTTTAGTCTTAGTGGCATTACCGCCTTGCTTGGAGAGGCAATGATATAAAAAAAAAGATTCATAGGAATTGTCCGTTTATGCAAAATATGATATATAATTTGCTTGTGACTCAGTACGAATGGGCTCGTCAGTAAGCGACCATGCGAGTATAGTTTTCCTTTTCTCTCTCTTTGGGAATAGTACGGGTCATTCGTTGAATATATCTGAATTTTATAAAAGCACTCTATCATCTGCAGAAGATAATATCACTGCGTGGGAAGCGAGTTATCAGAACCATCGCTGGGAAATTAAATAAATCCATTTGTCTACGAGTCATCATTTCTTCAACAAAACCTTTATTAATATTGAATTACCTATTTTGTTTTTGCAGCAAAGTTCTTCGGATCAAGTGGCAGCACGTATATTTCTGTATAAAGTTCTCTTCTCAGGAGCTTGACAATCGCAAATATTTTTAATTTTATTTATCTTCCAGTCAAACGTTTGTCGTGGTCATTGCTTGAAATTAAGTTACAACAAATCTTTTAAAATAATCACACTTTCACAGTATCTTGACTACCATAATAGTGCAGCTATCTGTAGCATCTGTTATTATCATTATTAAAAATAATAGCATTGTTATTATACTGATGTTATTTTCTTCTTCCTTCTTCTGTTCTGTAACGTCTCATCCTTATAATGATTATTACGGTGGAGTAATGGATAGCGGCTCGAAATGAGTCGAATCCATTACATTCACTTACGTTCTAATATCCTTGGGAAATGTATGAATCCTCTTCTTCTCCTCCCTAGCTATGGGTAAATAGCAGGACAGACCGAGTTCTATAGCCTTGGATGGCAACTGGTCTACCGCAGAAGGAAATGGCAACCTACTGCGGGGAAAAAGTCTCATTCGTCAGTCATGTATCAAATGATACATGATCGCCTAAGCGTGTATCACGTATGGCACATAAAAAATTATTATTATTGCTGATGATATTCTTTCTGTTCTTCTTCTCTGTTACTTTACCTTCATTATTATTATTATTATTATTATTATTATTATTATTATTATTATTATTATTATTATTATTATCATTATTATTCGTTTTTTCGCGTTGATTACCAGTACAACCTTAAAATTTAAATTCAAACTCAGCGTTGCGACCGCACGTTCCAAAACAATAACACATTTCTCATAGCATTTTTTCGGATTACATCTCTATTTTCGTTGTCCTCTTATTACCGAGAAGTAAAAACAAGAACAAAATCTATTTCCATACCTGATGATGTCTGTAGGAACAGACGAAAGCTTGTAAAAAATTAAAAAGACCTTATGCAACTGGAATTTGTAAACAGGGATCATATCATTCATATACAGGTTCGGGGTTGATGTGTCTTATTTATATTGTTTGCGACGATGTATTCTCGCCATTTAAATCATTAACCTCTATATTTGTTTTTTGTGTGAATGATTCATGAATTTATATACATACATACATACATACATACATACATGCTGACCAGCAGCCATAAAACTCTATTTTGGTGATCTTTATCAATTATGTTTGGTCTTTTTGCTTAGATTGTTCGATCTCTGTTCACAGAAAAGTGCTATAAAATGGTTACTTTTCCTATCTCAAATACAGGTTTGAGTTGATTGTTATACCACTTACTTTCAGCTCTAATTTTCTATTGCCTTCAGATTACCTAATGTATGTACTGACCTATTCTGCAATGCCTGTTTTTATATTCTTCCGGGACCAATATATTATATACTGCCACGAAGTGATCTACTGTTTCTTTAAACTGACCGCTAAACCTGCATTTTTTTGATCAGTTCCATTTTTAATGACATTAAATTGATTACGGGTAAATATACTCTGGTCTTGTGCAGATATGAATCTTTCACTTTTTGTTTTGAATTATGTCGCCAGTAATAAGTGAACACTGTAGCCATTGATAAGTGAACTCTATAGCCATTGATAAGATTGCTTCCTACGGAGAAGATATTGGCCCAGGACAGGTTTTATCCCTATTTAGCCACTAGATTCTTTTGCATTTCGGATATTGCTATATTCTTGCTCTTTTAAGCTGTTGTGGGTGGAAAAATTCTGCACACTTTTCGTTGAGATATTACATTTTTAAATGCCTGAATTTGTTTCTAATTCGTATAATGTACTATATTCTGTACCATAGCTAGGCATTGTTTGCTCTCTCCTTTTTTATCATGTCGATAAATTCATCTATCAGTTACTCATTTTTTCCTTGTCTCGTTTTCCTTGAGATCTCGTTTGCTGATGACACTTAAATTTCTCTCAATGTCTCCCATTTTGAATTTCCTTTCTCATTTATTTTATTGTATTTGATTTTAACACCATCAATATACGTTTGTTTACAAATCTGGACATTTAGCTCTGTTGTAATTTGAGTCATTTAGAAGTGTTGCATTTTGCTTGCTACTGTGGCTTTCATTAATTTTCGAAGTTTTATTTTGAGATTACTTATCAGTGGAAGGTGGTTGATCCCACAGTCATTAATTGGATATGCTTTACAGTATAAAACTGTATTTTTGAATCACTTATTGATAGTTATGTAGTCAATCTAGTTTTTCGTTTCTCCCCCTGGGTTCTACATGACATCTTGGGTGTTGTTAAAACCAGGAGTTGCCTTTTACCTGGTCATTTGCCGTGCAATGTTAGACGCATTTTTCTCTGCGTTCACTATGTGTTTTAGGACCGAATTTACCAACTATTACATTATAACGCCCCATTGCCTATTTTGCCAGTAACGTTTACGATTGTAATTTAATTCATGATGTTTCGGCTGTTGTACGCTCCGGCGTTTTTCCTCAAGGACACATAACCCAGTGAATAAAAGCGTTCGTTGAATTCAGTGACTTGACCCAAAGTCTTATGAGTTCAACACCTGGTTACTGCAGAAGTGAACAAAAAAAAACTTGGAGTTGAGTTAAACGGAGATAACTGAGATATTCGGAAGAGACATGACACGTGGAACTAGAAAAATCTACCCCGGTGAATGAAATAAAGGGTTCAGTTGGAAATTACAATCTCACCTTGTAATTTACTGCGTCGGCTTAAGAAAATAAATTAAAATAAAGTACATAGACCAGCTTTAATATTTATAGTTTTCATATACTCTCTCTTGGGTAAGTGAAAGACAAGATAGAAAAGATTATATTTAACGGCCCTCATCTTACAAAAGGACTTTATTAGACTAAAATAATGCTCTTATTACTAGAGTTATATCTATACTGGAGAAGGAAGATGTAGAAAATATAAACATCCCCAACCAAAAAAAATGTTGTTTTTAATTATATACCGAGAGGAACGCTGAAAATGTAGGGACGCTTTACTTTAAATTTAAATTTGAAATTCCTGGCGTCTCTCGGTGGACACATCTGAGACGACTCTGGCTTTCCAATGCTTCTGTTTTTATTTTTATCGTTGTAATATAGTAACAACTCGAAGTAGAATCTTATGAAGATTTATTTGACTCATTCTGCTTTAGTGCTGAAAAAGATTCATTGTATTGTGATAGATGGTTACAAGCGATAGGGGAGATGGTATGTCCTTATTTCATTACTACAATCGTTGTTGTCTTTTGTTGTTGTGATAGCAGTAGATTTATTAAGAAAGCTATACCACCTTTTTTAACATATATATTTCTATCGCAATAGGATTTGTGTGTGTATGTGTGTGTGTGCGTAACGAATGCACGGCAGCAATTTTCGACGGATTTGGACCAAAATTTACATGCACATGCTCCAAGTTAGAGGGAAGGCCAAGACCGACCTTGCAATCCCCAACACCCATCCCTAGTGGAAATAATCGATTTTTTCATGCTTCTACGGCACTTTTCATCTAGTTTGCGGCCATTTTCAACTGGCCAGAATGAGAGCCTATAGCTGGCTGCAACGAATAGGCAGGAAGATTCTATTGGCGTGAGAGCCAACAGCTGACTGACACGAATGTTAACTAGCATTCTAGCATGCCCAAAAAATCGATAGCTGCATTCGTCACAAGTGGGAAAAATTTAAATCTGCATGGCACTTTACTCCAATTGGCTCATTTGCTTGCTTAAACTCAACGTTGATTCTGATTCCGCAGAACCGGGTTGGGTGTGAAAAAGTATTTATTGTCAACATTCTTTTTTCATTCGTTTTTTCCAGTTACGAGTCCTTTTTTAAAGCTGATCATTTTGTGTTCATTTTCTTTAGTCCTTTTTTCGTAACAGATTTAATGTTTACTATAGAGCTTAGAAAAAATTCGCAGTGTGAGATAGGCAAGAAGTAAGGCATGTAGCAACATCAGCACGGCAAAGGGCACTCCTTTAAAGGCAAGGAAGGGCAAAAATATTTTAAGTCAAGTGATAGGGATTGCTATATGAGTCGTACGATTTTTGAATCAAGCACGGGCAACGCCGGGCCATGCTGCTAGTCAGTAATATATTTATTTCATGTCTTGTTCTATTATAAGTCCTACTCTTTTCTTATTTTTCTTTCTGTCTCTATATATGACCCTATGTCTGTCCCTGACGAAATCTTCATTATTTATCTCACCTAGTTAATCATATTCCTAAAATAAGAATGTTTACCCTATTCGTCTCTTGCGTTATAGTTGTTTAACTAGCCACATTTGATTTAGTATTCTTAGATGTTTAGGTAGCGAAAGTGCAAAAATGTTTTTAAGGCCTCTATAACCTTTTCAAATAGTTTTTTAATTATTTATGTTTTCTTTAATCACATATTATCATCAACGACCTTCCCAGAGTTATCAGTTCCCAATTAGGTATCTATGCAGATAAGACAACTATTTACTCATGTCTTAGTAGCAAGTCTGTCAGGTCCGACTATGTAAAACTGGTAAGCAGTGATTTACTGGGTACAAGGAATAGCTTGTAAATTTTAACGCCTCCAAAACAAAGTTTCTTTAATTTAATCACCACATAGAACCTTTTCTTTCTGTCATCAGCATGCCAAACTCGAGGAGAGCAACACTTTGCGCCTCCCTAGGATTGCTCATCCACCTGATTCTCCCGATCTTGCTACTTCAGACTACCATTTGTTTCGTAGCTGACAGAATCATTTGAAAGAAACAGCTTTTGTAACACAGGAAGAGGTTAAAACTGACATTTGTGAGTTCTTCGAATCAAAGCCAAAGGAATTTTACAGTAATGGAATTAGTAAGCTTGTTAATAGATGGAAGTAAGTCATAGATAATCAGGGAAAATACATTGTTGATTGAATTTATAATTAAATGTAACATTTGGTCAGTTGTTTTCTTTATTCAAAATTCGGACAGAACTTATGGGATGACCTGATATATATCTGGAAATTCTTGCCAAAATTCAAAGACGTGTCTGTAACGCAATCGATCCTGGCATCTCGATTTCAGTTACTTTCTCACTGAAATGACGCGTCTCCTCTTTGTCTTTTCGACAAATATTTTCATGGCAATTGTTTTGATGAGCTGTTCTCCTTAGTGCTTCGACTGTATGAATTTAAGCGTTCTTCTAGATTAGCTAATAGCTTTCAACGTTTTACTGTTGAACTAGCTAGATGCAACCTTCACTTCTGTTCTAATAATTTCTTTTCTCGCACTTCTAGCCCGTGGAAATCTCTTCTGATTTTTTGTTTCTGTTCCGACTAAAATATAAAAAAAGAAATCAAATGCAACACCAAGCAATAACTTCTCTCTTCCTGTATTTGCATGTTTAGACCAAATGTCTGGTGATAATCGCTGAGAAGTGAGTTAGAGAAAGTCTTCTAAAATCACCAGCAAGTGTATAAGTACCATCACAGACTGGAAAATCACAAAATATGGCAACATTGCGATGTCAATAAATATTTCTTATTCGCTTGTAGCATTGTTTCCTAAGTTGTTAAGATGACAAGCCGTTATAAAGTTGATGAATCACTCAGGCGTCGGGTCGTAACAATAAAAACTCAAGGGATAACGATTTCTTCTCTTGCAAACTAAGTTAATAGATCTATTAACTTGGTTTGCAGTAGTATAATTTCTATAATATTAATGCTTTATGATGAACTCGTCTCCTTGAAGTCACCTCAGACACCAGAGAGGCCACGCAAAACGACATGTCGACGGTATCGAGCGATTCAAACAATCTCTCCATGGTGGACTATTTTGACCGAACTATAGCACTAGGCATCAATAAGCGAAGAATTTGTTCGGAAGATTATTTGGCAGGTAATCAAGCATCGTTTCTTCCATCAAAGCCCTCATCAGCAAGAAAAGGATTCAAAATACTAGCAACGAAGAGCGATGTAATTGTTTTTTAATTATGTCACTCAATGAGGTGAGTGATTGCTTCCTGCTGTAGCATACTTACAGACGATACTGGGTATGACCCCATTCACATAAATAAAGTAGTAAATACTGTATGTTGGTCTACAGTTGGAGATTCGTCTCGAGTTGTTGTGGTCAAACTCTGCCTCCGGGCAGAGAGGATCCCCATACGAGGCTATGTCGAAGTGCAGAGTCTCATTTCGGGAAACAGCTACCCGACCCTGTTTTATACCGGGTCTACGGAGAATTTTTGGCCGACCCTATGAGCTTGGATACCCCACATTAAATTCGCCCATATCAGACCGCGTTAGGCAATTGGTAGATATCCTGCAGTTGGAGATTCATTGTGGAATTCACTTGACTCACTTCTAGCAGTTGACTCATCTCACTGATACATCTCTGCGCCGATGGCGAATCTTATGTGTTGTTCTTGTCCTAAGTATTATCGTTCATTACCAACCTTCGTCTGATTATTCTACTCAGTAACCTTCCCTAGATTACAACACTTCCGAAATACATGAAAAAAGATAAGACTTAAATTCGAAGGTGTTATCATATGGGGTATGGGGGTGGTTAGCGTAGCTGTTATCGTTAGAGAAAGCGAAAGTTAAAATTCCCGCCGAGTTCTCTGAATTCACTTTTGCAAAAATAACCTTAGGAGAGTTATGAATCTATATCCTATCTATCCCTTATGTGTTAAACAGTAGGGAAAATCGTTCTCTACAGCCTTGGCTGGCAACTAGTCTAGAAGGAGGACAACTCTGAATTCAAAATCGATATTAGATAGATGGTCCACACTCTTTTTTCTAACGATATTTTCGTATATCTTAATAACTTGCTTAGATTCTGGAAGACATATTTCGCAGTAGGTTGAATGTCTGCGCCTATTTGATGGTGAAATACTTAAAAAATATTGCACACCTTGGGCTAACTTTTGAGAAAGATTTTATTTTGTCATAAAATAAACAGCTTATTTTTCTCTTTAGCTTGTGTAGAAGTTGTTTTAAAAATGTGGGTGATCTTCTTGGACTCTCAAAAACGGGAAGATGTCTGTTTTTACAAAACAATGATAATGTTGCTCTAATCTCGATTTTAATATAACATTATTGTCTGTTCGTTGTATCAGTTTTCTCGCTCAGATAGTTAACACTGAGTATAAATAATATAATCTTTTAGTGAACGCTAAAGAAAGTATTTAATAAGTAATCGATAAAGCGACGATTATGTTATATTAGATTATACAAGAAAGACGAGATCGTATGTGGCGAAGTGTGGCTGATAAGAAAAAATACTGAGTACGTTAGCAGAAGTTGATAAAAATTACCGAGCAAAAAAAAAAAAAAAAAAAAAATGAAGAAATATCAAGTTATTTACCCCCAAAACATAGTGATCTTTGCCATTGTTAATGGTAATATTAACTGTTTCATTATAAAAAAACAAAACAAAAAAAAAAAAAACAGCAAACATTCATTGGCCGATCAGCCAGTGCTACTCGCATCATTATTTTCTTCACTCTCTGGTGAACGAGCTAGGATCAAATTGTAGTATCTGTTCTCCTTAACTCTAATGTTAATGGTAATATTCGCCATTTTATTATAAAGAAAAAGTGCAGCTTTTTTTTTTTTTTTTTTTTTTCGTTTTTTGTTGTTACGCATTTTCTCACTCTCTGGCCAACAAGCTGTGATCAAAGCGTGGTATCTGTTCTCGGGCGGACAAACTAGATTTTATCTCTCAACTATGTTTCTGTCCACGGACAGAACACAAAAAAATAAATGAGGGATTCGAATCCTGCGGCAGCACCTCTCTCATGGCACCAAAGATCAAGGGTTGGTGGTATATCGATGCCAGCGCGACGTTGGTTGCGGGGACAGGAAAAATTTTGGGACTTGACCCATGTGAATGCGCCTGTGAACCCTATTTAAACCCGCCTTGTGCTATATCCCGACACCCGGGGGGGGGATTAAATAGTAAGTGTAGTATATGTTCCTCTCATCTCTAATGGAAATGGTAATATTAGCTCTTTCTTTATAAAGACATTTGGAATTCATTGAGCGAGCAACCAGTGATATTTTCGGTTGAAATTTATAAAATTATGCGATTGAAATATTTTTTCAGCAAAATAGGTTCCGTTCCTTAAGTCCAGGAACTGTAATTACTATTCTGGTATTGATGGAGGTTTTCCTTTCGTTTCATGTTGCGTCAACAACATGATTATATCATTATTTTCTCTTCAAATTACAAGTGATATCCAGTTCAGATGTTATTACATGTTAGAAGTCTCCAAGTGATATGCTTTCTGCTATTTGCTACAGTTTTTGCGATTCTGTAGCGCCAGTCTATGAGGACTGAAGAAGAGTGGTCCTCGCTCAAACCTACCTACTTCATTGGCTTGAAGCCATTCTTAACCATTGAGCTGAGAAAGGGTTTGTATATAGTTGACAGCTGAGATATTTCTCAGTGAGTTCAGCGCCATTCATAACATTGATATAAGAATTTCGAACTTATGAGACTTTTTAAATACTTTTTTTAGGATACGGTTTTTTTATATACCCTTT
The DNA here is from genome assembly GCA_963932145.1 of Acanthosepion lycidas. Taxonomy (NCBI): domain Eukaryota; kingdom Metazoa; phylum Mollusca; class Cephalopoda; order Sepiida; family Sepiidae; genus Acanthosepion; species Acanthosepion lycidas. The sequence continues at coordinate 111,600,793 of OZ010572.1, read as the reverse complement.
TTTTATACCCTTGTCGCAGTCTATTCTATGTTCAGTCTTATTCTTACAGATTTAAAGGATTGAATGCTACTTTTAATCGGTAAGAATAAAATTTAAATATTAAAAATATGACTTATACATATTTAAATTACTAAATCAAAGAAATGAAATAGCAATTTTTGTAGGCACTGTCAAATATTTTCCTTAAGTAATAATTAATTTTGAAAAAATAAAATAATAAAGAAGAGGTGACATATACATTTGCATGTTTGATCTTTAATTAGTATTTAAATTCTAATATATATTTGTAAAAATACCGTATAGTCTATTAGTTTGTAGAAGGTCGAATGGTACTTTAAATCTATAAGAATACAATTTGATTAATAAAATTTAAGCATTAATAATATGTCTTGCATATACTTAAATGACCCTTTTAGAAAGTCTTTGTGTATAAAAATATGAATTAAGCAGATGAATAAAAATACCAAAATCTTTCTCATTGAAAACCCAGGCAACTCTCAGAATAACGTATGTATACGTTTGTTAGCAGCCACCACAGCCCCACCTAAGCTTAACCTGGCTTTATAAGTAACATATATTGGATACATAAGCTGTCTAGGGAAATTAAAATCAAACCACCCCTAAATGTAAATAGATTGGATTTTTCTTAAACTTATCAACTTATTAATATTGTCTGCGCTTATAAATTAAATTTCTTAGAAAGTTATTCCTAACATCTCTTGCGATGGAACGAAACTATAGATTGAAGTTTAATTTTGATAATTAAATTTATAAATTTAGTTTAAGTTTTGAAACATAGGAATTTTCTGTGTTGCGATGGAATCATATTTTTAAAAAGAGAATAATTATATTTGGCTCTAGAGTTTGTATCTATCTATCTATCTATCTTTATATATATATATATATATATATATATATATATATATATAGCAACGAACAGCGATGTAATTGGTTTTTAATTATGTCACTAAATTCGGTGAGTGATTGCTTTCTGTTGTAGCATACCCACGGACGATAATGGGTATGTCCCCATTCACATAAATAAAGTAGTAAATACTGTATATTGGTCTACAGTTGGAGATTCGTCTCTAGTTGTGCTGGTCAAACTCTCTGCTTCCAGGCAGACAGGATCCCCAGACGAAGCTATATATATATATATATATATATATATATATATATGTGTGTGTGTGTGTGTGTGTGTTTCGTTAAAAACGACTGACAAGGAACAGTGATTAGTTTTTTATTTAATTTTTCTTGTGTTCTTATATTTGTTTTCTTTTATGGACATAAATTATGTAGAAATTGTCCGAATATGGCCATGTTGATCGTTGATATTATTATGTATTGGCCTTTTCTTTTTTCATTAATAAGGCTTCTATTATATTTAGCCTTTTTTTTACATGAGGATGCGTCTATTATATTTGTATTATCAACGAGTATGTTTGGCATGGAGTTTGGTAGAGCTCCATGTGTATTTAAATGAGACCTAATTGAACTATGATTAGACAGATGTAAGCCACAATATTCTGACCGTGTTTGAAAAATAAAACATTCCTATATCTCTAGATACATACATAAAACATCGATATATCCAGTTAAAAGTAAAAATAAAATCACCCTTGGTAATGTGTAAAAATATCGCTAATTCCACTGAAAGTGCTTGGACGATCTACATTCTTTGGTTCCGCCGGGTTGAACCTTCATGGCTAGGATCTGCCATGCCATTTACATTGTAGCAAATCACCCACATCCCCGACGTATTCCACTCGAACAGATTATCCCCGCGGACCACTGCCCTGTGGGACCGACTCACAAGATGTTTCTCTGATCACTAAAATCTTAACCTGTTCATGTCTATGGTTAACACTTATCTCTCTCCTCCTACAAAATGACTCCTAACGTAATCCTCTACCGCAAGTGGACCCGAGCCTCGTGCAGGATGAACCTTACTGGAAACACACACACACACACACACACACACACACACACACACACACACATATATATATATATATATATATATATATATATTTAGGCATGTCTGATTGAATAAACTATCAACATTATGTCTGTTTATTTTCATCATAATCCTTTCATATTCACGAATACTTTCCTACATATTGCTATTAAATAAGACAAGAAATGCAATATAACATGAAAAGTACTTAGGAAATAAAAGTGATTCTCCCTGTCATAGTGCGTTTCTTGCCTTAATTAATTGTAATATACGGAAAAATATTCATGAATACGAAAGGATTATGATAAAAATAAGCAGACATTATTTTTTTAATTTTCAAACATGTCAAATAGAGAATTTGTTGTTTAAATACACACACACACACACACACACACACACACACATATATATATATATATATATATATATATATATACTAATAATAATAATATAAATTGGTTCTTGTTCGTTTGATATAATTTTGACAATCGGTAGGTACAAGGTGAAAACTGGAATTTCCATTTTAGTTTTTGCTGTTGTTTAAAGTTCTCAAGTGAGGCAGTTTCTGTTGTTTCGTACAGTGATTTTTGATTGTCTAGCGCCAGTTCACGTGGTTCAGAAAAGGATACTCTTCGCTAAGACATACAGACTTTAGAAATCGCAATTCATATTCCACCCCGCCTTTTTTTAATACCTGTCATTTCTAATTGTAAATAACCATCACTGTAACTAAGCTATTTTCCAAACCTTCATATTTCATCCCCTCTTTTCCGTAAAACCTGGATGATTGCTAACCTTCTCCTCACATCGATTTTTAAAAAAAATATTTTACTTATGCTTCACTAATTAGGAATCTTTTCAAACTGAAGCGATGCTGAGCGATGTTTGACATAAACACATACAAAAAAATGAAGAAAATTTTACAGTTAATTACTCGGGTTCAAGTTTCCTTTTTCTAGTCTGATTATTCCCTATTTCAACTTGCAGAGTCAAAATGAAAAAGAACAAAAGACAAAAAGAAAGTAAGCCAAAAAAAAAAAAAACAACAACAAAGAAAAGAAACAAAAATGAAAGAAAAAAAAATAAAGTCAATAAGGAAAACCAAAAAAAAAAAAGAAAAAAAGAAAAAAAATGAAAAAGAAAAAAATCATAAAATAATGTAAAAAGAGAAAACTTTCAATGTTCATTATTAAAAACGCCAAAAGAGAAAATGTGAAAATTTAATCTGGTGTGTGTTATTTTTTGAGATGAATAAAACAAATTCTAAGGGTAGAAATGATCAAAGTTTTCTAAAAAGAAATATATAATCGAATTATAATTCTGGGTAACAAAAGGGTATATACGAAAATTTCTACCAATGTAAGAAAATTAATAAAAAAACAACAACAACAACACACAATACAATGTTCAAATGCTTGGAAAGAGAGTAAAAATAGCAGAAGGGAAAATGTAAGTACTGCTAATACTATTACTACTAATAATAATCTCATAGGTAACAACAACAACAACAATGATATTAATAATAACATTAATAATAAATTGGCAGAGACGGAGTAGAAGCAAATGGAAGAAGAAAACACCAGAAGCAGTGATAATAATAACAATGAGGGTAAAGAGAAAGTGAGGAAGAAGAAGCACAAAGAAGAATATAACATTATCAGCAGCAGCAACAACAACAACAATAATAAGCAGAAGGAAGAATCGAACAACGATAGCAATAATAATAATAATAATAATAGTGTGGGTGAAGTGGCAGAAAAGAAGAAGGGGCAGAAGAAAAACAGATAATCGGCAACAAAAATAATAACGAGGCAAAAGTGGCAGAGAAGAAGAAGTAGAAGGGAGAAACGAACATCGGCATCAATAATAATAATAATAATAATAATAATAATAATAATAACTAGATTACCCGTGACCCGTTGGATCACTGACGGTTCAAGTTATAAAACACTGAAGTTGAGATTTCAATATTCCATTGAAATGAAAGTTATAAATGAGTTAAATATTTCAATGCGTTGGTGTCATCATTGGTCTGGTTTACAAGTTCATGTTTAACGTTTTGATAATTGTTTACGGCATTTAGTAGGATAGAACAATCACAAACCTTGATAAAGAAGAAGAAATGGCAGAGAAGGCGAAGAAGAATGTGGAAGAAACCCAGCGTGTCACAAATGAAGAATAAGTGGATGCGTCTTTGGTCGGACAATCCTGATCCTGTTAGAAACGCATAGATTTAGATCTATCAATTGTTTTAGATGTTTCAGTTCATATGATTCAGTGGTGTAGTGTATAAGGTATTTGCATATTTGAAGATTAACCTTTTCTTTTTGGAATAACAATTATAGTTTAAATGGTTTGGATCTTTCAACAAGATACCGAATCGAAGCATAGTGTTAAAGTGTATCTTGTGAATGCATCAGTTTACTCCTGGCTTGAATCCAATTGAAAATTTATGTCGAACCTTGAAAGATATGATTCATCAGACATACGCAATATATGATTAATTGTTTCAATATCATTTTTAAGGAAAGATTGGACCAATATTTTAAAAGAAGTCCTGGTGAAGTGTTTCGGAAAACGTCACTGAATTGTAATTGAATATCAGGGATGAGTATAGAAATATAAAATCAATATGTCCGAAAACCTTTTCCACTGTTACTTTTCTTCGTATCTTATTATGCATTGTATATGTTATGTAGTGATTTCACAGTGGAGGCTTGTATTTGTACTAAGTCGGTCCTAAAATAGGTTCGACGTACAAAATGTTAGGAACTTGATATAATAGGTAATGACGCAGTAATCTAGTTGGGGTGGCTGATACTTCAATATCCGACGGTTATGGGGTCCACCCCTTTTTCATATAAGTAGACTCTACCAAGTGTACCTGGACTGCTGCCGTTAAATACCCAGAGTTACAGTCAGTGAGAGTAGTCGTATGGTCGTCGGTAGTCGGATAGTGAGAGGATATACAGAGAGAGAGAGAGAGAATATACGAACGGAGATAGTGTGAGGTAACCTCTTGTAGAAGTCAGTTACAAGCACGTAGACTCTAAGGAAGTCCTACTTCGAGACTGTATATATCTATCTGTATTTGTTACTAACCGCGTTCCTGGACTTACTAACAATATTACTCTTTGTATGATTGTGTAAATACATTTTATTTCTTATATTTAATTATTGCATTTGTCATTCCTTGGAGACCGAATTCATCCCGGAATCCACAACACCGACTAACGGTGGTCCGAAATCGACTCACTGATCAACTCCCTGCCGACTCGCTCAGCGACTGCTACTACTACTCCTACTTATTATAGGTGGGAGAGTCTATTAACTATAGAATAGGTGTGTTCCACTATAACAGTATGAAAAATACATTTTTAGTAAAATACATTTAATTACCTCTAATTATAAAACCCTTGTAAGTTTAAAATATTTTTTAATTGCTTAATCCCAAGCAAGGTGACAATGGCAAGAGAACACAAAGGATTACATAGAGTGAAAGTGAGAGACAATGACAAGATTGAAAATGGGGACGATTGATTAAAGGCCGGAAAAGGAACAGGATTCAAGAAGACAGAAGATCGCGATTAAGAATTTGATCAAATAAATATTTTGAAAATGTCAAACTGCTTCTTTCTCTCGACTTCAGTCAGTTTCCCACCGACGCCAGGTTGCCTCCCTGTGTCTTTTTATAAATACTTTCATGGTAATTGTATGGATGAACTATTCACTATGGTACTAATTTAAACCTACTATTAGAATGGTGTCGAGTTTTCATCAATTTACAGTTAAGCGGGCTAGATGTAACCGCAAACTTTATGCTAACAGTTTCTTTTTTCGCATTTGGCGCGGGTGCAACTCCCTTTCGTCTCTTGCTATTCAGCCAACTTTATTCTTCAGTAAATAATAGATAACAGACGTAATTTTTTTCTCTTATAGGTAAGGTGCTGAAAAGATTTTCAAATAAAAATGTTTCTCTTATTTGGTCCGATATTACCAATTAGGTTGAGCCAAATTATTTTAAGTACTGTTGTATAATCAGGAGCATATTATATAGCGATTGGCATTGCAGTTACCATTTTATATATATATATATATATATATATATATATATATATATATATGTATGTATTAGGTATAATTTTAGCAAAGTTAAAAAAGTTTTCATGCGACGCGTTTCATCCTTTAGGACTTCATCATATATATATATATATATATATATATATATATATGCATTAAGACATTTTTATGTTTTACATTTTTTTATAGATACAAATATTTAAGTAAATGCTCTGTTTATAATAAACAACTATTTATTTCTCGGACATTCAGGTCGGTAAATATTGTTTATTATCTGTGCTTTGTGAGCTACCGGGTCGGGTGTCTGTCGAACTCTCTGCTTGCAGGGAGGAACCCGGACGAAGCTCCGCCGAATGGTAGGGTTTCGTTGGGGGAGGTTGACGGAACTGGCCCTCCTCGACGGGTTTGGATGGTTATTTATTTTTGGCTGGGCCTACGGGCTCGGAGATACCCACATTAAAAAGACCTTGTGCCACATTCGATCCCCGTGGGTGAATTGATAAATACCATCTATAAAAAGAATACCCGCTCGGCCCGGTTGCTAGGATCAAAGTGTAGTATCTGCGCTTTGTGAGATGCCGGGTCGAGTGTATGTCGAACTCTCTGCTTGCAAAGAGGAACCCGGACGAAGCTCCGCCGAAGGGTAGGGTTTCGTTGGGGGAGGTTGACGGAACTGGCCCGCCTCGGCGGGTTTGGATGGTTATTTATTTTTGGCTGGCCCTACGGGCTCGGAGATACCGACATTAAAAAGGCCTTATGCCACATTCGATCCCCGTGGGTGGATTGATAAATACCATCTATAAAAAGAATGTATAAACATAAAAATGTCTTAAAATAATTGTCGGACTTTGTCCATTTCATAATATATATATATATATATACACACACACACACACACACACACACACACACACACACATATATATATATATATATATATATATATATATATATATATATATATATATACAGACACACATATATGTATGGATATATATATATTCATGTATGTATGTGCATGTAACCGTGGTTTGCTCAAAATATATCGACTGGACACACTTCCCAAAATTTGAACAAATCATACAATATTTTTTTTTCGGTGTAGTGAATACTTTCTTGTTGCTCTGACCGTGAACTTCCCAGCGCCACCCCACCGCCTCATATATTTGTTCTCGTTTCCTGGTTATTCATTCCGAATTTAAGTTTGTAAAATTCTTTTTATGTGAATTGATAATAAATCACAGGTAATCAATATCCTGGGTACATTTCATCCCAATTTAGCCCCATGCGCCGAACATATGAGCAACGATGAGGTTTTAGAAAAGATGGAAACAAAAAGCAAATTTACTTAACATAAGAAAGAGACAGTTGAAATTTATGGGGTACATAATAAGGAAAGGGGGCTTGGAAAATTTGATACTCATAGGATAGATTGATGGACAGACGAAAACAGTGCATAATATACTTGATGAGCTTAAGTAAATGGAAGGCGGAACAGTGTTTAGGAGAAATAAAAACAAAGAAAAAATTTATTACTAGCTCCAAAAAACAGGAAATTGTGGAGAGCCACGATCATCTAAAAACTGTGGGGGACATGGCAATTAAAGAAGAACTTTAACCCAAGCATTCAACAGCCAGTGAGAGAAAATAATAGATAAAAACTCAACCGTAATAAGTGCTATACTTGACGCCTTTTTACATCCACTCTCAAAATTACTGATTTGACAATCAATTACGAAAACCAAAGAGTATACCCTCGACCTGAAAAACAAATTGGTTCAGGTTTACAAAAGTATTATGGGGAAAAGCTTTTATGCAGTTTGACATATTTTATTCCGCCATCTTATCCGTAAATGGGAAGAAATTGGTAGTGTACAAGCGTTTGCAAGATGGAGTCGTCCAAAATAAATTTCAATAAAAACAGGTGACCTTAAAGTCAAGAGTTACAGAGGAAAACTGCATAATCTATCTAACGAACTTGTGATGATAGAACAGGGATTAGGAGAGATAGCGAAAAGGCTCAATTTACTACTAATCAACAAAGGGCATTAAATTGTTGAGAGCCGTGATGGGCAAGACACAAAGAAGAAAAAGAATATTCATTTTTCTTATTTAATTAATATTTCCCGTACTGAACTGTTTTACGGAAGCTAATCGAGAAGGCAGATATAATCAAATCAATTTCGGAATCATTAATCAGAAATATATAAGCCCATATTTGGGTTCTTTCAGGACGTGGGTGATTATGGCTCTCCACATCTTCTTATTCTTTGGAGCTCAAAACAATGTATGCCTCCTTACTGTCCGTCCAAGTCCCGGCTTTACCATTCGTTTACACAGGCTCGAAGTTTCCCTCTGCTCCACTTGTTTTCACTATGTTCTGGGAGTATGAAATTCTCCAAGCTTTCATTCCTCATTATGCATCCTAGAATTTCCAGCTTTTCTTCCTGACTTTAAATAAGTGTCAGTTTCGTTCATGTTTATCGTAAATCTTCCTTGTTGGTCACGTTTTCTGGGAATGGTATTTTCAGAATCCGCATGTCACTGGTAAGGAAATTATGCAGTACTCAGTACCATGTAAATGAGCTGATATTCTATAGCAGTTCAACATACTTTTATGTAGAAATTGTCCTGTTTCGTAATACTTTGTTTAGCTTTTGAAAGGCACCTTCGCTATTTTACTGCGCCTATGGATTTGTTTCACATAATTTAATTAAATATGGATCTAGAGAGAGAGAGAGAGAGAGAGAGAGAGAGAGAAAGAGAGACTTTAGGTGGAAAAGAAAACCGAACATACGAGGGTCGGCAAATCTGTCAAAATCAATAAGAATGTTATATATATATATATATATATAGGCAGGAGTTAACGGTTTTTTGCCGACATCAACAGACTTTCGCATTAGATAATTAGCATAAAAAAAAAAAAAAAACATAGCTAAGTAAAATTCTAAAAAGCTCAGCCAAACCCTTAAATAGGAAAAACCCCTTTTTGTCGTCATAAAAAAAAAAAAAAAAAAAAAAAACCGAAATTCAATGCAAAGCGATCTGTATATTAAACACCCACTTAAATAAACAAATAAATAAATAGATAATCAGATAGACAAGAATAAGAGACAATTCTCCAGACACAGAACGACTGTTGGCGCGCCATAAAAATATCCTTCACTGGGAACCAACTAAAGGATGACCGTAAACATTAGCCTTGAAATGGATACCCTACCCAACCTTAGCAAAACCTTTCAGAGGATGATGAATCTACTGATAAGAATTAACTCCCTGACCACTTAAAGAATGAAAATAGTATAGCCACTCCTACAATAACAAATTCTGTAAAAATACACGTAAACCGAGAGATAGCTTATTCCTAAAATTTCGCTTGAAGATGAAACGTGACTAAACACCTCAATCCAACTTAATTTTATTAATTATTTGGATGATTTCGGCTCACGTTTTTGAAACATGAGAACTCTTATGTAGCGAAGGAATCATATTTTTAAACAAAAAATATTATTATAATATAAGCTCTACTTCTGTATGGAGCACTGTTTTTTAAAAATAAAAACAAAAATACTAAGGAACCCCGGATTATGCACCCAACGTGTTCTTTTCTATTTTCTGCATACCTGCACAAGGATATATATATATATATATATATATATATATATATATATATATATATATATATATATAAAAAGATAGGAAAAAACTGAAATAATGAAATAATAAACAGGCTGAAATAGATAGATAGATACAGAGTGCGATGGATAAATTGTCTAAATAAGGCAAAAATGAAACTAACACTGAAATCTCATTTCAACAGATATATTTACCAAAATTACACAAAAATATCTTGAGATACTAAAGAGTAAATTCATTCAATAAAATCGCCATTGGCTTAAACCACGGCCTCCAGAAAACTTCTGAATCTCTTGCCACTCTTCTGGACCGTTCCCTTGTTTAAGTTGGTTAATGCTAACATAATGCTTGCCTTCAGTTCATCTTTTGTGTTCCAAGGAGTTCTGATGTTCTCTCGCTAAAATGCGCCATACACATAATAATCATGTCTGGGGTGTAAGGGGTGACGTGGTCCCAGAAATTAATCACAGCCATAACTGGGTTCCCCTACTTGTTTCTCATGGTGCAGGTTCATGTTGTCAGGCTTAGGGTCTACCAGAAGCCACCCTCTTTATCCAGTGCAGCGCTACCTCCTAAATGCACTTGATGTAGGCGTCCGTGTTGAGTCTGATGGCCCGTGGGAAGATGAATGGAGGCATAACGTCATCATCACTAGATATCACTTCAAACATCTTCCTGATTACCCATAAGACTCATCGAACACATTCAGGATCCTGACACTCTTCCCGGTGCAGTCGACAAAAAACAAAAACAAACAAGGCGCATGCGCGAATTTAAAAATTTACAATGCCGACAATTTACCCATCACCCCCTGTATAAAGGTAGATAGATATGGAAGGTGATATATATATATATATATATATATATATATATATATATATATATATATATATATATATATATATATATATATATATATATATATATATATATATATATATATATATATATATATATATATATATATATATATTTTAAGAAATGGACAAAGGCCGACATTTTATTTATTAAAGACATTTTTTTAATGTTTAACTTTTTTTTTTTTATAGATACAAGTATTTAAGTAAATGCTCTGTTTATAATAAACAGTATTAAATAACATTTACCGGCCTGAATGTCCGAGAAATTTTCATAGAAAATATTCGTCCCTTGACAGGATTCGAACCTGCATCCTATACGGATATATAGGCACGCCGGGCTAAATGGCGGTTCCGTATAGGATGCAGGTTCGAATCCTGTCAAAGGACGAATATTTTCTATGAAAATTTCTCGGACATTCAGGCCGGTAAATGTTATTTACTACTGTTTATTATAAACAGAGCATTTACTTAAATACTTGTATCTATAAAAAGAACGTTAAACATAAAGAAAATGTCTTTAATATATATATATATATATATATATATATATATATATATATGTGTAAAGACACGGGAGAGAGATAGTAGCGGACTGTGATAGATACTTGTGTATTATGATGATATTTTTGTGTCACTTAGCAAAGTGAGTTAATTGAAATACATTGAAATAGCTTAATGCGTTAGGAAGGCATTGAAACCTTTTTTCAAAATTAAGAATGAAACCTAAAAAAGCCTTCATTTATAAAATGAGTTGTTCATTAATTAAATTTCGTCGCTTTCGGGTTAAAAATTCAATAATCATTTATATTACATTAAATATTCAACAGCAAAATATCTAACTCAATTCACGCAGATTTTCGTCTTATTCACATCTCTCGCTAATCTCGAAGTCCTGTTTTTGAGGGGAAAGAAAGGGATATATTTGAAACCTTATCCTACCTTCATTTGAAAGCGACGTCGACTGAGGATTCGAGATTTTCCTTGTCAAACTTTTAAGCTATTTTAGGTAAGAAAAATCTTTTACTTTAATGTTTAAGGTAACTCTGATAATCTCTCGTTTCGCCATCAGATACGCTCCTAGACACACACATATATATATTACTTCAGTCAGTATTATAGTGGATACTCCATAGCTGAAATAGACGCGACGTTTTTATTTATTGAACTGTGTGTATTACGTCTTCTTGATCTGCGCATTCGAAAATTCTTAGTAAAGAAATATCAGTTGGCAGGCAGGGATCGAACGTGCGCACTCCTTTGTAGTGGAAACCGTTGTTTCATAAAATGTAGATTACCGCACAGCCACGAAGACTGAATGAGCAAAGTCCGACTTTCTATTTTTGATCCCGACAATTAAATTTATTAAGAATTAATTTTTTTTATTTTAAATAATTTTTTATATATATATATATATATATATATATATATATATATATATATATATATATATATATATATATATATATATATATATATATATATATATTAGGTTGGTGCAAAAATAATGACGTAATACTGTCGTTTTTTGACGTTAAAAATACGTCAACAAACGACATTATTACGTCATTATTTTTGCACCAACCTAATATATTTATATATGTATATATAGATATATATATTAGCAGTATAACCGGTTTTCGACTGGGTGTTTCATTACTGCGAATTTTTGCCGTTCAATTGGAGCACCTTAAATTTAAAGTCAGCCCATCCGAAAATCAATATTAGTAACATCAAGTGAATGCAATTGAGGCACATCCCCAAATGAGGGTAACAATTTGAATGGGGTGGGGGTCCTAAAAAGTAACGTCTTTGCACGTTCATAATAATAATAAAATACGATAATTTTTATTTATAATATATATTTTTTTGTAATTCAAATAATCTATTGCACGCTGTTTTTTGCTGACATTAAATTTTGACTTTGATTTTTGCGCAAAGTGTAAAAAAATTTTTTTTTTTGAGTTTTCACATTCAAGGTTGTAATATTTTCCGGCGAATTTGGATTCAAATCCGGCACAGAAGTATTATCTATCAAACGAAGAAAAATTTCATCGAAATCGGATGAAAACTGTGAAAAGGTATAAAGAACATCCGATCACACACACACACACACAAACACACACACATTTTGAGAATTATATATATATATATATATATATATATATATATATATATATATATATATACTTAAGTTATGAAAAACTTGGTAATACGTATGGGAAATCCCAAGGAGGATGAAATCCTGAGAGCTCAATGTAAATCAAGAGCTAATATTTTTTGACATCTAAATTACTATCAAACATTAAAATCTACTTTTTACATAAATTGCTAAAAACTTACCAACTATCTCCTAAATATGTAAAACCCATTTAAAGCCTCTTTCTCTTTACTTCCCTCTCCCTCTTCTTTTTCCTTTTTCTTTTCTCTCTTCTCCCCTCCTATTTCAATATATCACTTCCGTTAAGCTAACCGTTTTAATAGATCTTGGTTTGGTCACTCCTCCTCCCACAATACTAAGTATGATTAAGAGAGATATTAAATTAAACCCTCCCTAAATTCTACCATGTCTCTCTAACTACTCGTATTACACTTTCTGTTAAATTACAAAAACTTACACTACCCATCAATTTTCATTTCATTTTTCGTTTCATTTTTGGAAGTGTTATATGATGATCCTGAGTCCTTTAAAAGGGCTCATGTGAAATAAATTATTATAATGGAATCTTAAAGTGGTCTGTTTTTCTTTAATATATATATATATATATATATATATATATATATATATATATATATATATATATATATATATATAAAACGTTAATCTGGAGACCGTAGATGAAGCCAATGACGATTTTATTGAATGAATTTACTCAAGATATTGTTTGTGTAATTTTGGTAAATATATCTGTTAAAATGAGATGCCATTGTTATTTTCATTTTTGTGTGACTTAGACGATAATTTATTCATCGAACCATTTATATATAATGGTAATGTTCGCAGTTTTCTTATAAGGGAAACATTCCACATTCATTGCCTGAGTAGTTAGTGATACTGTCGGTTGAAATTTATAAACTCTTTCTCTTAAAACAATTTTCCATGCTAATAGATCTCTCAAATTCAGTAGAAGGTAAGTACAGATGGGTTTTTCCCCCCTTGCCTTTTGTTTGGGGAAGTGTGCAACGTTAGCATCTCGAATATGTTCTTATTCTTTCTTTGAGTCAAATGCGCTGCACATTTTAGTTGTAGCCGCTTTTGAAATTTTTGAAGAGATCTGGTTTTTGTTATGTCGTACAGTTCTTTGCGATTCTGTAGCGCCACTCCACAAGTTTCGTGGAAAGAGGATCCTCGCTGATAAATATACAGGCCCACACACACAGACACAGGGACACACACATAACTAAAGAATACACCATAAATTGTAACATTATTTGAATTGCTGATATTACACACACACACACACACACACACATATATATATATATATGACAAAATATGCTATATAAATTTCTATATATCAGAATAACATTAGGTAACTGAATGACAAGTGAAAAAAGTTCTGTGTTTCAGTGTTTCATTATCTGCTGTCCTAGAAAACGAATTGCATTACATAATTTTTTCTCCTTTGGCATTCAGTTGCCTAATACATACATACAAATATATATATATATATATATATATATATATATATATATATATATATATATATATATATATGGCCTGAAGATTGCGTTTAAGCATGAAACAGATTGTCACAGGTAGGGTCTTGACGTCAATGCTCACTTTTATATTTGTATACGCTTTATCCACTCATAAACACATACCAAACTATATTTTTATGATATATATATATATATATATATATATATATATATATATATATATATATATATATATATATGAATGAAAAGATTGCTTCACTTTTAAATATCAATTCAAAAATCCAATTCTTTTCTTCGAAATAAAATTTTTCATCGAAGTTAAATTAATGTATTAATGGTTTATGTAGAAGTTGTTATGTTACATTATTAATTAAATTGTAATATTTGTTACTTTTTATCATTAATCAAATTATAATATTTTAGTTAGTATGTTTAATTAACATTTTAATTGATTTATTATGTTATATTATTATTAAAGTAAAAAAATTTAATATTTCTTAATATGATTGCATCGACACATTTCATTCTTCTTATTTAATTGTCTAATTTAATTATTAAATCTTAAATTAGAAATAATATGAAATAATGCATCAATGCTGATAAAATAATTTACAACTGGAAGAAATATCTACAGCTGGAAAAAAAATGAAAGACTTAAGCAAAAGCAAAATTACATGAACGTCCGCGTGTAAAAACGTTAAATTCATGAATACTCACGTGTGCAAAACGGTGTAAAAAGCGGATTGAGAAAGACGCAGAACAAATGGAATAAATTGAAAAAATTAAAAATATCGTTTAAAATCACAAGCCCTGAAGACTAGAAATTTTACCAAGAAACTTCGAAGTCGGGATAAAATTGATATTTTAAAAGTTAAGTAATCTTTTCATATAATATTATTTACGCCTTATTTTTAATATTATTTTAATGTTCTTAATATATATGTGTGTGTGTGTATATATATATATATATATATATATATATATATATATATATATATATATATCTGCTGTTTCATAAATCTTATACACACACACACACATATATATATGTGTGTGTTTGTGTGTGTGTGTACCTGTGTGTATCGTGTGTGTGCCTGTGTGTATGCGTGTGTTTGTGAGTGAAAGTATAAGATAGGAAGGTTTTATTTAACGAATTTTGCTAATAAGGATCGGCTGTTTCCCTGAATAATCTACGTTTTCGTATTTACACTGGCACCAAAATTTACCAGTTTCGTTTTGGAATAAGCAACCTGCTCTACTACCAAGTAAACCAAAATATTGTTCTTTCTATATGGTTTTGCGTGTGTGTATTTGAAATATTGTTTGATTCTTCTTATCATCTTTTCAAAGCCGATCTAAAAAACGGCATCAAGTTCTACAAGAACTTTGCAAAATTAGTTTTGAATTTCCTCCAGATTGCTTTTCCTCTTCCTCTTTCTCCTTCCTAGAAAGGTTTCCGTTCCACGTCAGGCAGAGGAGTTCGATTCCTTTGACGACCACTTTTTTTTTAAAATTTCACAAGGCAGGCGTGCACAGCATCAGGGCAAAGATGTTTCAAAATTTACATAAACATAAACATATGATAAACGGATGCACACAAAAAAATACAATATTACATGCACACACAGACAAAGAAGAACAGACAAACATACACACATCAGAGGAGGTGCTGAAAAGCTCTCGCCCAAATCAATGCAGCTCTTCCAAATTCCGATGTTTATTAATTTTTGGCACAGAAACAATCACAGAAATATTAGCACTAACCGCAAATATAAAGATGACATATCTGAATATTCAGTATGTATATATATATATATATATATATATATATATATATATATATATATATATAAATGGTAGCTGGTCTTTCATATTTGGGAGCGGCTAGCTAATCCCTGTTGCAGATGCTTGTTCAGGCACATTTGCGTTTGGTTAACAGCCAGAGATCCAAAATGTGGTTTATACTGCAACTATACTGAGCAGACGTTAGTCACAGTTTCTGGGAGAGAGCATGTTATCTAGTGTGATCAACTATTTGAACAAGGCCACTTGTGGCTTCCTGCTAGCACAGCTATCGACGGCCAACAAAAGTTACGTACAAGGCTTGGGTCGGTCAAATCGTGGTAGGGTTTTCAGGCACTTTCCAAAGGTGCCGCACGCTGGGATCGAACTCGGTCCAGTCCGATAACATCAGGAAGTCACTTCCCTAACAAATTGAACCGGGGTCTCATGGCCAGAAAGCGAACGTTCATTATATATATATATATATATATATATATATATATAAATTCCCAAGAGGATAGAATCTAGGTAGAACTCAATGTCTAGGACAGAGTAAGAATGTAATATATGAGGCTCATATATATATATATATATATATATATATATATATATATATATATATATATATATATATATATATATATTTCTGTGTGTGCATGTGTGTGTGTGGTTAAGAAAAATGTGAAATTATCACTTAGTTGGTGTTATATTCAGCACTCCGATTCCAGAGTTTCCTAAACGAAACTTATTGTAATCATTCATCAGGAGGTTTTCTTTGGAACATATGTATACTATGTGTATACAGGTAGGAGAACACAGTGAATCTGTACATATATATGTATATATATATATATATATATATATTCACTGTAAGTGCTATCTGATGACCCGGCTTCTTTTAAAAGGGCTCTGTTGAAATAAATTATTATATTGGAACCTTAAAGTGGTCAGTTTTTCTTTAATATACATACATATATATATATATATATATATATATATATATATATATATATATATATATATATATATATGGGGCGTAGGCATGTATATATGCATATGTGTGTGTCTGTGTTTGCGTGTATTTACATAGACATAATCGGCATAATATACTTACGGAGGCATAATAGAAAAGCAGTCCCAAAAATTTTGCGACACGAACTGGTTTCATGCAAGACATTTTTCCACTGACCCGAGCAGGCGTCGTTGGAGAGTCACGCGCATGAAATATCACAATAAAAGAAAAATCGTGATTGTCACTAAAATGAAAAAAAAACTGCTTTAATAGATTATAAATGTGTATATTTATAAAGTGTATATCGTACCTATGTAATATTCACACATAATATATGTTGTGAAAATGAGTAAGATATACAAATTAACTTGCTTACTACATATATAAGATATTCACCGTCACTTGACTTAAAATATTTTTGCCCTTCCTTGCCTTTAAAGGAGTGCCCTTTGCCGTGCTGATGTTGCTACATGCCTTACTTCTTGCCTATCTCAAACTGCGAATTTTTTCTAAGCTCTATACTAAACATTAAATCTGTTACGAAAAAAGAACTAAAGAAAAAAGAACTAAACTAAATGAACACAAAACGATCAGCTTTAAAAAAGGAAAAAAGAATGTTAACAAATACTTTTTCACACCCAAACCAGTTCTGCGAAATCAGAATCAACGTTGAGTTTAAGCAAGCGAATGAGCCAATTCGAGTAAAGTGCCATGTAGATTAAATTTTTCCCACTTGTGACGAATGCATGATTTTTTTGCATGATAGCATGCTAGTTAACATTCGTGTCAGTCAGCTGTTGGCTCTCACGCTGGCCAATAGAATCTTCCTGACTATTCGTGGCAGCCAGCTATAGGCTCTCACTCTGGCCAGTACAAAATGGCCGCAAACTACATGAAATGTGCCGTAGAAGCATGAAAAAATCGATTATTTCCACTATCGATGGCAGTTGGGAAATTCAAAGTCGGTCTTGGCCTTCTCGCTAACTTGGAGCATGTGCATGTAAATTTGGGGGCAAATGCTTTGAAAATTGCGGCCGTGCCTTCGTCACACACACACGCACACACACACACACACACACACGCACAAACATACACACACTCGCACACACATCCTGCCTTTTATAGATAGAGATGTTAATGTGTATTTGGGCAGCAACCTTACTTTTAAACATCTTTCATTAAAAATATGGAAGACAAGGAAGATTTAATTTAGTTTAGTTTTTCCAGCATCCTTACGTTTTTCCGTTTCATAGGAGTAAGGGAGTACAGAAATTTTCCACCCAAGCGCTTTAGGCCCCTTCTTTAGCCATTTTCAAGTTGTCTTTTGTTTTTGACGTTGTTAGATTTTCCTCATGATTTGACTGTTTAAGTTGTATTTATTTTTGTGTTGTTTCGAATAGAAGCGTTTATTCCAAGTCTTCGCTTATTGAGCGCGGCTGGAATTTGCATGAGCATCTTTCTATTTAAAAAAAAAATCTTTCAGTACTTCATTTTCACAGTTAGATAAGGTGTGCGTGATAGTAGGAGAGAGATATTGAATATACATGGCCTCTCTAATAGCGAGATGTTTCCGATAATGTGATTTTTATAGAGTTTTAGTGTTTTCGACCAGTGGTTACATTACACACACACACACGCACACACACATTATATAATAATAATAATAATAATAAGAAGAAGACGAAGAAGAAAGAAAATGGAATGAACACCACCCAGACCCGGTTACGGTGATAGGACTTGTTACAGTTATATGGGACTACACGATACACACTGACAAAACAATCAAAGCCAACCGCCCAGATATTGTTATTAAAGATCACAAACAAAAAAAGTGCCTCCTTATTGATATGGCAGTCCCGGCTGACTGCAATGTATCTTTGAAGATATTCAAAAAGCTCTCAAAATACAAGGACCATGAAATGGAAATCTCGAAAATGTGGTATATTGGAACATCAACAATCCCTGTTGTAGTTGGAACCCTAGGACTGGTTGGAAAAGATTCCAGTAGACTAATTGAAGGGATTCCTGAAAGTCCATGCCTCAAGGAGATACAAAAAATTGTTCTGACAAGTACAGCCCACATTTTACGAAGGGCTTTATCTATGTAATATTTTATTTTGTCAGTGGAAAGTGTCATGATGCCATTTCTAACCTTAGGTCCCTGGGCGGGACCAGGAAAGAATGTGTAAACGCCAGAAATCAAAGAAAATAATAATAATAATAATAATAATAATAATAATAATAATTTGATCCCAAGCAGGATGACAATGTTACTAGAATGCAGCGCGTTATATGGAGTGAAAACGAATAAAAATGAGAACATTGAATAGAGGGAGCATTGAGGAAACGGCAAAAAAGGAACGGGTTTCAAGAAGACAGAAGATAGCGATTGATGTAATATTTCAATTTTTGAAAATCGTATTTATCCGGAAACCAGAAATCGGAAGGTGTGTAATGCGAGAAAAAATGTTAGAGTAGAAATGTCGTTTGTATCTACTTAGTTCAACAGTAACACGGTGTGACCTAGTTGCCAATCAAGTAGCCCGCTCAAATTCATGCAGTCCTGGCACCAGCAGTCGCCCAGACTATTCGCAGCAGTTGCCATGGAAATATTTGTAGAACTGGCAAAGGGAAATCACTTCAGGTCGGTGAAACGTATTGCAGACACTTCTTTAGATTTTGTCAAGAATATCGAGATTCTCAGTAAGAACAGAAGACCAGATGCGGCAACACTATTCAATATACAGACAAATGGCAAATTTATAAATGGGCATTATAGATTCTGACGAGAAAGTTTTGTTTAGGCGCGACACAGACAACCAACATTCCTTACACAAGACGTAGCAACTGACTCGATATCATCGCTGCATTTCATGTCAGTGGAAAACACGAGGCCAAGAAAGCATAGAGTTGTTCTCCAGGAGTTTAATATCTGTCATCCAGATGTTAGACAGAATAGGTTTTCTGTGGTGATTAAATGAAAGCAGTCTTCTTTTGGATAGATTAAAATTTACAAGACATTTATTATCCCGGTTAATCACTGATTGGAAGTCCGAGTTTATTTTATGGGATCTGTTGTATTTGGTATTGAAGCAGGAATAAAGATACTGTCATCTGCATAAATACCTGGATGGGATATATATATATATATATATATATATATATATATATATATATATATATAATTATTTATTTAAAAATTATAACATAAATATGTTATAAAATCACTACAAAAATAGCCATTTTGTTTCAACACCTCCGGTGTCTTATAAAGTGATGATGTTGAATGTAAAATAAATGGTTTTAAAAGTTTCAAATTAATTAACGATGCTTCGCAAGGGGAAAACGTTGTTACAAAACCTAGAATAGAATAGTAATTGTTGGTTATTGGAATTTATTCCGTATACACCAATCATATACATGGATATATATATATATATATATATATATATATATATATATATATATATATATATATATATATATATACAGTAACAATAAATTATGTATTATCCGAAATAGTTGTTTGGTAAATCAACACTACACAGCCTGAAGATTGCGCCAAGCGTGAACCTCGGAGTCGTAGTGATTTGATAAAGAACACATTTTGGTAATATATTCATTATTAAAAAAGTTCTGTGAAATGATATTGAGTAGTACAGCATGCCGTTTCTAAATTTCTGGCGGATTGAATTACGTCATGTTACTCTTTTTTCTTACAGTCGGTGCCCAACTGACCCTACTATAGTGTGTAATCGACAAAATCAAAAACAAACAACGCACATGCGTGAAATCAAAAATATAAAATGGTGACAGTTTAGCACTCTGCGTAAGATTTCGTTGAAGTCTACGCCCACCTGTGACATTCTTCAGGTCATATATTAATTACATACACTCTTTTATATTGATCCGTTTAACCCATAAATATAGCTTACCATCAAAATCTATTCTTATAATATCTAAATAAAGCTCGTTTGCTAAAGCGGCTAATCATTCCCTTTTGTAGTCGCCAGTTCAGCCAGATTTTTTTACTCAAAACCTATAGAGCCCCACCTGTTGTTTATGCTGAAATTATGCTGAGCAGATCTTATTGACAAGTTCTAGGAGACACTGCATAATCTGACATGACCAGCAGTTTGAACAAAGCCAGTACCTTCAAACACTCAGCCTTCTTCCTGGTGCAATCATCGGCGGTTTCTAAATAATTTCACTCACAGCATTTAGGCGCTTTTCAATGCTGCAGCAGACATAGCGTTCACATCAAGAAGTCACTTTCTTCCTGACATATTGACCTTGGTGAGATCCGAAGGCGAGTCACATAGCTGGACGGCGAAAGTTCTAACCATCGGTTACACACACACACACACATATATATATATATATATATATATATATATATATATATATATATATATATATATATATATATATATATATATATGTATCATATTTAAGCTTAGCACACACACACTTACAGTTTAGCACAGACACACACACACACACACACATATGTAGTGATTTTCCAAGCGTTGCTCAGATGTGGCACAAGTCCGAAAGTATGGAGTACCCAGTGATAATCGAACTCACTACTCAGTCGCAATTGTTCTAGTGAGACAAGCTTGCTAACCATTACACAATATCGTATATATATGTGTCATTTAATTTTAATACACACACACACACACACATATATATATATATATATATATATATATATATATATATATATATATATATATATATATATTTGAATATATTTGAAACGGTACAGAAGCGTATTAAGGCATTAAAAACAAGAAATTTTATATTATGGACCATGATAGATTTAAAATAAAACAAACACCAGTCGACCGGTTTCGTCCCCTCTCATCAGAACTGTTAACGGGGAAATTATGAGGAAAAGAAAAAGAAGTCTGTTATGCATGACATGAAGGATTGGACAGGAAGAAATAAATTATTATAAAAGTTATACCAACCAAGATGCTAGAAACGCAGCACAGCAAGTCCAAGCAAACAATCTCTTTGTTTACAAAGAGTAGGTTGCCTGAACCTGATGTAAAGCGTCTCTAACACCTTAAGATGGAATAGCGAGTGCGAACTGGCCAAAACAGAAAACCAGTTCACACTGAAAATTCAACGCACAAGTAGGATTCTTTATAAAGTGATCCGCAATCGAAGACCCATACGTGTTACGAATGGTATCACCCAAAGAAAATCTTTTATTCAGTATTATAGCAGGTACGTGTTGTTTAATTCTAACGTCCAACCGCGGTGTCGTTCTACCTATGTAGTCGCATCCACAACTACATTTGAAATGATAAATAACAGAGTTAATATGGTGGGGGGTAGAACATCTTTACACATAGATGAAAGTACGGACTTAGTTTGAAAACAAAGAGATTGTTTGCTTGGACTTGCTGTGCTGCGTTTCTAGCATCTTGGTTGGTATAACTTTTATAATAATTTATTTCTTCCTGTCCAATCATTCATGTCATGCATAACAGACTTCTTTTTCTTTTCCTCATAATTTCCCCGTTAACAGTTCTGATGAGAGGGGACAAAACCGGTCGACTGGTGTTTGTTTTATTTTAAATCTATCATGGTCCATAATATAAAATTTCTTGTTTTTAATGCCTTAATATATATATATATATATATATATACGCCGAAATAAACAAACAGTGAAATATTTGTTAAATTGCAAAAAATAGTAGTGACATTGACGTACCTTTATTCAAAACTGATAAATACGCCACTATCGTGAAAGAATTGTCAGAATTTGAAAAAAGTCCTTATAGCCATTTTAAATCAGATAACGTTAAAAAAAAAAGCAAGAATTTATTCCAGAAGAAATTGTCAACGGATTTTGGGGAGCTGAAATAATTAAAGAAAATTTTTATTATGGGCGACAAAACGAAGAAATTATATGCAATGAGCCCAACGACGTACAGAAAGAGTCACAGAGGAAAGTGACTAAAATCTATAAAAAGGCTCCTCCTTCTTACGTGGAGGATATTAACACAGAAGCCAAAGAAGTCGCAACGACGTTTGGCATTAACGCCAAATTTAGGATATTAGTCGAAAAGCAAGCCTTCTTGTCAGTAAAGGACCACAAAGAAAACTTTTCTCAGCAGCCCATCATTCTACTTGATAAACCCAACAAAAACAGTGCTTGATATTATAAGCCACAAAATTGTAATGGACGCTTGTGAACTACTAAAGGTGGCTTCGCAAGCCAACCAGTGGAAGAGCATGTCAGATTGCATTTGGTGATTTGAAAACATTCCCAACAAGAGTAATAAAGTGTTCATCAAATATGATAATAAGGATTTCTTTCCTTCTATTACTGAAAAGAATTTATTGGAGGCCTTGATGTTCGCCAAGAACTTTGCTTAAAGCCCGAACATATTAAAATAATCCTATATTGACGTAATTCATTTCTATTTCCTGGTAGTGAAGCGTGGATTAAGAAATCTAAAGCTGGTAATTTTGATGTCCCCTCAAGGATCGTTCGACGGGGCAGAGGTGACTGAATTGATGAGAATATACATCTTAAGTAAGGTAAATAAAATTGTCCACATCGAAAGCCATGGATCGATGGTGGTACCGAATAATAGAGGAAATTTTACAAGCGTAGCTCATGTGGCAATCAGGAAAAAGCTATACAGGATATTTAAAGATCACAATTTCAACATCACTGTGGAGATCAAAGGAAAGGTAGTCCAGTTTTGGACATAAAATTAAACTTGTTGACTAGAAACATCTCTCCTTTCATAAAACCTAATACGGCTTTAAGATATATTAATATGGCATCCAAACATCCGTCAAGTGTAATTAAACATATCCCGTTAAGCGTAAAATGAAGTTTGTCAAAAAATTCTTCAAATGAAGAAATATTCAACGACAGAAAGAAAATATATATATCTGCCTTAAGAGAGGGAGGAGCATAACGCTGGCCTGTGTTTCAAGGGCAAACCAAAGCCAAGAACAGATGATAATAGAAAAAAGAAAAAGAAAAAAGGAACATCATCTGGTTCAGCCAACCCTTTAACATACAAGTAAAAACAAATATAGGGAAAATGTTATTTAGTCTTCTAAATAAACACTTCCCTAAAGCGTCCGGGCTGTACACGTTATTTAACTGTAATACAGTCAAATTGAGTTACATTTGCACTAGCAACAAAGGAAATATTATCAAAAAGAGTGAACAAAAAAAATTCAAACCTAGAAGAGGACGTGAGAGGAGAAAACAAGGTACTTTGTAATTGTAGGATAAAAATAATTGTCCGTTAAATGGGCTATGTTGTACAGAACAGTTATTGTGCCGAGTTAGAAAGTGACAATGCAAAAATACATTGGTTGCAGTGAGGGCTAGTTTAAAAAGGTGTGGTATAAAAATACCTCATCATTTAGAATTCCAGAACGCAAGTTCAATGCAAAGCTGACAAACCACTATTAGAGCTTTGGGGAAAAAACAGAAGCACGGTGATTAAATAGGGTATTTTTCGGAATTTAAAGGATAACAAAGTGAATTGCAACACGTGTAGCCTGTGTCAGGAAGAGAAGCTAGTAATTGCAACATACAAGGCTGGTAGTGAGTTGGTGAATGCGAGGTCTGAGATCATGTCCAAATGTAGACACGCCAGGAAGTTAATTTTAGGGTTATACGAACCAGGATGAATTTTGAATTTATTCCCTTCCACTTTAATTTAATTTTTTTTTAATTATTTTATATTTTTTTCCCACTACAACTCACCCCCCATCACTTCCGGTGTCAGATGAAGGCATTTAAGTTCTTGCGTTGCCCCTGATTGATTCACTGAACAAACCAGCTAACGAAACTTTGGCGACCGAAACCGCGGTCATGTACTGTACGATTTAATTTTTATGATTTCCACTTCACAAGTAAAAAATTGAACTTTCAGATACACACAACAATTTTGTATTAGAAAAAGAATGAAAACATGGTGCAATATATATATATATATATATATATATATATATATATATATATATATATGTGTGTGTGTGTATAGAAAGAGAAAGAGAAAGAGAGATATGTTAAACTTAAATATGAGAAGAAATTGTGTACAAAATTTAAATACGATATATACACACCTAAATCACACGCACACACACATATGTGTGTGCGTGCGTGTCTGTGTGTGTCTGTGTGTTATTTAGGTGTGTATATATCATATTTAAGTTTCGCACACAATTTCTTCTCATACATTCGCTCACTCGATTTCTTTTAAGAGTTTGTTTCTGATTTTTGTCCTTTCTTGGTTCCACATTGTATCGTTCATAACAGGTTGTCAAATTGATAGATGGCAGAGGTCAGTGTGGCAAGTTCGTTGTGCGAGTGGCGACCCGAGATGGATATCCACTGACTTTCCGAAGCACCATTCCCTTTTTTTTGCATTTGTTTATTTTCTTTACAAAGAAAGAGACAATACATTGCCAGTTGTCGAGTTGCCAATTTCGGAACGGACGCGCTGGGACGGATAATTCAGAAGTCCCGCCGAAGGGAAGGAAAGGACACTTTTGGGCGAACGGGACTAGAGATGCTCAATTGTGAACATTAAGTCTATCTTTAACAGAAAAAAAATAAACACCTTTATATAAAACTCCACATAATCCCAATATGAGCCTAGGCAAAGACAAAACATTACGGTAATTTTATGTGGGCAATTGTGTATGTTTATATATAGAAGTTACATTTTGACTCTCTCGCTCTCTCTCTCTCTCTCTTTCTATATATATATATATATATATATATATATATATATATATATTATTATTATTATTAGTAGTAGTAGTAATCTTATAAGTATAAGAAACTATACTTGTTAGGTAAACCTTCGGTGTCTTGATTTTCAAATAATCAAACCAATACCAAAGGGAACAAAAGGTATATATAAAAAAGAAAGAACCAAGAACATGTACGTTAGCCGAAAATAATCGTCTAGCATGGAAGTCCAAAGCCTAAAGAAAAGAAAAAACGATACGAGTACGCAAAATAACTAAATAAAGTGCTCAATACAATGAGTAGAGCAGACCTAGTTAAACCTAGAGAGCCAGACAGACCTACCAAGGTTTCACCTTAACGGGTCGTCAGGGAAGACTGGCTAAAAGGTTTAACTATATATATATATATATATATATATATATTTATTTATTCAGAATTTCTTCAGCCATACATTGAACAATATAGACATATTGTATCTACTTATTTTTATACTGATCCTTTCCAATCAGTTTCTTAATGTTGAGATGAAATTTAAGGAAGTCACTGTAGTTTTTTTTTCACCAAGTACTTTCCACCATCTTCAGGTTCAAATTACGATGACAAACTTATTGTAATTGAAATAAAATCTGCATTTCTTTGTCATGTTGATTTTTTTTTATAAACACGAGAGAAAACGCTCTACTATAATTATTTTAAAGATTATCTGTTATAGTTATGGAATTGTTTTTCAAGACATGCGTTTCAATATAATGCAGGTGGACGGAAATTGGTAGAAATGTAAAATAGTTTTAGTATATAAATGTTATATGAACATTAATATGTTTCTGCTATATTAGTAATAATTATTGTCGAATGTTGGTTGGTTGATTTTGATATAGATAGCCTGAAGAAGTCGAAGTTTTTATTTATTATTTTCGTGGTGTTTTATATTGGTATTGTCAACAAATATTTTTCTGTTTTGTGAAAATGTTGTGCAGCAGAAATTGTATCCGACAAATGAAGTGCAAGACACCTCGATAATGTTTTGGTCGTCTATCCAACATATTTATATAGTTTTTTTTTAATCAGAGATACAATCTCCTAAAGGAAATGTAAACGTATATATAAGGTTATTTTTTTCCAAAACACTAGTTGCCGGAGAAGAGTTATTACATATGAGTAAGCTGGTTGGGTTAAATATAGTATAATATATAATTATTTTTTATTTATTTTTTACAGAAATCAGTGCGTAATATATTAGTACAGATGAAATTATATATATATATATATATATATATATATATATATATATTGTTACTTTTATCACCTCTCTCTTATTCATATATATATATATATATATATATATATATATATATATATATATATATATTATCGAAAATACTTTTTCGACTCTAAGGTTAGCTAGAAGCCGGTCCAGTACAGTAAGTGAGCGACCCAAGCCCAAACAGAGATCAGTTAACTATGTGAGACGAAGAGATCTAGCAGAATGACTCTGTTCTCGTGACTTCCTCTCACAAAGGAAAAGTCGAAAAGGCAGGGAAGTCAGGTCGTAAGTAACAAGATGGCAGACCTGCGCATCCCAACCCTTCCAGTAAAACCATTATAAAAAAACAGAGCTCGAAGCGGCCTCGATTTGGAGAACAAGCATGGCAAACACTCCACATTCCGCGTCTGAACGCAACCCACGCACATGCAGTTAATGTCATTTATTTTTCCGGTGCACACACAAACACACACACACACACACATTTATATATACATATATATATATATGCTAATGAGTATTATTATATTGACGTAAATTGGATGATAAATTTTTAATCAATTTCAATGTATTTCACATGCCGACATTGTACTTTCCCCACCCTATCCCTGTTCATTGTGCTGATACCTTCCTTCTCCTTATTCTTGGCCCCACTCCTCTCTTCAATAATGTGAATCGCCAGGAAAATTTTTCTGTGTCAAGTAATTTAGACATTTATTTCTTGTTCGGCTGTGATTTAATTGTAAAATAATTTTAATATATTTTATGGATAAATTTAAACCAATTTGAAATTTAGATCTGATGAGGGAGATTTTAAAAAATTTATCTGTCGAAATAAATTTATTACCGACTTCTTAATGATGTGCCTTTTTCTTCTTGATATATATATATATATATATATATATATATGCGAGAGATAGAGGCTGAGAGAAAGTAACAATATATATATATATATATATATTACAATGAATCATGCATACAAAAACTGCACGCTCCAAAAGATTGTATCCGTTAACAATAACACATTTCAAAAGACATATTTCGATTCGCATTTAATTTTTTCGTCTCGGATGCTATCTGAATTTTACTAAAAACAAAATAATTTCCATGCCTGAAGATGACTGAATGTACAGTTGAAAGTACTTGCGTATTAAAGAAAGACCTTATACAGTTTGTAATTTTTAAAAACAAGGATCATAACATTCATCGAGTGATTTGTAGGTTAATGCAACTTTAACATTTTTGTTTGCGAAAGAATTTCGCCATTTTATATCATTAACTTTACTAATCTACTTTTTGTATGAATGATTCATTGTAATATTAATTGAACTGCACCATATATATATATATATATATATATATATATATATATATATATATGTGTGTGTGTATGTGTGTGTGTGTGTGTGTGTGTGTATAACGGCTTTATATAACAGAGTTTCTCTTTCGGCAAAAATAATTAAATAAATATGATACAACGGTCGACCAGGGTATTTCTGGGAGGTAACGTTTGGAAAGATGTGTAATGGATAATGTCTTTGGATGAGAAATTAGAGAACTGAATTCGAATTCTATTCGGGTTCGTTACAGTCAATTAAGCTCAAATATCTTTGGGAGAAGTATAAATCTATCTCTTCTCCCCATACATATGGGTCGAAGAGCAGGACAGACTGGATGGCAACCAGTCTACTGCAGAAAGCAACGGCAACCTACTGCGGTAAAATCTTCTGCCTAGTCATTCATGAATCTAAAGAGACATGATTGCCTAAGTATGTATCACAAACCCAGAAAATTTTTTTAAAGTAGACAATCATTGTAATTATAGTGATCGATATCAAGAGATAGAGAATTGAGAGTAATAAATAAATCTATATGTTCACTTATCTTGTTTCTACATTGACTTTCACAAAGACTGCATAAACTTATCAGAGGACTTGATTGTAAAAACTATTAATTATATTTTAAACGTCCATTGACAAGTGGATATAATTCTCGAGAGTATGGATAAGGTAAGTGAGCATTTAATTTTATTTATTTCATATGCATTTTATTTATTACATATGCACATACAGCATATTGAAGTTGTCGCATCAGTCACTGATGTCACAACTTTTAAGGTCTTTTATTAGTGAAAATTATAAAAGAAACTATAGAATAATTCCGCCCATACCATTCATTCTAAGCAGCCCGCCATTTTGTAATCAAATATAAATTTTCTTTTAAATGTGTACTACATTTGACCACGTCTGCTTAGGGGTTTATGGCCAAAAGATTTGAATAATCATTAATGTTTCTGAAGAAAATCTAACCCCATGAGGAACAACTTTTGAAGATTCCAAAGTTGATACGAATCGGTGATGTCCAATTGTTTCCCTTGAAACCGTATTCAGTACGACCTAATTTCAAAGTCTAATTTGCGATTTTCTGTCCAATTAAATTTAGGCCTGCTTAACTAAAGATCACCTAAAAGTAAACTCACTGGAATATCACGAGTTAAAATCGTATCAGATGACAACGACTTGACTACATATTAACATAGTCACTTTACTTTTCCTTTTTTCGCCCTTACTCCTGGTAGGTATCGTTGGGGCGCCGATGTAGCGTGTCTTAGGCGTTTTAATCTGACAGAGCCTATCCTTCTCCAGGTTAGACCACAGCCAATGTCCCTCTACTAGGCGGCCGGTCTTGGTCTTCATCTGAGGAACCATTCCGCCCTGGCCGGTGACCTGCGTTAAGAAGCTCCGTCGCCTAGTGGTTCCATGTTAACACCATCCCACTCAAGTGAGTTTAGCAGGCAGCTAAAGCCATCACCTGAGAGATTTAGGAGATGGTTGAGGACCAGTGATGTCCGTCCACCCGAAGGTGCAGCGTGCCAGACATTAAAGGTACTACCTCTATTCAGAGTTCCCTATGGCCACACATTTTACACTGGATGTCGGATCGTCACTTACCTTTTCAATTTCTATTTTCTTTCTCTAATTAATTATAGTACCAGGACAAATAGGCGGCTAAGGACGAAAATTTAAATCTACGGTGGGGTGGGGGTAGATTAAAATTTTCGTTGTTCGGTCCATATCTGGGGATATCTTGTATTGTTCTTGCTTCCATTGACTTGAAGACGGATTATTAGCCAAGTGATTATAATGTTGGTCCGTGAATTTTCTGACTGTAATTGTGATTTCAATCCCTGTGCCGGGTAGTGCATATGAAAATCGGGAAGTGGAGGGAGTAAAATATTGGCTCGGGATTTTTGTAACAATAATTGTCAGTTCAAACCCTGATTTCGGTAGTGCAAATCCTCTGAGGCAATAGCCAAGTGGATAATTAGTGTAGAACCGTGAAGGATTACGGCTATATCATGCGAAAGACACAGGTTCCAGTACGACCACTGAAATTAAGAAACCTTGATCTTGGGAATAACAGACGAATGGATGTGCGGGTGGTGTAATGGATAATGTTTCCGAATTGTTAATCAGAGAACCGAGTTACAATTCCCCTTACGTTCTTTATATTCACATACGCACACATACCATTGAGAAAGTTATGAATCCTCTTGTTCTGTTCCCAGCTATGGGTTAATTAGTAAGACTTGTATAACTAAATCATTAAAACATTGTTAAATTGAAAATTCTATCCGTCTATTCCAGTCTGTTCATATCTATCTATCTCAATCTATTTCTCTCTCTTTCTCTCTCTCTCATTCTCTCTCTATATCTAAGCCTGTTCATTATCTATCTATCTATCTATCTATCTAACTGGCTTTGAATAATCTGCAAAGTGTTGATACGCTGTAGAAAATGAATGGATAATCAACCGGTTGGTGAATTTGGTGAGAGTAATCTTGGGCCGGGTAGTGCCGGTTATATGGAGCAATATCCAAGTAGATTAAAATGTCGGTTTTGTGAATTTTATGACAGTAATTGTGAGTTCAATCCCTGGGTCTGGTAGTGCTGACTTAGACTCAGCGGAAAACAGAGCAATAACTGTGCAGTTCTAAATCAGAATCAGGCGATGGTTAGTAGAGCGAGACCAATTTACCCCCGCAGATTAAACAAAAGGTTAATTTACAAAATCCCTGAATATTACCTGATTAACCAGAACTTTATTTACATTATTCGGACTATTGTCCTCATCTTTGTCGCCATATTTATTACAACGTTTCGGCCGTTGTACGCTCCGGTCTTCTTCGGGTGGTTAGAATGTCGAACTGAACCCTTTATTTCGCTCACTGGGGTAGACTGTTCTAGTTCCACGTGCCATGGCAGTTATCAGTTATCTCCTGTTAATTTCCCTCTGAAAGTTCTTCATATCCTTAACGGGTATTGAACTCACACTGTTTGGTTTATAATACCCAGAATTTCATACACAGATGTCCTCACATGGCACAGTGGATAAAGGCGTTGGTTAGATCCAGTGACAGGACCCAAAGAGTGAGAGTTCAATACCCGGTTAAGGGAGTGGAGAACTTGGAGAGGTGAATTAACAGGAGATAATTGATAACTAACATCAATTAAACATGGCACGTGGAACTAGAACAGTCTACCCCAGTGAGCGACATTCCAACCACCTGAAGAAGGCCGGAGCGTACAACGACCGAAACATTGTAATAAATATGGCGACAAAGATGAGGACAATACCTCATCTCAGAAATATCGACAGATACTGACCAGAACTTTTAAAAGCCTGGAAGCCAGAATGACCGAAACGTCGCAATAACAAAGATGCCGAAAATTGTCGGAATGTATTATAATAATAGTAAGCAATTCAGAGAGAAAACTATTTTGTTTCGTCAATGTGTTGCTATGAAGTATCATTGCACAGATTAAATAGAAACCCGAGATTAAATATATGATGTCTTATATTATACAGGATCATTCAAAAGTCACGCTACATTTTTTTTTCCAGATTTTCTACTAAAGACTTCAATTTTTGTTTGGAATTTGTTGGTAAAGTCGTCGTCGTGTCAAAATAGGTGATCTTTGACTTTGGAAATGAAATGTAAGATCGCTGTCTGGCAGGAAGTTTACTAATCCCTAGTTGAAACACAACTGTGACATCTTTCTGTGGGGCTTACTGAAAAGCAAAGTGTATGCATCAAATCCCAGGAATGTTGCACATTTAGAGGAACGTATGGAGAATACCTACAATCTTGAAGGTGTTAACCGGAGTTGGAGACGAATATTTGAAGTGTTGGGCAATGTGTATCGAAAAGAAGGTGCGCGCGCTGAAGTCTGCCGAGCCTGTGAACGAAGATTAATTATTTCGTTATGGGATAAATTCTAGAAATCTATAGAAAGTTCACGAGTATTTTTTGTACAAATCCATAAAGCCGTTTTCATTTAATTAAGATTTAAAAGTGTAAGCGGGGTTTTTGAATGACATTGCATTTTTATTCAACTCAGAAACACTTACATTGATCTCGGGTAGTGTGTATGAGCACACCCCTTAGCCATTCACCTGAAACATGGAGCTTAAATTTTCCTGAGAGACACTGTCCTCCCTCACTTTGAAGTTGGCGTTTATATGCCTGTTTCTGCGAACGAACGAGAGACGCTGGGATGTTTAAATTTTAAGTTTAATTTTCTTTATTATATGTGTTTCGGGTATATAACCTAGCCGATTTCCTTTAGAGTGTTTTTCTTTTTCTTTTTATCACTTTTTTTAGTAGATGTCTCACATTGTGAAAATAGAAGCTCTGCCTGGAACGGTGAAATGTTGTAAGAGCAAGGGGACAAATTTACTGTAGATGATCTAGCGATTAAAGCACTTTCTATATTTAAACAAAGTTTATAAACGCAAACAAAAACGATGAAGTCCTAAAAGACGAAATGCGTTACACGAAAACCTTCTCCACTTTGTCACGCATATTTCCCGTGAAATTATTCCTGATATATAAAAAACACTATATATGGTTATCCTATGTCTATATCTGTAATCCTAGTCATTCTCTCGCGTGTCCATCACCTGTTTATGTATCTGGGCAACAACTAGCATCCTGTGAGGAGCAGATCTTCACTTGATGGCCAGGAAATTAAATTCTCAGCTGAAACCTCGATGCAGCTAGATTCTCCGACGTGATACTGAGAGCAAAGTATATTCTGGAGTGATCTGAGTTGGGGCACATATCACACTGTCAACAGAGGAAGGTCTGCTGACCTAAGATCAAAATCGACATTTCACCTGGGTTTGAAAACGAACCAATCAAGCTGATAGCACATACTTAATAATGTCAAGGACTAAACTAAGACACGCTTCAGTGATTTTTTAGTTCGGAGGACAAGTGTAATTAACAGTTACTGCGGAAATGAAACTGGGATAGCAAATAAATGATATCCACATGTTAACATTCGACCATACGCTCTGTAACTATACTCCCGCCAAAATTGGATATGCAGCTAATATTATGTTGGTTTGTTATTTTCGTTTAGCGGCATATCAACACCTCTAATGGTTATTGTTATGGGACCTTACCCAACATAACATAATGGACTATTCCATACGTAATAAATACTGCGCCTCAAGAGGAAGCAAGGAGTTCCGTCTGAAGTCTAGAGTTTAGTCTGAAGTCCGGAGTGAAGTCCGTCAGGAGTCAGTCAGTCAGAGCGAGTCAGTCGAGTCAGAGGCAGTCCGAAACAGAGTCGCGTTCACACAATTACTACTAAACCTGATTGTTTGTACTAACACTATCTACTTCTCTGTATATATTCCTGTTTGTAATATATCTGTGTTATTCCATATCCGTGTTCGAGTTTCTCTTTATTGGTTCTACCTTGGACTATCACCGTGGTACAAGGAACCGGACCATAACAGTTATTTAATCCCGAAATCTAAATATTTTGCATGCAATTGTATGGTTTTAGTGACACAAATCTTAGTAATTAACCAATAACTAGGTGGGAGAAAAGGTGAATCCATGCCTTTCTCGTACGATTACCGAAGTTAAACAATGTCGAGGTTGGTCAGTACCTAGTTGCTTGACCACTTGGGAATACCTAGCTTGGATGTGTGAGTGGTGTAATCGATATTTTAAAAGAAATCATTTCGCCCCAAGGAAGACGGGAATACCACTAGTACACAGGGGTTTATAGTGATTAAAAGTGAAAGAAAAGACTGGGTATAAGGAAAATCGCGGAGAGGATAAAAGATGAACGGGATTCAAGAAGATAGAAGATGGGGGATTGACGTTGCCTTTAAAGTTTTATAGATTTTAGCTATCAGGGAAACAAGTAAACGGAAGGGAGTTTCACAGGCGGGAAGTGTGACAAAAGAAACTGTTGGAGGAGAAGTGGCGGTTGCATTTAGCTATTTTAGTAGCCAATCTAGTAGCACGCTTAAATTTATTCTTATTCCAATTGGGTTTGTTATATTCACTTCCGTGCAAATAACATTGGGAAAGCTATGAACCCACATCTTCTCCCTTCAGCTATGGGTTAATTAGTAAGACTTGTATCATTAAACCATTATTATCTCCAAAATACATTAAAAAAAAGATTCTAATAATTTGAAAAAAATTTCTGGTTTTTAACTAATCACTAAATTGTCCTTTCAGGATTAATAGTAATTGATTATGTATCAGATCATTTTTTTTGTTATTTTGTTTGTTTTGTTAAACTTTCCAAAAATCGTATTGACTATTTGGGTAATGAGTGCTGAGCGTTTCCTTATAGGAAAATTGGCTAATATTACTACTACCTAATCAGTTATCTCGGCTTCAGTCTCTTTGCCACCTCAATAACGTCTATCCCCTGTGCTTTTTCTATAAATACTCTTATGGTAACTGTTCTGGTGAACTTCCGTCT
This sequence comes from Acanthosepion lycidas, assembly GCA_963932145.1. Taxonomy (NCBI): domain Eukaryota; kingdom Metazoa; phylum Mollusca; class Cephalopoda; order Sepiida; family Sepiidae; genus Acanthosepion; species Acanthosepion lycidas. The sequence continues at coordinate 111,565,994 of OZ010572.1, read as the reverse complement.
ATTGTATCTAGACTTTATGAATTTAAGCACAGTACCAGATTGGCGGTAAGGTCTCATAATTTTACAGTTGAAATGGCTAGATGTTTAACTGCAAGTTTCTTTTGTCGCACTTCTCGCTTGTGGAACTCTCTTTGCGGCTTCTTGCATCTTGCAGGGAACTTTGTTTTTCAAAAATTTAAATGCAATGTCAATCGTTATCTTCTGTCTTCTTAATTTTTTGTTATTTTAGCGTCCTCTCTCCTTATTAGTATATTTTCGTTGTATTCTCTTCTCTCCTCAATAGTATATTTTCCTTATATTTGCTAACACTCATTAACCTCTTGCGTTTTAGTGGCTTTATTGCCTTGATTGGCTATTGCCTCCTCTGGGGCAACGGCCGAGTGGATAATAAGTATCGGTTCGCGAAGGCTTACGTCCATATCATGTAAAAGACACCGGTTCCAGTACGACCATCGAATTTAAGCAATGTCGAGTCTGGTCGGTACCTAGATGGGTGGCCGCTTGCAAATACCAGGTGCGGTAAACTTGGATGTGTGAGTGGTGTAATGGGTAATTAGAAAATCATTTCACCCCAAGCAAAGCGAGAATGCCACTAATACGCAGGGGGTTACAGTGATTGAAAGTGAAAGAAAAGACTGAGTATAGGGAGGATTGAGGAAATGACAAAAGATGGACGGGATTCAAGAAGATGGGGATTAACGTTGCACTTAATTTTTTGAAGATTTTAGTTATCAGGGAAGCAAGCAAGCGGAAGGGAGTTTCATTGGGGTGAAATGATTTAAAATAAAAAAATAACCTGAAAAGTGTTGATAAACCGTATAAAAGAAATCGGTCAACCATTTTTGATAGGATTTATTATAATGTTACTGTTTTGCTGTTAAATAGCCTTTCTTGACAATCTACTCAAATGCTCTTAATTTAGAAAGCGCGAAACCTTGAATATCTTATCTGAATTCATGGGATATGAAGTGCATCTAATATTCATAAACAAGACATAAGAGGATCTGTTTCGAAACAGAGATATTTCTTTTTGGTTGAAAACTTCGTCTACCTAAGTTTCCGAAACGAAAACAAAACAAAATAAAATAATCAACCAAAACCGAAAAGTAAGTTTTTCGATTTCATGCTAGAGAAGAAGAGATATTGTCAATATAGTCTTGTCGATTAGGAGAAGTTCAATCAAAAACCGACATTAAAACTCGGGGAATGGTGCAATAGAGGTCGCGTGTCACGGCCCGGACTGTATCTCCTTTCGTGACTCTGCCCACGGGCAAAACAAACAGGACACTGGGCATCAAGAAACACGACACTTCTAATACTGGTAATGCCATGGTAGCTGTGGCGGCCAGCTTGGCCATTACTTTTTCTCACGCACCCTTCGTGACTCTCGTCCGTTCTCGCTCGTTTGGCGAGACGCGAGAATCGAATACAGGCGTTATCGGATGATTTGATCTCTGTCACCTACTTGCTGCCAGTTACCCGCTAGTGGGTACTTGTAAAAAGCTGACAGGAAATACGTTGGAGAGCTCGGGACACATGAAATTCGAGGGCTGGTAGGGGTGTATACAGGGAATAGCTGAGTGTCCAAGACGGATGGAACACGGACGTAATTTGATACTCGATTGGCCGTTCTTCGCAAAGTAGTCATTAATCCAAAGTCCAATATTTACTTCTGATTATGCACAAACACACGGTGACTAAAAGAAGTATATAAAACTAGTACTTACTTGTGGGTATGTCGTGTACAGTTATGTGGCTAAATACACTGGATGGAAAATTGCCTTGCTTACACGCTTATTCAAGAATGTAATATTATATAAATATTCTATGATTATTTTATTACGAATTTAACTCTTATCTTATTGTCGCTTTCTTTTTATTACAAAACTGTAGGTCGATGAACTATTCAGCTACTAGAACGAACAGCACGATCTCGGAAATAAAGTTGTAGTTTTCGTCAAGATTTACATTCGCATTCGACGCCGAGGAAGTTCATCATTCATAGACGGTGCCATGGTCGCTTCGATGAGTAAGCGGAGTTCAATCTGTAATATTTTTTTGTCAACACTACTACTTCGATTCTCTACGTCATCTTTCATTTACCGGTAAGAGATGCCCTTAAACAACCGCATTCAATAACTCTCTAACTTGTGTGCCTTTGTAATGGGCGATCAATAGTAGGAAAAAAAGAATGAAGCGAAAAAATAAAAATAGTGAAAATGATTCATCAAGAAACTTTTCTCATTACATCTATCTATCTATCTATCTATCTATCTATCTATCTGAGAACAGAATCTATCTATCTATCTATCTATCTATCTATCTATCTATCTATCTATCTATCTATCTATCTATCTGAGAACAGAATCTATCTATCTATCTTCTTATCTATGTATCTAAGTCTGTTTTTATTTTTCTATGTAACTGTCCTGATCTATCTATCTATCTATCTATCTGTAATTATTATAATATTTTATTATAACAGATTATAATAAAATTCATTTTATTTGCTCTACTTTGTATTGAGCACTTTTAAAAAAAGTAAATGCTACGTTCTGTTGATTTTTACTCTATTTCTTTTTTCTGTTATTTGGATATATATATATATATCAGTATATCCAAATTTGTTCATTGGAATACACACACACATATATATATATATACGGAATATGGAATATATTTATTATATTATATATGGAATATTTATATTTAAGTCAATTCTTATCTATCTATCTATCTATCTATCTATCTGAGAACAGAATCTATCTATTTATCTATCGATGATGTGGGCGAAAGGAGGACAATAAAAAAACAAAAAGACAAAAACAAAACAAAAACAAAAGCAAACAAACAAAAAACAGGGAAATTAGTCATAACCTAATTTTTAAAACGATATTGTTAAATTTCTAACATAAATGATGGTCTATTTTGACAATGTAGATTTTTTTTTTGGACCACATGACTGAAAAATAATTATTCTGATCATGTCGGATTACGCATGAAACATGTCAAGTTACTTTTTGCAAAAATGTCATATATTTTTCAAGCAAACACACACTCCTATGTATGCAGGTCTGTATGTATGCATGTACAACTGAAATCCAAATTATGCTCCTACCCAGGAAATTGTCAGATGCATCCTTCGGGATATTTCTCAGGGAAATAGGTTACTTGGCAATTTCCTTAAAAAAACAACAACAAAAAAACAAAACAAAACAAAACAAAAAAAAAACAAGTTATGACACGTTGTACTACGCCACATGAAAACACCTGTAGGGATTAAAACTTGATATGACCTGCCTCTCCCTGTGTGTCTCTGTGCATATAAATACGAATATACACCTCTCACATTCTGTTTGTCGCTATCACTCTATCTCTCTATCTCTCTATCTATCTATTTATCTATCTATCTATCTATATGATAAAATATAGTTTTAAGATCTGCTATATTTATGGCTTAAAGTATCAATATCAGAGATAGAGCGTATGTAAATAAAAAGTTAGACATTGAAGTCAATACCCAGAGGTGACAGTCCGTTCCATGCAAAACGCAATCATATATATATTCCCTTTAAAGTAACAGACAGTGAGTTAGTTTTAGTGAACTCTATCGTCATTTGATATTCCCTACTTATAACTTCATGCCAGACTTGGCTAAGTTGACTAAATGCCTATAATATGTAATTTCTAAGAAATCAATGATTTTTTTTTATCCCACATTATTTCCTTCTATTTCAAATTTATTTTTGAGGATAGCCATGTTTAATTTGATGCCTTGTTTTTTTTAGACAGTGGGAATTCAATACAGTGAATTTGTAGAAACCTTCGGGACCTTTGTAAGAAAAATCACCGTTTGATCTGAAGCACATTTTCCGTTAGACTTAATTCTAAGTACCTACATAAGATCGCTAAAAAAAGCGCATAGTCTGATGAAAAAGACGTCAAACTTGATGAAAGCAAGATTTTATCGCCAAAATGTTTATGTTACTATTAAGATTAAAGAACAAAGTAATTTTTAATTATTTTTAAAAAAATTTCTGTCTTTATTACAACATTCTAACTTTCCATTGAAAAACTTTTTTCGTCATCACCGGAAGTCTAGTAAAAATAACATAGCGAATTTTTTGTGCATTTTTTTCTTATGACACACAATAATTTTGAAAATCTTGCAAAAATAGAAATAATTGTCAGATTTTAATGAAACTTTCAGAAAGTATTCAGGAATGATGGAAATTATTATAGATATGTTATTTTTTTTAAAAGTCATTATAAAAATATATTTTTTTATATATATATTACACTCCCATAAATAAATTAATAAAAACTCTAAAATTTTATGGTCGAAGCACGCAAGTCATTATATTAATTAAAAACACAAGGCTTTGAGGAAAGTAAATCATGTTTTATTTTTGTTTAAATCTTTAAAAAAAACGGGAGATAATCGATTTTCTGTCAATTTTTCCAATTCAAAAAAATTGAAGATTTTTAACGAAAATTTTGGACGTGCTAGAAATTATTAAAAAATCTAAAAAAATATTAAAAAAATACTTTGATCACTCCTCTTGATAATAACATTAACATTTAGACGATAAAAAATTATTTTAATCAAGTTTAAGGCCTTTTTTATTCATGGTATGCTATTTTTTTTATTGATCTCATGAACATACCTACTTTTTTCCCACTGGGCATCTATACAAACATTCGTACATACACAATAAATTTTTAACCATAGGATATATATATATATATATATATATATATATATACCGGGTATAACGGCAAAATTGTCCGAATCCTGTAACAGCAAGATTTGCTAATTTTTAGATTAAGTTTTGAACCCTTGTATCTAAGAAATGGTTAAAGATAATATACTGGACTTCTTCGAGGTTTTTATTACATTACTGGACTCTACTTTGAGCAATAATGATGTATAATTACTCTTCAAGTTTAACAGGAGAATCGTGATGAAATCGATCGGAAACGAAAATGATATGTTCACCATTAATTAATCATAGCTAGGGATCGGAAGTTCATGAAGAATTGTAATAAAGTTCAATATATATATATATATATATATATATATATATATATATATATATATATATATATATCAAGGAAGAAGCTTAGTTTCTTATTTAAATCTAAATTACAAGGCATATTGTTGCAAATTTAATAATAAATTTAATAAAACTAAAAATAACCGGTTTCGTCCCAACTTATCCAGTTTTATTCTGGGAATTGGAAAAAGGCAAATGTGCAAATCAATTTATAGAATGACTGATGTGGAGGAAGAAAAAATATTCAAGGAAAACTAGAGACCAATAATATTCAGACCCAGTAAGCAATCCCTCTGTTTTCAAGTCTTTTTTCACTGCTCTTTGAACTGTCATAGCTGAAACTACTCTCTAACAAGCCAAACGTCTTAGGGATTGAGTTGGATCTTTTCTAATTGATCTCTTTAACATTAAGTTTAAATAATGATCCCGCTTACTGTTGTGATCTCCTGATCCAGTTTTTCTCTCTACTGTTACCTCTTTTTAAAACTTATTCACCGTTCTTTTGATGGTTTTTGAATGAACTTTGAAGATGGAAGCCAGAATATGAGTAAGGGTACCATTACCGAATTCCCGAATGATTTTCCCTCTCAACATTGCTCAGCTGAAAAGACAGTGGGGCTGACACAAAACGATTTTAACATGTTCTCTTTCTATCTGAATAACTCAAAGGGTTTCTATGTGATTCTTACGACAAATGTTGCCAAGATGGCTAAATGTCTCATCTGAAAACTTGGAAATAAGGAACTCAATTACTTTAGTAGTTTTTTTTTTTTTTTTTTTTTTTAGATATTAAACATTTTGTGGGATGGGCAATTTATGAGGTAACACGATTTGAACAATTTTTCTTCTACGCCTGGTATATATATATATATATATATATATATATATATGTACACGACAGACAAGGTGCTTTTATTTAGTTTTTTATACACTTTCTCATGCGGTCTAATATTTTTTTCTTTTCAGATGATAAATTATGTAAAAACTGCCCATTAAGGAACTGTATTCATGATCAATCAAAATTCATAAATAATTATATAGGCCACACTACAACATGTTTGACACGAAGACTCACTCTACAGCTTTATAACCATAGCTTAATGAGATCTCATTTAAATATTCATGGAGACCTACCGGACACTATTCGTAATATACTTGTTGACAACACAAATATAATAGCATAATCTACATGCAAACAAAGGTTAAAAATGGAAGCCTTATTAATAAAAACAAAAAACAACACTTAATAATATTAATTATGAACATGGACACAATATCTTGACCGTGTTTCGAAAAAAATGAAAACATTTTATAAACGATACATGGAACAAACTATTTTTTATTTAACAGTTAAAATATTTAATACTTGAAAATGGCTAAATGTATAGCCAAAAGCGCTTGGATAAAAAGAACATTCGGACAGTTTTTATATAATCTATCATCTGAAAAGAAAAGAAATATTAGATCGCATGAGAAATTGTATAAACACTAAATAAAATCACCTTGTCTGTTGTAGTCAATGAAATATGCATGAAAGAAGGATTGCTACCTAAATACACACACCCACACACAACACACACAAATATATATATATATATATATATATATATATATATATATATATATATATATATATAATGTATTTAGTTAACTTAAGGCACAAGGTCATAAGTCAATTACTACGTATCAGTTACATCACAAAGGATCCCCATATATAGTAGGTGAAGTCAAAGGTTTCTTCGTATTTCATGCTTTAATTAATAGTTTCAACAAATTACATATGAAAAGCGTTTATTTCTAAAATATATAACATCATTTTCTATTGCCTGTTGGCATCGTTGTGCTAGAAGCTCCATTCTACGCGTATACCTTTTTTGTGTGTTAGAGTTAAATAAAAAAAAAAAAAACTAAACCTGATCCATATTATTGAACATACTTTCGCACAGAAAATGAGCCATGGCTCAGAAAAGGTGGTCTGGACTGTAGGTAAATTGAGGCAGCACTTTCAGCTCCCCAAGCTCCTCAAATATGTGCGTTGTCATATTAGCAGTGTGTGCTGGAGCATTGTGAATCTGTATAGGTGTGTGTCTTCGGTTGATCAATGCTGGGTATATGATGCTTTGAAAGCATCATATACTCGTTGCATTTACTGATTATAAAGGTCAGCGTTCACAGTATGGCCATCAGGGACAGTTTCAAAGTGCAACAAACTCTCGAAATTCCACCAAACTGTCTAAACCGCCATTATTTGACAAAATGTTCTCAAACCCTGCTGGGACGAAGCTATTGGTTTCTAGTATGAGGATTAATCAGATCGATTTTTTTTATCCCCAATTACAATTCGACGTTAAAAACGGCATCTTGAGTATTTGCCAGCAGTTGTTTGCAAATGTTCAGACGTTGTTGAGCTCGGTCATTGGTCATTTCGTGTGTAACAACTCGAGGGCGTCAGTTCACAGTGTCGATTGGTAGCGCATTTTTTAAGGATCAAGTTCTGATGACAATGTACGAGTTCTTGAGGCTTGGCTATTATTTAACAATTTCAAGCAAAACCTCATCTTTTACAACAGAAGGCTCCCCTAATCTTGGTTTGTCTTCGAGGTTGTTGTCAACATCTTTGAAATGTCTGAGTCAGTTTGGTTCCACACGTTCTTTGAGATTTTGTAGACTTTGCACACCATTAATTTCTTTTGCCGCTTTATTTCTGCTCAGACCTTTTTTTCTACAGGTAGCATAAAATGCCTGATCTTGCAATTTTTGGATCACACATTATCAAAAGTGTAAAATACAGAATAAACTATGGGTATAAGTTGTATATGAAAATTCAGTATTGACTGGATAACAAGTTGAATCAAATTAATGATATGGCATGGAGATAGAAGTTGCAAAAAATCATCAGTGGAAATCTGACAAAACATTTGAATCAAACTGGTATATATATATTCTTACGACACTCACCCTTCCTCCAACCCTATCGATAGAGGAGGTAGAGGAGGATCGTAATCAGTGTTATTTTTTCTTTTTTTTTTAACATTTTAAATTTTACTCAATTTTCGTAAAATATATGTCTTTCCCAAGGGTTTCTTTCCGATTAATCAGACACGTCAGAGCGGGATCGATTAAGGAACAGACACAATAGGCTACAAACAACAACGGAGACAGGAAATATAAATTTATTAACAAACGTAAAAATGTGGGAAAGGTAAAATAAAAAAAACAAAACAAAAAAAAATGGCAATATGTCAAGAATAAACATTTAAACATTGTGGACAAAATAGTGGGAGGAAAGGGTAAACACATATCAGCGTATGGCCTTGTTCCATATTTCCACGAATTTACAGAAAATATGCTATACTTGCATGAATCTAAAAAACATCAAAATTTTAAGATAAGTAGAAAGAAACATATAATAAAAGTAGCTCATGCCAGACTCGCATGAAAGTATAAACATGAAAAAGAAGTACATTTAAACAAAAATGAATCACAAGAAAAACAAAAAAAACTTATCTCGTAATAAAAATTCTTTTCCACTAATGTCTCTTACATCTACTTCTTTTCTTTTCTTTTTTTTTCCTTTTCTATTTCTTTTTATAAGCGTCTCCTTTTTTTTAGTCCTTTTCTTACTTCCTCTCGTTCTCTTTTCGTCGTCTAGGGGATTGGCCGGCGATCAAGCTGAAAACGTCTTCCCTGTCTTTTTCGTCTCCGGTGTAGCAACATTCTCGATTGAGGTGGTCTGTCATTTCTTTCTTTCTTCTCCCTTTCGTCCTTTGTTTAAGGGCTCGGTGACAGTCGAAACTACTATCTTTCTCCTTCTCGTTCATCTCGATGTGACATCCTTCGAGATATTTTCTTCCTCTCTTTCCTTTTCCCATAACTATCTCCTTTTCAGATCTTTCCTCGCTTTCTTCTTTTCTTTTTCTAAAGCTGTCTTCTATCTTGCTTTCACCCCGATGTAGCGGTATTCCGCATACGTCGTCAAACGGATCCATCTATTCCACTCGGAGATGAATTCTCCTCACAATTAGTGAACTAGTTTTCTCAACCTTTAGACCTGGACACAACTATTGTGAGTTGTGTCCAGGTCTAAAGGTTCAGCCTACAGACTTGAACAAATTTCGTGGACACATCTTCCCAGTCTTTAGACTTGCACACAACTCTTGTATTTTCCGCAAACACGTCTTTTCGGCCCATAAGCCTAGACAAGTTACGCGAGCTCGTCTTTTCGGCCCATATGCTTAGACAAATTTCGCGAGCACGTCTTTTCGGCCCGTAGCCCTGGACGAAAACTGACTTTTCCGTTTCACTATTCGTTTCCTTTCTTTTCTTGTCACGTGGTCAATTTTCAAATACGAACTCTTTCCCATTATGGGTTAAATAAGGTCATTGAACCTCTCTCTCATCTGCAGGGTCAGAGAAAGTTTAGTTTAAAGTGTTTCAACTTCTATCTGGAATCTATCCGTGTAAATCATGCTGTCAACACGTTGACCAAAAGAGAAGGAAAGGGTACATTCTGGTTAATCTTTGTCGCCACCAAGTCTACCTATCTCTTTGGGCTTACCGCCTTTACGTTTCTGCACGTACTGAGCTCTTTAGTTTAGAAATGCTTCTAAAATATAAGCAATGGTATAGTTTTTATAATACATTTAGATGGGGGTTCGTAACAACATATCTATATATATATATATATATATATATATATGTGTGTGTGTGTGTGCTTCTAACGTAAACCAGGCGCACAGATACATTAGATGCATCTTCATTTCGTAAGGGCATATTCGGGAAAAAAGTCTTTTACTGCAATGTCGGCTGGTACATCGAATGACATTGGTTTTTATTGATTGATTTGTTTTTATGACATATCAGCCCTTCGCTGAAGTTAGAAAATATTTTTAGATTGTGTGAATTGTTTTTTTTTGGTGGGGTGAGGGAGATAATAGTTTTAGTGATAAATGCCTTACTAATTTACCAACTGATGGAAGAGGGAAAGAGATGGTGTATCCACAGCATTTCACCAGAGTATTTGCGCGTACGTAAATATATCGAACCAAACGGATATTGTTACTTAGTCCCATGATAATCAATTGTGAACCATTATCCATTATACCACACGCGCATCCGTGCTTACAGCACTTGCTATTTCCGAGAGATTACCCTTCTATGTACTATTCAGGATCGACATTGCTTAACATCGGTGATCTTACAGGAAGCGGTTTTTCAACGTGATGTGGCAGTAAGCCTCTATGTTTGGGTCAGTTAGTATGGACGAACGACAACGATACTTTTTTATGACAATTATTTTTACGGCAACGGTGATAATAATCATAATATTAATAATATGAATGCAAAAATATGACAAAGAATAATGTTAGTCAAGCTCTAACGAAATCCACAAGAAATGACAAGGTACCCAACTTTTGGCTCTTATCAACTGTCATCAATACATAAAACTCTTGCGCAAACTTTATCAATGCTAATTAATAACCCCAATGAAATTCCAGAATGGGTCACTGAAGGTATTGCATTATATCCTATCAAAAACGGGTGAAACAGATGATCCGAAAAATTATAGGCCAATAAGATGTCTGTCCAACACATATAAATTGATTGTTGACGAACTGTACTTACTCTTTTCTCCATGAAAACATTTTTCCTTTGAAACAGAAAGTATGTCGATGAGGTTCATATGGTTGCAAAGACCAGTTATTGATAAACAAAATGATTTTGGATAATTGCAGGAAAAGAGGTAGAAATCTCAGCAGAGATTGGATTGCCGTAAAGCATTTGATCATGTCTTGGATACTTTTGGCTTTGTAAATGTATAAAGTCTCCTCGGTGATAGTAAATTTCTTTAAATATAGCATGGGACTATGGAAAACCACATTGTAACTAAATCACACCGAAGGTAATGCCACTTCCAATTGCTTGAATATCTGACAAGGAATCATTCAAGGACACTCCTTGAACTAAACATTAATAACCATGAATACAAATTAAAAAAAGAAAACCGCCTATTCTACATGGATGGTCCAAAACTCTTTACCAAAGACGACAATGAGTTGAAGGGTCTCTTAAATACTGTAAAATGTTTCAGTGATGGCATCGGTATAGATTTCGTATTAGATAACTGTGCAAAAGTAACATTCAAGAAAGGAGGAATTAGAGAAACACACTCAAAAGATCTAAATTTTGTCTCAAAGATCAAGGAACAAGAGCAAACCAATAAATACTTAGGAGTCTGTGAAGAAGATGAAATACAGCATACACAAATGAAGGAGAAAGTAAGAAAAATTACTAAGGCAAGTGCGTCTGGTGTTATATACCGATCTGAATTCCCAAAACAAAATATCAACCATAAACGCTTTGTCTGTCCCTGTGGTGCAATAAAGATTCAACATCATTAATTGGACCATGCAATTTAAGCGAATGTATGCCAAAACGAGAAAGCTTATCACATGCCATCGAATACATCATCCTAAAGCTGATGTTGATCGTCTGTATGTGTCCAGATCCCAGGGAAGCAGAAGATTAGTTCAAATAGATCTCTCTGGCAAAACAACAACAATCAGTCTTCAAATATATCTGGAAACTGCTGAAGTCTGATGATATATGCTAAAAAACATGAAACAAATAAGAAACTTTATTCAGTAATAAAGAAGCCAAAAAGTTCAAAATTGAATTTCAAGTGCGTGAAGAAGTACAAATAAAATATATTACACCTACTGCAGCGGTTAATAACCTAAAAAAAAGAAAGCAAATTCAATGCACTAAATGCAGAAACGATGGCAAAATAAGCCTCTTCATGATCAATACTCTGCCCGCATCAGACAAGCTGATGTAGACAAAGCCCGTAGCCATTAGGGGTTACGTAGTGCAAGGTTAAAAGCAGAAACCGAAAGGTTTATTCTTGCTGCACATGACTAATGCTTGCTAACTAGGAATTATCAAGCCCACTTACTGAAAAATTGTGTTGACCCCCAAATGCAGATTCCGTGATAAATATTCAGAAACAATTGACCATCTTGTATTTGAATAGTCATCTTGAATATAAAACTTGGCATAATAGAGAAGGTCAGTATCTGCACTGGAAAATGTACAACTTTTATAGGAAGGAAACTGCAAAACATTGGTATGAACATAACCCAGAATCGGTTACAGAGATAGGAGCTGTAGCAATATTATGGGACTTTACAATACACACAGACAGAACAATCAAAGCTAATCGCCAAGACATCGTGATCAAAGACCAAAAACAACAGAATGTTCTTTCTTATTGACATGGCAGTCCCTGCAGATTATAACGTATCTTTGAAGATCTTAAAAACTATGAAAATACAAGAATCTTGAAGTGGAAATCTAAAAAATGTGGCACATGAGAACATCAATAATTCCAATTACAGTTGGAGCTCTCGGATTGATTAGAAAAAAGTTTCGATATAATCACTGAAGGGATTTTTGGTAGAACATGCCTTAAAGAAATACAAAAAAATGTACTCAGAAGTACAGATCACACATTACGAAGAGATTTATATATGTAAACTATGTATAATCTTAGATTTTAAAAATTTCTTTTTATAAAAATGATCATTAGAAAATGTCATGAAGCCATTAAGTCTCTGGTTGGGACCCAGAAGGAAGTGCGTATACAACAGAAATCCAAGGAGATAATAATAATGATGAAATTTTGGAGACGAAGAAAAAGAAAGAGGAAGAGAACACCATAATCAATAGTAATAACTTATGATGATCATGATGTTCGGATGTGACACCAGTTATGTCTCTCCTGGATTCTTGTTGATTTCAATCTAATCAGCAATGACTGCAGAACACTTGCCCTTCCCCTTTTATAGTAAGAAGCACAGAAATGCATGATGGGAGTTTTTAGCCAATAAAATAGTCCGTATTGCAGTTTGACATGAATCAGTCCCGATGTGCCTTGTCTAGAAGACAAAACGTTCTGTTCGCTTGTCCGAACTTGCTTTTGTGTGTTGACGCCAATTCTTAGTTTGTGAACTTTTTGCCTTCTTACTGTTAATTTACCTCACATATATTATTTGTCTGATATTTCCTTTTTGAACTGTTATTTTTCTTTTTATTGCAAACTTTGTTAGTTCTGTTTGTCGGACATTTCTCTTGTTTATTTTGCATTTGGGCATGACTACTCGATCCACAAGTTATGAGCCCGGGAAAAAATTCTGTTTCAACGGTGACGAATCAAATACGAAATATGGGGTTACATGCGAATCCAAAAATCACACGAAAACAATCTTGGCACCATTTTATTGTCTCAATGACAAAGATTACTGTGAAAAGAATGCAAACGCGTTTGCCGAATTAATTCAATTTCTGGATGATCGAAGTCTGTCTTTTATTATGAGAGAAGCCCCTGACGATGGAAAAAAAAGCGCTGCAAATTTTGAGATACCACTATTTATAAAAGGGAAAGCCAAAAATAATTTCCTTGCATACTGAATTAACCTGCCTTAGACAAAGCAACTGCTAAAACTATTACTGATTATATTATTAGAACCGAAAACGCGGCCACTTTAGTAATAATTTCCGGGGGTGGGGAGGTAATTAGCGATGGTTTAATAATATGTATGGTCCTAAAAGGCATCTCGTCCTATTTTAAGCCATTTACAACTGTTATTACACAGAAAGACAACTTACTATTGTTTAGTGAATTCAAAGTAGCATTGCGAATCTTCAAAGAAACTGAAAAGATGGTTTAGGAGAATAACAGTGAAATTACCGTGATGCCTCACCGAATGCCAAGACCAAAGCCACAATCTAATATTCCTACCTGTTTTACTTGTGGTAATTTTGGATATAATAGCCCTGATTGCCGAAAAAAATTTGGCAATTCCCCAGTAAATAATTCTCCACCGAACAAAAATATTATCTGACATGTTTGTCGCAAATCTGGACATAAAACTATCGAGTGAAGAAAAAAACGAAGGCTCATATCGTAACAAAAAAAAAAAAAAAGTAGAACATGTTTCAGATAATGAATATTCATTTCTGTTTTCAATTGGACCAGATACCGTTTCGAACAAAAACGTTTTACTTGCTGTGGTGCCACCACACATATGATTAATGACAAATCTAAATTTCTTACTTTCGATCATGATTTTAATCCAGAAAATCATCATATTAAACTGGTAGATGGTAGCCGAACCAGTAATATTGCTTTTAAAAGAGCCCTTTCTCAAGTAACTATAACATTTAATCTTAATTGATTAGAAATGTAAAAATATGCAAGTTGTTTCTTACTGAATTACCTTGGGCTATGATAAATATCCTGTTCTCTACCACAGATTTGCTTGTCAGGTGCGACATATTGTGTGTCTCTGTTCATGAGCGTGAGTAATTGGAAAAAAATCACTGCCATGTGTTGAAAGATTTTTTTTAGTTTAAAGGCAATTAAGGCGACTTGGATGTCACGTCTAGACACTTGTGAACACCCTCAATCAGACACCGATGGAATTGAATGGAATGGTATTGGTAATATTAAGCGTTTCCTTATAAGTAAACATTCAGCATTCATTGACTACGCAGCCAGTTTTACTGTCTGTCGAAATTTCTAAAATCTTTTTTGTCAGGAAAAATAGGTTTCACAAGTCCACTAAAATGTTTGCGTTAAAAGCCGTTGATGAAAATTACCTAGCAACAAACTAAAAATATAAAAGGAATACCAGGCTATTTACATCCAGAAATATATGGTGATCTTTGTTAATGCTAATGGTGATATTAGGTGATTCCCTATAAGGAAACTTTGTGCATTCATTGACTGAGCAGCGAGTGCTGCATTCAATTAAAATTTATAATTTTTTTCTCTTAAAACAATCCTTCGAAAAATAGGTTCTCAAATATATTCTTTTATCTTAAAGGTATTTTCAGGAAGAGAGTTTTCTAAAGTCCACTAATTTTCATGCTCTCTTTACGTTTCTTAACATCTTGGTTGAAGTTGTGCGTTACATCGATAGATCTTGCTGTCGCCTCTTGAAGATGATTTAGACAAGCAGAGTGAAAACTGCACTGAAATACGTGGATCTCCATTCTACCCGCTCCAAGGCTAAGCACTGAATGGTTTTTGTGGTATATTGACAGCTGACAAGTTGGTTTTCAGCTTGTCTCTGTATCTTAGCCATTGGCGTCTTATATTCATGTAGCCCTGATCTAACTGGCTGTACATTAAGATCTTCGGTATCCTGTCATCAGACATTCTCAAGACATGACTAGTCCACCGTAACTGAGACTGTATGACGAAAGTCTCCATTCCTCCAATATTACATCTGTTAAACAGGTCTACGTTAGATGTCTTATCTTGAAGGATAACTCCACAGATTTCACGCAGACAGCTTTTATGGAAAACATCCAGCCGGCGTATATGGTACCTGAATGGAGTCCACGACTTTGAGACGTACCAAAGGATGGCAAGTACAACAGCTCTGTGAACCTGAATTTTCGTATCCAGTCGCATACCCTGCTCATTCCACAAGTGATGGCGAAGTTTGCCGAAAGCACTGGTAGCCTTAGCAATCTGATGCATGATTTCATCTAAAGTTCCACTGTAGTTGACTTTGTTACCAAGTTAGGTGCAAGACTTTGCTTAGTTCATGGCTTTGTCTTCTACTTTCAATGGTCTCTTTGGAAAATGTAATTTTATCCATTTTAGATGTTGTTGTTGTTGAAGGTCCTCAAGTGATGTGGTTTCCAGTATTTGGTACTGTTCTTTGATTTCGTATTCTTTGTGTAGCGCCAGTACACAAAGTTCGACAAAGGATGGTCATCATGTGACCTACAGGTTTCATCCGGTTCAAGCCAATTTTAACTATTTATCTGGGAAGGCGGTTATAGCCTGATGGTAGTTGAGGTAAATCTGAACGATTTTGGAAAAATCATTTCACCCCAAGCAAATCAATAATACCACTAGGACCTAAAGGATTATACAGTATGAAAGAGAATATGAAAGATTTATTGAGGAAAAGTGAGTGGAAAGTACAATAAAGGAGCAGGATATATAAAGACAGAAGATTGCGATTGGCGTTGGATTTAAACTTTTAAAGAATGCAGGTAGATTGAAAGCAAGAAATTGGATGGAAGTTCCACAGGCAAGAAGTGCGATGAATATAAACTATTCAAAAAAAGTGAGACCCAGCTGCCAATTTAGGAGCACACTTGAATTTATGCTGTCAAATCATTAAGGACAACAGTTCATCAGAACAATTGTCATAAAAATATTTGTAGAAAAGACAGAGGAAAGCCACGTCACGTCAGTGGCTAAGTAATTGAAGTCGAGATGCCAGGTCAGGATGGAATTTATTACAGACCCTTCTTTGAATTTTGTCGAAAATCTCGAGATATATATATTAAGTAGCAGTATTCAATGCACGGACGGATGTTAGATTTATAAATATTCAAGTGGGATTCTTACGAGAAGAATTATCTGGCAGGACATAGCGAACCAGCTCTCTTTGTAAGGAGAGGTTTTGGCGCCAAGCATGAGATCCATATGAAATGCTCGATCTGACGAGGCTATTTAAGAATACGACTCGAGATTTTTTTGTTACTCATTCAGAACTTAATTCTAACGAGTCTCCACCTCCATGTTTATGTGCTGCTTCTATGAAAACCGGAACATTTTGCTTTTATTTAAGTGCCTAATATACACTTCTCAGACTGGGTGTCATAATGTATATAATGGGTTTCGTATATTTGTGTCCAAACATCACTTTGTCGTCGTGCTACACTCTCACTCAATAGTAACAATAACAACAACAGTATCAATAATAATACTACTAATAATAATGAATATACCCACAGACATAAAAAGGTAGCGACTTATGTGCACTGGAAGATATGCAAAAAGCACAAAATTGAAACCAGAGACAGTTACCCAAAATAACGATGTAACTATCCTCTGGGACACGCCAATTCAAACTGACACAGAAATAAAAGCCAACGGACCTGATATTATCATAAAAGATGAGAAATTCAGGAAAGGTATGCTTATTGAGATAGTAGTACCATCTGAGAGAAACACCCCCATAAAAATTATAGAGAAATTGTCTAAATGCAAGGACCTGGAGATCGAGATTAACAGGATGTGGGGAATGAAGAGTGAGACTGTACCAACAGTAATCGGAGCACTGGGCCTCGCGAGAAAAGGAATGGACAATTTCACTAACAGTGTCCCAGGTAATATCAACATACAAGTTGCTCAGGAGATCACCCTAGTGGGAACATAAGGTTCCGAGATAAAATTTTAAACAGCATTAATTAACGCTGGTCTAGGGGAGGTTTCAACTAAAGAAGGCAGAGTGAATTTTTAAGATATTGTTTCGAAAAATGCGCATATTTTCTACGCAATTTGTTGAACATTCAGGCCGGTAAATGTAATTAATACTGTTTAATTAAAAAGACAGGGCATTTACTTAAATAAGTGTATCCATAAAAACGTATAAACAAAATATATTAAAACATTAGTCGGATTTAATCCATTTCATATAATATGTTGTCATTGTGTACGTTAGGCTGCAATTTCAGTGCAGATATGAAAGATCGAGAAAAATCAGCGAAGGTGTGTGTTTAAAAGAGGTAATTCGAGCATTACAAACCCGGAGTTCTCTGTAGCTGAACGGTCATAGCACGCCAGACTTAATGACGGTTCCGTTTAGGATACAAGTTCGATTTCTGCCGGAGAACGCATATTTTCTACGAAAATTCTCGAACATACAGGCCTGTAAATGTTAATAATACTGTTTAATTAAAAAACAGAGAAGCTAATCAGATAAGTGTCTCCATAAAAAAAAAAACGGAGAAACAGTTAGTGTATTGGGGCAGCAGATCATTATTTAAACATATATTGTTAAATATAACAGAAAATGAATGTCTATTATGTTTGATCATGAGCCGTTCTAAACTTCGTATAGTTGATTTAATTTCGGACGAAAATAAAGACAAAAATTGTGCAACATTTGGATATTTTTTATTAGTTTCTTCCTTGATCTAAGCTTTCGGCTCATATGAACCATCTTCAGAGTAGTTATTCGGACATTTAAACAAAGATATTCACCATCAAAGATGATATTACATTGCTTCTAGACATATGGTTCTGTTATTAATATTTCATTCTCTCACGCAGTACGACGATATAGAACAGCATCATGAATTTACGACCTGAGTCTGCTATTTCGCGGCCGTTATCGTCAACATAACAGAATATAATCTTTGATGGTGAATATCTTTGTTTAGATATCCGCATAACCACTCTGAAGATGACTCATGTGAGTCGAAAGCATAGATCAAGGAACAGCTTAATAAATATCCAAATGGTTGACAATTTTGTGTCTATTTTTACCAGAAATTAAAGGAAATATACAGAATTTAGAACGACTCTTAATCACACATAATAGACATTCATTATCTGTTATATTTAACAATATATACATACATACACACACACACACACACACACATATATATATATATATATATATATATATATATATATATATATATATAAATGTAATGAAAAACAAACCACTTTAATGTACCATTACGAAAATTTATTTCACCTAAATCCTTTTTTAAGGATTCAGGATCATCAGGTAAATCTTCCAACAACGAATTGAGAATATATATATATATATATATATATATATATATATATATATATATATATATCTATATATATATATATATATTTAATGTATATCGAGAAAGCAGCTTTTCATTTCAACATGTTTAATTGAATATAACAGACAAGGAAAATTTAATCAATCTTTTATTTAGTTTTCCAATGTTCTTGTATTTTTCCGTTTTATGGGAGTAAGGGATTACAAAAATTGTCTGTATTGTCCATTGAACTAAGCGATTTCGAACACTTTTTTTAGACATTTTCAAGAGTGTTTGTTTGAGGTGTATCTCTCTGAATTTCTCTCCATGTCTGATGTGATTTATTGCGCAGGGAGAATGGGTTGAGGCTGGTAGACACTATCTTATACCAAGCTAATCAGATTCACGATCCATTCATTTTTTACAATTTGCCCATCCACCGCAAGAACTCGTCCATCATCATACCATCCTACATATACCACAATACTGCACACATACAGGGAACCTACAAAAAAGCACATGACATAAAATTATATATAAAAATCCGTCGTTGATAAACAATAAATCTCTTCAGGTTTGACTGTTTAATATGTATTTCTTGTGTTGTTTCGAATATTAAGTTCTGAGCCGATGCGTGCGTTGATGGAATTCGAGTGGAATTTATAAAAAAATAAATTAAAAGACGCTCACTCGTATTCTAGCCACGCGCAACACGCGATTCTCTTTGAAATTGTTTCCCCATGAATAAAAGTTGAAAAGTCATATAACATAGATAATAATAGATAAGTCTTTTCAACTTTGTCTTGATCCATTATTTATATAAAACTTTGAGAATAACTGTCGCTAGCCAAAATATTAAAAAATAAATTAACAATTCAGAAGAAGGAGCATTCGTTAGTAATTGTGCTTGCTTATATATATATATATATATATATATATATATATATATATATATATATATATATATGCGTGTGTGTGTGTGTATGTATATATATATATGTGTGTGTGTAAGGGGTGTTACATCTGTGTATAAAGAATTGTTTCAGTCCATGTCGATATTATGTTACATACCTCAATTATCTTCGGTAGAAAGAAGATGAAATATTTTCCATTGACACACGACATAATAGATGTTTTGAGTATTCCGATATACTTATGTGTGTAAACTGAGAAATTTTATTGATCGCCATTCACTGAAGAAATTACAAGGTGATTTATCGACGTTTACATCTCTTCTTTTCGGATTATAAGATTAAGTCTTTTCATTATTCCGTCTATCTTTATTTTAATACCATTTTTTTTCGAATTTCTCTCTTTCTTAGCTCTGCCCTTTTCACCCAACGTTTGCACGGGTTTGTTCTTTTTCAACCAGTTAAGATGTATTTTGGGAATTGAACAGCTATTCTTTTTGTCTTTATTTGTTCACGTGAAAAATAATTTCTCAGTTTACACACAAGAGTAATTTAATGCAAACATATTAATCAAATGAAAGTATTTGATAGGACGCATGCGCAATTGATTGCTTCCGTTGATTAATGTGTTTGCATGAAATTGTTTGTTTTCTTGCCAATAAATTCGTGTCAAGGAATGCGTAATCGTGTCGCCAAATAAAATTATTGTTGGCATTCGTAGCAAAGAGTTTTATTTTTATAGTGACTTACATAATTACTTTTAACAAATTTGTGTCTGTGCTGACCAGCAAAGTGTAGGTTTTTAAAGGTGGCCAGTTTCCGGGATAGAAATCTGGGAGTTATACACAAAAGAATGACCAGTGAGGAAAAGACATTCGTTGTTGTTTGTAATATGGGTTCGACAAATACGGCATTGGCTATGTTTACTGACATATTCTCCGTTTTGAATCGACTTTTTCATATACACAACGTTGTAAGCCTGCCGCTACACTATCGTTATTTTCATATCTAATATTCAGATGAGTTCCATTCCATTGGTTCCAGCGTTTCAGACTTTTACAGACAAATTAAGGAGTTGAATAATCCTCATCTTCTCTGTGTTTCAAATATAAGAAGAAAGTTCCACTCGGACAGTTTTATTTCCTAATAAACGCTACTTTGTTAAACAGGAACCCGCGTGGGTGCTTTTCTGAACACTACAATCTCTTCAAGTCAGGGGGCAATTTTTAACTATCCTCTTTATCATCATAAACTTAACTTCTGACCACTTTTACTCATATCCCATCCCTCGTTTATAATAACTATTTTAAAAGTAACAGTCTAGTTTGAGTGTCTCTTGAGTCTTGTATTGGGCGTCATCTAGTATAAAACAGCGAATAAAGGAATGGTCGGAAATTGGGGATATCTTCTTGCTATTCTCAGAGTTAATAATGGCGAATACTAGACAGTATGATAGTCCAGTCTGCAGGTGTTGGGACATATTTATTCCGATTATAACTTCATAAACATTTATGAGAGTGTACTTCGGGGAACTGGTGATTCTCGTCGCTACTGAATGAGACAACCAGGCGACATTTCATGTTTTTATAAAAAAAAAAACCCAAAAAACCCAAACCTTTGGTTGTATTTTAAGATTTTATACAGATTCTTGACTTATTTAACTGATTTTATTCATGGTTACATCTTCTTTGAGAAATGAAGCCAATTCTAACAAGCCGCACAATTTTTCCTAATTTCGTGTCTTTTTAAAGTTAGTAAATATGTAAAAAAAAAAAGAAAAATTGTTCTGTCATTTTGTATGTTCAAAGATACAAATCCTTTTTTCAACGTATACAGTTTCTTAGAAAATCTATCTATCTCTCACTGACTATTAATATGCATTCAATCTATCTATTTATCGAGCTATCTAGCTATCACTGTTAATATAGGCTTTTATATCTATTTGACTGTTAATATGCATTCTATCTATCTATCTATCTGTGACACTATTTAGCGGTCGCGTGAAAATTAAAAGCAAGAAATAATTAAGGCGAGAAGAAGCTGAAATAATTAAGGCGATAAGAAGTTCTCACGAAGAGACATACTGGGCGATATTATTTTTTTTAACAAAGAAAAGTGGTAAATATTTTATTTTCATTTGCGAAGAAAAGTATTTTTTTCGCAGAAGATAGGAAATTCGTAAGATCTCGGACCTATCGAATTAATTTATGCTACGAGGCGGCGAATAAAAGATAGCCATCTGCCCATGGCAATAATGAAAATTTCAAATTAGTCAAGTGGCCTACGAAACAGAAGCTGGGAGATAATGTTAATTAGGTCACGTACTGACCGTGAAAGGCATCAGCTAAGGCCACCCAAGAAGAAGGGAAGAATAAACCATTGACTATCTTTCAGAGATATCATTTGGTTTTGGGAAAAACACCTGTTTTATGTTCAGACCTGGCCATGATAAGAGTTTGTTACCGGGAGAGATAATTAGCGACAGAATGCGAATACGTCCAGTTAACCACCCACTTGACGCTGGCGAAAATCTCGTTGATAAAGTCCAGGTGACATTCGGTTAAGATAGAGATTAAGTACCACACTACGAGTCGTAGAGCTCTGGTGTCGGGAAGAAAAAAAAAGATCATTTTTTTTGCCTTTGAGCAATAATGGTAAACATATGAGAAGGAGGGGAGGCCTGTTGACGCCTCTGAGGGGATTGGTGTGAGATACCACTGTGAGAGAGAAGGGAGGCCTGTTGACGCCTCTGAGAGGATTGGTGTGAGATGCCACTGTGAGAGAGAGTGGAAACCTGTTGACGCCTTCTGAGAGGATTGGTGTGGGATACCAATATGAGAAAAGAGGAATTTGGGAGAACGATTTCCTTAAGAACGCCTCTGGGGCAGAAAGTAATGGACTTCCAAAAATGGGAAGTAATACATTTTTCCTGTCCGAAAACAAAGAAAATCCTTAGTGTGGATTTAGAATTATCGAGGAACCCAAAACCACGACAAGCCCACACCCAGTTTTGGTCGGCGTCCATATAAATAGAGTCGCAACGAGTAGACGGCAGAAAGCAGTTGCAGTTGGGCAGACGCAGACAGAGTTGAGCTGTGAGCTCTGACAGGAAGCTGACTGAAGATCCACGCATCCCGACTTCAACTTCTAACCAAGAACAATTTATTTTTGAAGAACGACTTAAACTCACACCACCAAAACAAGTTTTACGAATATCGCCTGAAGACATCAAAAACCAGTTATTGAAAAACAACTTAAGATATTAAGACTCGCCTAACAAACACAATGTGTCACGAATCCATAGAAGTGGTTTGGGAGAAAGATGCAGTCCTGTATTCAGCAACCAGATATAAGAATATTTGTTATTCTTTTTTAAACACATTTGAACTTTTCGAGTTGTTACTTTATTTTCTTTTACATATACTTATGCGGTGTTACCTTTGCTCGGACTCGGCTTGCATTACGGCCCGGCGACTGATTGATTTCGTCTACCTAAGATCAAATCACAACGTGGGTAGGTTAGACTAGAAGTCAAAGCAGTTACTTCCGTAATCAGACGTTGGAGGCGAGCTGGGAACGACAAAGCTGATACCGAATCTAACCAGATTCCCATCCGAATCAGCCAAAGGTTAGAACGTCACATTTGGTGCCGTGACAGCAGGATCACGTCACATTTGGTGCTGCGACCAATACCAAGTCACATTGGTCGTCACAGGATAGCACACGGGGGCTGAGAGGCCGCCGGGGTGACATCACATTATCTATCTATCTATCTATCTATCTATCTGGTTTTCTGTTTTGTTTCAACTCCCCTATTTCTTTAAAGGGTTATAATAAAATTGTAAATAGAAATATTTTCAGAATTGATCTCTATGTACAGAAGGGAAACTATAGATTACAGAATTAAACGAAGCAACTAATTTGATAAAAAAAAGGAGTGGAATTATATCGAACAGTCGCAATGCTAACGTATTATTTCTATAAAACGTGACTCCCCCCCCAAAAAAAAAATCATGAAAAGAACACAAACAATAAAAACAATAAATATCAGGATCGCTATTAAAAACAGTCAGACATTTTGAAAATCGTTAAAAATGAAGCAGCGCTGCAAATGAGTAAATAAAAAAGTTGTTTTTTATGTGTATTAAAAAGATCTTTTAAAAGACTTATAAATATAGCATTCTTGTATAAGGAAATATACAAATATGGCTGAAAATTGTGGATGGGCTGTACAAAATTCTTATTTTTCTTTTGTCTTAATTATCCGACTGTGTAATATTTGAAAAATACAATGAAAATTTCCCTTGTCGGTTGAATTTAATACACCATGATTCGATTTTTTTCTTCGCGCATAAATATACATTGCATATATATATATATATATATATATATATATATATATATATATATACAGACAGACAGACTGTTTCGCCGTTTGACAGCTCATCAGTGTAACTAGACATCCGATCGTTTCAACTTGGGACCGATTTGGCATCAGTCGGAGATTCTAACCGCTAGGCTATCGATGCCCGGCAAGAAGGAAGGCGAATTTTTGCGTATTTATTTTTTCTAAAGAACTCAATCCAGCTTGGAGAGTGTTGCATTATCAGCAGTAATAGTGAATGTTTACAAATTCGCGCTTTTCTCCTCACAGTGCTCGACCGAATTAATTATTTATTTATTCATATATATAATTATTTATTTATATATATATAATTATTTATTTAAAAATATGATTCCATCACGGTGGAATAACATTTTTAAATAAATAATTATATTTTAAAATAAATAATTATATTTAAGCTCTACTTTTGTATCGAGCACTGTTTTTTAAAAAGAACTTTGGATTATTTACCTAACGACTTCTTTCCTATTTTCTATATATTTTTACACACACACACACATATATATATATTTAAAATGAAACGAGCTTCATAGATATGGTAATGGTGGCTTAGGTGTGGCATGAAGCCGAAAGTATGGTGCATCCATTGAGGATTGAACTTATTTTCAGCCGTAAGTGATCTCGCGATAAAAGCTTGCTAAGCATTACACCATGTCTTAGTGCCCAGGAACGTGGTCACTATGAACCAGTAAGATATTATTGATTTGAAACATGCGTACTGACAGAAGCATCAACACTGGATTGGGATGATGGTCTGAAGATCGAGAATGGAGTGAAACTGGCAGTGTTGATGTCAGCATTATTGTTTTTATCCATAAATATCCTATCTCCGATATTGAATAATCTTCCATCATAAATATAGAAAATTTGAAGCGATATACGTCAGCTTAACGCCTGGAAGCAAAATTAAAAAAAAATCTATGTCGGTTTCAGGCCTCAAGCGATTTTAAGACATCTGATGCGTAGTTCTGGTTTATATTACCACCTCACACTCTCTCCCTCCCTCTCTCTCTCCCACCCTCTCTCCCTCCCTCCATCTCTCCCTCTCTCTCCCTCCTTCTCTCCCCCTCCCACTCTCTCTCTCTCTCTCTCTCACTTTGACTGTCTGTCTCTTTTTCAATATATACATACGTATATACATACATACATACATACATATATTTGAAACAAGCATTGGTTTTAATCAGGAAAATGTTTTTTCGCTTGATGAAATGGCCCTTGATTTCAAATATATGAAATGTACTGTATGTATGTATATAGCTACTGTATACTCATTGAAAAAAGACCCGACAGACAGTTTGTAAAAATTATTCGATATTAATAACATGCTCAATTAATGTTGGTGTAATAAACTTAGCTATCATTAAGGAACATTATATATATATATATATATATATATATATATATATATATATATATATATATATATATGTATGTATATATTTAGATAGATAGATTTTATCTATTTATATAGATTTTTATTTTATTTTATTTTTTTTGCAGAGGAGATTTCGTTCTGATGAGTTGAACATCTCGGTGTTCACGAAATAAAAATTATAACGAAATGGATAATTAAAGTCTCTGTCTTCTTATTATCATTATATATATATATATATATATATATATATATATATATATATATATATATATAGTATTAAATTGTAAGAAGATTTTGGTATCAAAATTGCTGGTTCTTTATTTGTAGTTTACTAGTGGAAAAGAATTTGAGGTACAGGCGTTTTTTTCATAAAATGCTCGATATCAAAAGTAATGATAGACCGTTAATAGAATTAATGTGGAGAAAGTTAAAACTTAACTGAGTAGTGTTGATTCAATCATGTCGACTACGAATTTTCGTGAGCACATTGAAGTAATACTTTCACTCTTCAGGGCTGTTGTCTTCTTGGTATTTATCTGAGCTTCCCACATCTGGATGTGACACAAGGCCGGTTAGTTTACGTAGGGCATTCCATGTCCATAGGCTCAAGCAAAAAATCCCATAGTCTCCGAATACACGGGGCCAGGTTGCTGTCTACCTATCCAGACGAGACACTGTCTTTTGGCATAGTCTTGTCTGGGCTCCTCTCTACCCGAAGGCGGAGTGGTTGACAAGCAGTGTATTTAAAATTCAGCGCTTTGATATCCTGTTGTCCTCTCTGCAGCTACTTCTTAATTTTCTTAATGGTCGTTGTGTTATCACTTGAGTAGTTTTGGGTTTCTTGGTGATTCTTTGCTTTGTATTGTTCTGACCTCTTTTTGATCGTATTCGCTTAATTGCTTTTTATTGATTTTTTATTTATTTATTAGGGCTTCCATTATTTTTAATCTTTTTTTACAGGTTGATGAATAAAAAATCAAATTAATTATATATTTAAAAAAATTTAAGACAGCTAACCTTATCCTCAAAAAATAACAACACTTCAGTTAAGTCAAAATTACAACGAACGAACATTATCTATGAGTTCAAATGACCCTTAAGGAACAGAGTTCCTGATGAAACCGAATTCATAAATGATTACATCGATCACACAACTATATGCCTATCCAGGTGCCTTACGTTACACCTATCTGACCATAGCTCTATTAGAACCCATTTAAACACACACATAAACTTACAAGACTCCATTCGAAACATACTAGTAGAAAACGTAAATATAATAACCTCACTCGCCTGTAAAAACGATTAAACATAATGGAAGCCCTAAAAATAAAAATTAAAACGCCAGCACTTAACTATATTAACTATGAACAAGGCCACAATGTTCTAACCGTGTTCGGAAAATGAAACATTTAACACCACAAGCATACACATAACGCATACACCCAGTTAAGCTGAAGAAATAAAATCATCTTTGATAATGGCTAAAAGTATAGCCGATAGCGCTCGGAATTATAGAACATTTGGACATTTTCTACACACTCTGTGCCCAAAAAAGGAAGCCCTTTTAAGAACACAAAAAAAATTAAATAAAATGCTTAATCGTAGTAACTTGTCTGTCGTCATTAATGAAACATGCATAAATGAAGGATTGCTGCATAAATACACAATATATATATATATATATATATATATATATATATATATATATATATATATATATAAGAAACTATCCTGACAAGAAAATTGAAACCTGTCCCTGGAAATTACAGCTTACATTAAATTCAGCTTTCAATATTTTTTTCTGCATTTTCTCGTTTCGAAATCACAAATTCTAAGATATCTTTAACTTTCTACGTATATCCAGTGGAGTATTCAATTCGAAGAGGATTATGGGTAAGATTACAGAAGGTAATTCAGCATATTTTTCTATGTGTTTCTTGACACTATCGTCTATAAGATATAACACTCCGAAGAATTCTGACTAATACTTTTAAAATTAAATTAGAACAGACATTACCTTTTGACCGACCCTCTTTTATATATATATATATATATATATATATATATATATATAAGTAAATAGAATGACCATTAAGAACATCTCTTCTTATCCTTCCTTCCCTCCCTCGTCTAGCTGGCATGAATGAACAGACAGAAACTGCTTTCTCTTCGACTTTCTTCAAAGAAGTGCACCTGGCTTTTACCCTGTGGAATTTCTCAACTCAATAACCCGAATTTGGCGTCCGGTTTCGTCAGTTGTCTTTTGGGGTTAATATTTATTCTGGTAAGCCATTAATTATCTTCCAAAGAAAGTCTGTTTCCGTTAGATTGTTGACGTAGCATCAATTCGACTGAAATATTTTAGCATTACGCGCCACAATTCAGAAATTTAACTAGAGTCGACCATATTTTTCTGGCAAAGAAAAGTCTATTCGATTTATGATTCCCTTGTACCTATCTAAAGTATCGGCATCAGAGAGAATTTATTTCGTTATTTGATAACAAACAGCGATAAATATTTATTTTGCATCAAACTAACTTATAAAAGAGAAAAAGGCTGCCGAAGAATATTCCCGGGGGTGGGTTAGACCACATATATGCGGAAAGTTTACATCATCAAAGAAAGAAATTATATATAGAAGCAGTCAAATTGGTCAGGTGTATACGTATTTCCATGCAAGTAATATAGATATATTTTCTAGGATGGTTTCGTTTAGTGTTAATGGTAGTTTCAGACATAAAACCACATATAAGACAAACGCCTGCTGAATACCATTTTAATTAGTATGCTGAGGATGTGAGTATTTAAAAAAATGCTGATCTAGGATTTTCCCGCACAGACATCTCTGTGATTTAAAATAGAATGACCAGAAAAAAAAAAAAACTTTTCAGTTAGCGGTAAAGAGGTCAGAGTCGACTGGCCATACTGGTTCAAGTTAATAGAAAGGGCACAGACTCAAATAACCACTAGTTACAATGGAGGTATAGAGAGGAGAATCTCTGAGCGAATAAAACGTCGAATTTTGAATGGGCTATAGCAAGAGAAAACCACGCCATGTGCCAGTGCTTGTCAGATAAGAGTGGAAGCTGCAGTTCGTTAAGGATCAGAAAAAATTGGCAAGAGAACACTGGGAATCGTAGCAAAGTTGAATGGTTGTAAACAACATGGAAGCATGGATCTGTATTGTCTTTTAGCTGCGATTCGGGCTGCTGACACTGCTGCTGCTACTATGGAGAATATTTTCTTAGTATCGACTAGAGATCGTTTAAATGCCCAGTCAATCTAGGTATTGTGGTTGGCTTATGACGTGCCTCGATTTTTTTTAAGCGTTTCACCCCAAACAATGAATAACTCCACTTTTCACAAATATATTGGCATATTGGTTCATGGAACACAGAAATTCGTTTTCTGTATTAAACTGGCCTCCACAGCCACCAGATAACAATCAATAAATCTTTACCCGCCGTTTAAAAAAATACCAAAAATCAAAGAATTATCCAATTTAAATGAAATTTTCAGCAGGTATCTATCATTGGATGAATTTTATTATGAATTCATTATTTTGTTAACCAAAGTTCTGGAAATACATTTGTAGGGCCAGTCATATCCTCATTTTCCATAGATTGAGAACATGGTTAAAATTGGGTGTTGCTGAAAATATTTGGTTTAATTTATTAAATATTTTTTTAAAGTTTTGCAAACAAAAATCTCTGGAGTTGCTATTTCTGTAAAACGCTTATGCTATATCAAATCGGGACATTTTGAAAGTTTCTACTGAAAACTTACAAAAATAATTCAATAAAATAAAAAAAAAATAGCTGTAGAGAGATGGTGCTTGCATAATTTAATAAAACATTATTTCCTTTCAGTCTTGACAGTGAAAGATTTACAATGAATATTTATTTTTGAAAAATTTACTTGTAATTTTTCAGTTCGATTTTGAAATTCTTACGATTGCTAATGAAAAACGAATTTTTCTTTATTATTAAATAAAAATATGAGGAAGAATTCAAAAATGTAAAATTTAAGGCCATTCTTACGCCAGAAATATTTTCAAATGAATTTTATTTTTTCTTCTGATAAATGTTAGAGTACTTTTTGTACAGAATATCAAATAGGAAATAATTCAACAATTTCGAATTACTTCCTTTGATTATTATTCGTATTTTTTAAAAATATATTCACACAAAACAAGGCGCAAAAGCCACTCAAGGTAGAGGGTTAGTATCTGGAGTTATATTAGTCTCGAAAGGGACAAGTGTTAGGAGTATAACATAGATATAGTATAGAGCTGAAGTAGACTTTAGAAGAGACCAGAAACCCAATCCTAAACAAGGGATAAAACTTTACTCCTGTTTAAAAGATAGGGGGGTGTAAAATGGACAATAGGAGAACCTATCTATTATTAAAAAATATTTATTCTACTAAGTTTCATAAAACTCTATAGATTGAACTTAACTCATTATTGCTTATAATGGCGTCTGTCTCCAGAGACCATGGATCTGCACTCGAACGGTTATGCCCTGTCCTTGGCTCACGCCTGGGCAGAAATTTTTTTATGAGAGATCGGCAGTTATCCATGCAACATGTCTCCCCTCTCCATGCCACCGATACTGTCCAAGAGAAAGACATCGGCGTCGTCGCAGGAATAGGTAGAACGAAAATTGAACATGACATCGGACTATCTTAGGGACTCTGGCTCCGGATTTGAATCCAGAGTTATTGTCCTTCTCGTAGTCTGTTTTCCAACCAACGCCTACAGAGCCCAGACTACGCTCCTAGTTGTTCAAAGTTGGTGGTTCTGAATCCAGAGTTTTTTTCTTCTTCCAGACATGTTGCCACCCAGTCTTTCCTGCTATTTACCCATACCTGGGGGTAGAAAAGATAGATTCTTACATTTTCCAAGCTTAGAGTATTAGCACGTAAGTGCATGTAACGAACTCAATTGGAATTCGATCTCCGAATGATCAATCAGAGCCGCAATCCATTATTCCGCAATGCCAATTTATTGGTTATGTAAAGTTAAAAGTAAAGAGTCAGTTTTTGTATTTTGACATTTTTGTTCCTCCGTATTTAGTTAAACTTGAGGCGGTTTTGTCTGAAGTTATAGTTGCGTGATAAACTGATTCTGTGTGATTCATAAACTTGTTTACAGCTTGAATCTAGCTTGTTGTATGTAAATGCTCTTTTCACTATATTTTAAGCGTAAAATAATATTTTTCAAAAATTATGTTAATTAATTCTTAGTTTTATTAATTAACTTTTAAACATAATTCTAGGGAAGATATTTGATTTTAAAGAGCGTTTTAAATTGCTATACATTGCCTTTCATCATTTTCAAATTAAAATGGCGGATCGATTCTAAATTGATGGTGCCAATGATTTAAACATTTCTTAAAAAACTATTCAAATGCATAGAATTATTATAATTTTTTATTTTACCGATAAGATTTAGGCTATTAACTTTCATATAAAATCAAAATTTCACAATAAAAGTATATATTTAAATTATTTTAAATGTGCTTTTAGGGTTTTTACACCTCATTTTACCGGTACCTTAATATATTTATATAAATATAATATATAAATTTCAACTATTAATGTCTACATTTATATATATATATATATATATATATATATATATATATATATATATATATGTAATTTATTTGTTAGTGTGAGAATTTATTATGCAATTTGAGGGTTGTTCATCATATTGTAAAAAAAAATGCGTATAATGATATGGCTATTGATAGCTTCTTAATTTCAGTCTGAAAAAACTCGTAAGGAAGATATAAACTCAAAAGACAAAAAAATATCTGTCTATATTTCAGAGATGAGATATTGTAACTATTTACACTATTTACATCGTTCGGGGTGTTGTCCTCATCTTTCTTGATATATTCACGACGTTTCGGCCGTAGTACGCTCCGGCCTTCTTTAGGAGATTGAATTTAGAGTCGAACCCTTTATGAAAGCCACAAAAGCCGGCGTGGCATAGACATGAATACAATATGGAAACTAGTAATACAGTGACAAGAGAAAAATCAGAAATAACAAAAAAATTGTATTATGAGCTCTGGTAAAAAAAATGTCACTGAGAAATTAGGTTCATAATTACCAAAAATTTACTCACATATCCTAGTGGATAAAAAAGTTGGATGAGTGATTCAAAAAGTGACTTGATACCAAAAGTTTTGAGTTCGATACTTAGACACAGCAGAGGAAAGAACATAGAGAATTGAGTTATTAAAGGGAATTAACTGAAAATAAGATATCCAAGAAATGTATTGTGGTCACTACGATACTGTAGGCAGAACGGGTCAAAGTTCGATGTACAGATCAACCAACACGTCTGGTCAAGGGAAAGTTGGCCAATTGATATAGGTGCGTTAATATATCAGTTTGAGCGATAGCTGAATTTGTGATTGAAAACCATCAGAATGACGCATCCTATAGCCCGCATATGACCCCAGTGCTGAGTAACGCTAATACCGATTATCACTTGAATGTTTTAGAGTCAGTAATACATTATGTCCCACCAACCATTTCTCTGTAAGTAGAAGGAGTGGTTGGCGGGTTAAATAGTCTGTAATGTTATATTTCTTTTTTGCGCATAACATTAATCGCTTTGCACATTTTTTGTTCTCGAATTTTATCTTAATTAGAGGACGATAAACTACACCCGGTAGCAAGGACTCTGATCGGGAGATTAGATGTTTTGAAGAGCGAAGAACCACCTCGTAATTGATGTTGTTCCCAGATTCAAATTCAGCAGTGTTGGTAGCACTTGTTAAAGTCCTAGCTATAAGCAAATAGGCACTTGTTATTTATATTGAAAATTAATTTGGATCAATGTTTTAAGTATATATATATATATATATATATATATATATATATATATATATATATATATATATGAATAAAAATGACAATAGGAAAACTAGTAATTGCTGACGCAATTTTCTGTTTATACGTTATTTTTTGATAAATACAATTATTTAACAGAAAATATATGAAATATTTGTCGTACTTAGTCTATTTCAATATATATATATATATATATATATATATATATATATATATATATATATATATCCTTCAGCGATAGCACAGCTCGGAGTTTCATGCGCAAAGCAATCTTCAGATACTGAGGATAGAATGACCGTTTATTTTATATTTATTTTTATGGCTACATGTAACCATCATTTCTCTTCTTTAATAACCTACGGTTATTTAAATGTTTTAAGATAACCAATTTTCCAAAGGTTTATTCTTGCCTCACAGGACCAGAGCCTGCTGGCACGCAACTGTCAAACTAATATCTTGCATAATAGTATGGACCCCAAAATGGTTCTGTAACCCTCATGACAGGTTAGGTCAATATCTGCACTAGAAGATCTCTCATCACTGCGCGATAAAATTAACTGCAATCTAGTATGATATCATTCTGAATGAGTAGGTGCAGGAGCAGAGGTTATCCTTTGCGATTCTTCTACCAGCACTGATCGAAAAAAAAAAAGAAGACATTTTGATGGAAATAGAAAAAAAAGTGGCACTTACTAACTAAAACTGTTCCTGTTGCGATTTGAGCTTTGGGTCTGTTAAAAAAAAAGGAACTCAAGAACTAATCGACACAATCCCTGGCGTATGATCTCTCCAGGATATCAGAAAAATAGTTCTAGTAAGCACAGCCCCTATCCGGCAAAGAGCGTTGTCCATTTAAGTTTTCTTTTTTTAATATGTTAATAGCTGTTTTTGTTTAATTAGGTGTAAACAACAAAAATTCTCATCTTTCTCTTGGAGTTGGTCATTGGTTAAGACTCAGCATGTAATTATAGGGTGACCCAAAAAATACGGGAGTTTTTGAAGTGCGTATTGCCAGACATGAGCAAGTGGCAACACTGCGAGACAGTGACCTTGAGCAAGTAAACATTTCGCCATTTTAGTAACCATGGATCAGTGGAACGGACAACAGCGTGCGTTAGCAGCAGTCAATGAGGAATCTCAACAGCATATTTCAAGAATGCATTCGTACAGGAGGACGCCATCTACAGGACGTAATTTTAAAAAAATGAAAATTCCATCATTGTTTCTTAAATGGCATATTTTAAGGTTTCATGAATAAAATATTTTTCTTCCATCACTCTTGGTTTTATTGGATTGTTAAAAAGTTGCCGTTTTTTTGGGTCACCCTGTATAAAACAAATGTAGGTAAAAAAGATTGAAAAAAATAATAATGTATAGGTTTTAAGGTGTAGGATGACTATGGCTGCCACATATATTCCAGCACTCATGCTGTCAGCAATATTATTGGCTCTTTTCTAGCATCTTGGCTTCAATCATTTTCCCACCGGCATATGGTTGCCTCCATGTAAATTTCCTTTAAAGACTTATCGTAATTCTTCGCTATGGTGCCTAGACGCTTTGCATTCAAGCGCAGTACTAGACTGGCGACAAGGTCTGATCAGTTCAAAGTTGAGTTGGCTAGATATAGCCGTAAGTTCTATGTTAACAGTTTCTTTCCTAGCACTTCTCGCTTGTAGAACCTTCTTCTGGTTCCATGATTTCCAGTCAACTTTAATCTTCAAAATGTATGTGCAGTGTCAAACGCTATCTACTGTCCTGATTACTCTTTAGTTCTCGCTCCTTAGCAATATTCAAGTTTCTGACTCTTCCATACCCAGTTACTCCTTGTATCTTAGTGGCTTTACTGCCTTGCATGGGGTGAACACGATTAAAACATGGAATTTCGTTTGATTATCTATCTATCTATCTATCTATCTATCTATCTATCTGTTAATAGTTATATCTATTCAATATTTGAGATCATTGATTTTTATTAGTAATATGATAATATGATTTATTCTGTTCATATCTATCGATTTATATTATCTATATTTCCATTGCTATCTATCTATCTATCTATCTATCTATCTATCTATCTATCACCGGTTGATAATATGCATTCTGTCTATCTATCTATCTATCTATCTATCTGGCTGTTCAACTTTTTATTCCTTTATTATTTTACCTGCTGAGGAGTATAACATATTCATGAGTTTTTAAACAACAATGTAAATGTTATTCTATGTGTAACCTTCAGAATTTACACGTTTTTGCAAGCGTTTATTCGTTTCTATTATGCTTGGAGGCAAAAACATTTCAAAGGAAAAAAAAAAGATGGAACAACAGGCAATTGAAAAAATATGAACTCCGTTTTACTCCCCTTCAGTTAATGTCAGTTCCTCTTTGACATGGGTGGGAATGCACTTGGAAACCGAGACTTTGAGGCAAAGGAGCATATTTCAAGATGATGATGATAAGAAGAAGAAGAAGCTGCAGCTGCAGCTGTAGGCAGGCAGCATCAACGCCCCCGCTGTCCTGAAGATCGCCTTAACTTGGAACAGGCTACACAGTACGAAAAGTACTGTCAATCAATTGACATTTCATTTATAGTGCTTCAGGACCATTGCTTGAATCAAATACTGCCTAATAATAATAATAATAATAATAATAATGAACGGAGCGATTAAATAACAAGGAAGTCTTAAAGAAAAATGGCAACAGAAAGAACACTTCTACACAGAATCAGGATAGAGAGCTGAAATTCCTTGGATACATAATGAGGAAAGGCAGTATGGGAAGCATAACCCAAACTGACGAGTTTGATGGAACGGAGAGATGGCGAGAGCATTAGCAAAGGGCGAAAATCTCCTAAGAACACCACGAGATGGGAAGTTGTGGAGAGCCATAATCGTTATTGTCCTGAAGGGACGCGACCACTAGAAGAAGAAGAATAAGAAGAATGCGGAAGACATAAGTTGACAGTATACGGAGTAAGCAAAAAAAGATTGAAATCAAAAGCAAAATTGAGAATCCTGGAAATATCGAAATTGAATGAAAAAAAAAAAAAATCATGGAAAATATCTACAACGGGAAATAGTAATAATACGTATAATACTGCAGCCCATTATTGGCTTTTCATAGATGGCTTGAAATCTGAGAGAGAAGGATTTATTGTTGCAATAGAAGATCAAAATCTAAGAACTGGAAACTATCAGTGAAAGAGGTCAGGTCACTATGCAGAATTTGTGGCTTACATCCAGAAACAATTGGGCACTTAATGACATCCCTTTCATACCGTGACAAAATATGCCATTATATTTAATGAACGATATGTGAGATGTACAACCTGTCACAGGAAAAAAAAATGTCCGGGTCACAAACAACATTCTGTGATAGCTAATGAAAATGCATCTGTACTGTAGAATTTCACACTCCAAACAAACAATACAATAAAATACAATATTTGATGGAAAAAAGGTGATTACACATTGAAGTTGATGCAAATATTTCAGTCAATTTGATCAATAAACTAAGCAAATACGAGGATTGAGAAACTGAAATTTCAGATATGTCATCTTGAAACTCAGACAATCCCGATTGTTGTTTATCGTTTACCTGGAACAATAATAATAATAAAAAAAAGAAACCTTCCGGACCGTGTTAGGTTGTAATGCAGAAAAGTTGCACATATTCTCAGGAAAGACTTATCACTAGTACAGGTGATGGACCTTTACTACTTCACGTAATTTAAAAAAAATAAATTCGCTTTCATATTTTGAAGGTTCTTTGTTTTTACTGAATTTTTCACTTGGGCCATGATTTTAATTTTTCAAACTTTAGCATTTAATTTATTTAACCGTTTTAACTCTCTCTGTATATATTTTCCCAGTAAACGGACACATTTTAATGAAGGTGTAAATTGCTACATGTATTTCAATAGCAATTAAGAAAAAGGAAACATTATTTAAGCGATAGGCCCTACTAACTGTACCAAAAATCATGATCTGCTGACATCAAGTCTTTTTAGGTTTCATGATGAAACTTTGAGACGGAACGTAAACCTAACAGACGGAAAACACAATATAATAATAATAAAATTATTGATTGATTGGAAAAAAGTTCCGATAGACCCATTGAAGTGATTCGTGGTAGCCCATGCCTGAAGATTGTAATGTATCTTTGAACATATTAAAAAAATATCAAAATACAAGGATCATCAAGTAAAAATCTAAAAAAATATGGCATGTCAGAACATCAATAATTCCAGTTGTATTTGGAGCCATCAGATTGATTGAAAAACGTTCTGATAGAGTTATTGAATGGATTCCAGGTAGTCCATGCTCAAAAGAAATACAAAAAAATTGTAATCGGAAGTACAGCTCACACATTAGGAAGTGCTTTATCTATGTAAAATCTGTGTGATCTTAGATTTTTTTTAATTTTTAAAAATTTCTTTTGTAAAAATTATCAGGGGAAAATGTCATGAAACCATTTCTAACCTTATGTCTCTGGTTGGGACCCGGAAAGAAATGTGTATACAACAGAAATCAAAAGCAATAATAATAATAATAATAATAATGGTGAAAATTTGGAAACGAAGAAGAAGAAAGGGGATGATAATAACATAATCAATACTAATAACATACTCCTAATAAAAGTGAGGTTGAGAAAGAAGAAAAAAGAAAGAAGAAATACATAAATTTGAATGGTCTTGCTAACGTATACTTGCCTTCAATGTTCAAATGTTCATTCTGTAATGATGAAGAAAAGCGATTGGTTTTCATGACTGTCATAGCATTCTCTGTTGAACCTCCCGTGATTGCCCAATTATATTAAATCCAGCAAGTGATGATTCATTAGATAGTATTCATTAGATGGAGAACGGCGCGAATCTCGTGAAGTGAAGAGACTCGTGTGAGAATAATTCCGTTAGGGAACATTGTCGTGGTTTTAAAGCCGAAAAGGATTGGAAAATTTCGGTGAAATGAAAATAATATTTATTAATGTGAACAGAACCAGGTACATATCTACCGAGTGACTTAAATAGGCAGACGTATCTAGACGCTAAAAGATAGATATCACAATGTAGGTACGTAGGTAGTTAGATAAAATAGATAAAAACGTGGAAATTGAGAGAAAGAGGAAGATGTTTGGCAGGTAGCTATATAAGAGACTGAGATCAAGATACATACAGATGTATAACGAAATAGGTATGGGGAAAAATTCAAGTCATAAGTAGAATGAAAGGCAGAAATAAGTGTAGTGAGATAGGTAAATAGATGTGAAGAATACAAAAAAGAGAGAGGGGGAGAGAGTGTTGTATTGTCGAGATGAATTGCTTAAAGTGAGTGCTTAATATGTTTATTCAGCACCAGTATCCAGTGCTAAGGGATACATCCAAAAAACATCAAAAGAATAAGTTCAGTCAGTCAGTTATGTGCCACGGATGATACACGCTTAGGCGATTATATATTAGGTTGGTGCAAAAATAATGACGTAATAATGACGTAATAATGTCGTTTTTTGACGTATTTTTTAACGTCAAAAAGCGACATTATTTTTGCACCAACCTAATATCTTTACGGTTCATGACTGACGAGGTTGCCATTTCTTTCCAAGACGATAGAACCTGGTCTGTTACCCAATTTGCCCATAACGGGGCGGGAGAAGATTCGTACTTTTCCCAAAAAATATGAATAGGATTTGACTGGAATTCGAACCCGGCTCTTCCATTCCTTAATTCGAGACGCCACCCATTACCCCACCGTGCACCCCACAACAATAAGTTACAAAACAATTAGCAATGAATAGAGGAGGGTCAAATGCTGTATAGCCAAGCGAAGTAAGATCAGTCCGAATATTAATCAGCTTAGTATCAACTTATTAATCAACTTATTAATCAAGTGTTGAAGTCCTTGATCGTAGTCTATTTGAGGTTATGAGTCAGGACATCTGGTAGAGTGCTAGTTACTTTACAACAAAGAGAGAGAGAGAAAGAGAGAGAGAGAGAGAGAGAGAGAGAGGTTAGATTGGCTGATTTAACGATATATCGACACTTGTTTGGATATTTGACGTCGAATATAAGTATTACAGGAAAACAATCGTAAGGAAATTATAGATGGGAAGACATTACACAAAGAATAAAACATAGACATACAACGAGGAAAATATGTATTTCATCCCCTGATCATTTTCTGAGATTGCTACCTTACAAAAATGGAGACGGTCTATCATTTTCAGGGTAGTTCCGCCTTGAAAGTGAGATAATAGAATATTAAAAAATGTCTAGAAAATCACATTATATTAATTTTTGAACATTTATTTCTTTTTTTATTGAAAAAGTATGTATTTCACCCCACAGCAAAACAAAACTCAGTATTTGGTGAAGAAAGATTTGTTGGCAAGCACGGCACCAAGACGTTTCCTGGGATGAAATACTTTTTTCCCCACTGTAGTCTCTGCTTAAACTAGAGTCAGAAAAGTTAAACAGAGTTCCTGTTTGCATTTGAAGTCAAAAGGTAGAAAACGGTTTAGTTTGCACTTGAGTCAAGAGGTAGACGTTGATCGGATGTATGTACGAACCTGTAAGTATTCAGCTGGAAGTATCCACCAGAAGAAACCGCTTCTGTAGGGTACGCAGTTGGAGTATTACAAGCAGCATCGGAAGTGAAAATCTAAGATAGAGAAATCTATTGGAATGGTAAAATTTGCCGTTTCCACCCGAACAGTTATTCTATACTGAAATATATAAAATGTTTTTTTTTTTTTTTAGAATATATTCCTTAGACTTCTCATATCTACTGAATGTTATAGTTCTTTCTTATTTTGTTAAAGAATCAGAATGTCAAGGCAAGAATGGTTAGCGATTGGCGGGAGTACCTCGTGGGCGTGGCATTATGACTGTGATGGATTGCTTTGTCTGAGTTTTGGATAAATTCAACGAGGAGGGGACGCAAGAATTCTTAAGCGTGTATACATCTCCCACACCCAAATTGAGAGACCGACTAACACCAATCGTGGAGGGACGTTGAGATAACGCGTGATATGCGTTCCTTTGACGTCATGCCTCCCGCTTCCTCTTAGAATCCAAGCAGCCACTACCATAGACGAGACAGAATGCAACGATATTGATTGGAGTTTCCTTTCAAATTGTTTGCTTTTGGTAATGTGGAAAGTTAATAGCTTGATTATATAATATTTTCCCGTTCAACTTACACGTGTTCCCCAATTTTGTTGTTATTGCCACATTAATTTGAATAAAAGGTGCAATGATGTAATATAACAAACTACAATAGAGAAATAGGTAAATTTTTCAGGTTATTTAAAACAAGAAAATACATTAGATTGTACAATTTTTTTTTTAAGATAATGATTGTTACTGATACAAGTCCTAAGAATTAACCCATAGTTGGTAAGGGAAGAGATGGATTCATTCCTTTTTAAAGGGTATGTGGGAGTAAGTGAATATAACCAACCCGACTGGAACTCTGCGATCCAATCTCCAATTCCGAGCTGTTATTCATTACACCATGCGCACATCCAAGCTTCTGATATCTTGAATCCCCAAGCGGCCAAATATCCAGGTACTGACCAGTCTCGACCTTGCTTAACTTCGGTGCGAGAATCGATGTTACAGGGTGAGATGGCCGTAAGCCGAGACAGATAGATAGAAAAATAGATAGATATGAACTGATTAATATTGAATTGTCTAACAATTTTTACTAATAAACACGTTCCTGCTAATTCGTGGATTTTTATTCGGTAAGCTATTACAAATGCAACTCAATACACTAGTAACAGTGCCTTGCTTTTTAACTAGTATTTTATTTCGAGGCACGCTCTTTTATTGGACACTCATGGGGGTTTGAACTCTTTGCAGTGAGAACTCTCAAATTCTTTAGAAAGGATATCGGGCATCGTAATAGTAATGGTTATATTAGCTATTTCCCTCCAAGGAAAAATTTGGCATTCATTGACCGAGCAATCAGTTCTGCTTTCGTTTAAAAATTATAAAATCTTTCTTTTGAAACAAATTTTCAGGAAAACTAGTTTCTCGAGTTCAGTAACTGTTATTGCTCTTTCTAGTATTTATGGAAGTTTCCTTCCTAACCTTTTATTTGAAGTAGTGTGAAATGCTAACATCTTTGTCGATATTTCTGAGATGAGGTATTATGTACATTATTTACATTATTCGGACTATTGTCCTCATCTTTGTCGCCATATTTATCACAACGTTTCGGTCGTTGTACGCTCCGGCCTTTTTCAGGTGGTTGGAATTTCGAACTGAACCCTTTATTTCGCTCACTGGGGTAGACTGTTCTAGTTCAACGTGCCATGTTTGATGGATTTCAGTTATCAGTTATCTCCTCCTAATTTCCCTCTGAAAGTTCTCCACTGCCTTAGCCAGGTATTGAACTCACACTCTTTGGCTCCTGTCACTGGATCTAACCAACTGCCATGTGTCCTTGAGGACAATAGTCCGAATAATGTAAATAATGTGCTAACATCTTGTTTATGTTATTATTTTCTCTTCTAGTTACACGTGCTGACCATTACGGTTGTTGCTGTTCGTAATGATAAAGTGATGTAGTTTCTGTTATTTGGAACAGTTATTTGTTATTCTGTATCACGACTTCACAATGTTCAAAGAAAGATGACCTTTGCCAAGATTTTTCGGCTTTACTCATTCAAAGACTTTTTTTCATCATTGATCTTAGGAAGCAAAATACACTTGAATGTTCAGATATTTCTGACCGGGTTTGGCATCAGGCATAGCATTCATATAAAAGTCTCGGTGAGACTAGACTGTTTAAGTACAAGACTCGATATCTGTCTATATTTCTGAGATGAGGTGTTGTAATTATCTACACTATTTACATTGTTCGGGCCGTTTCCCTCGATTTTTTTTTGCCATATTCACGACGTTTCAGTCGTTTTACGCTCTAGCTTTCTACAAGTGAATTGAATTTCGTCAACCGGGGTATACTGTTCTAGTTTTCAATGATACATGGCCTAGTGGATAAAAGTGTTGGTTGGATTCAGTGACTTGACACAAAGAGTTGTGTGTTGTGTGTGTTCAATACCTGGCTACTGCAGTGCTGAACAAAATCTTGGGGAATTGAGTTAAAGGGCGATAACTGAGATATCCAGAAAAAGGTATGGCATGTATAAACTAGAACAATTTACATCGATGGACGAAATAAAGGGTTCAGTTTGAAATTCCAATCACGTCGTGAATATGGCAATAAACAGGCCGAACAAAGTAAATATACATGACTCGAGTTTTCAAGTTGTTGTTGTTGTTGCTACCTCTGCCACATTTCAATTTCCGTTTCTACCATTTTTTAAAGCATTTCACCCCAAGCAATGCGGGAGTGTCACTAGTATACAGGGGTATATATAGAGTGAAAGCAAGGGAAAAAAAACGGCGATCAAGGCGTCAAAAGATATCAGTTGACATTAAATTTCAATTTTTGAAGTTTATAATTATCAGGGAAGCAAGCGAAAAGAAAGGAGTTTCACTGCCTGGGAGTGCTAGAGAAGAAGCTGTTGGAGTAGAAGAGGCGGTTACATTTAACTGTTTCGACAATAAAATGGTGGTATCGAGATGCTTAAATTCATACAGTAGAGTCAACCAATGACAATGGCTCGTTAGAGCAGATGACATACAAATATTTATATTAATGACAGAGGGAAGCCACATTACCTCGGTGAGAAAGTGACTGAAGATGAGACCCCATGGCAAGAGTTGATCACATTGCATATCCGTCTTTATATTTTGTACTGATCCATATGCCGAAGTATTTGAAGTTTTTAGTATTTACTATTTATTAATTTGACAGCATATCAACCCTTGAATGTTTATTTAATGCCGAATAAAAGGCTTAGGAGAAAAAAGAAATGAATAGATACATAGACGTGGGTGCAGCTCAAGAGGCTGACCAGCTGCTGTATTCTGGTACCCTTGCATGTCTTTTAGTCCGCCAACTGAGGTGTCTGCTTACATTTGGATCTTAGTCAGCCTATTAACTTTTCACTCAGCCATCGTACATCAAAATACAAAAGAGATGTAATCAGCAGATTCTAAGCTTCGCAGAGTGGGTAAGATTAATTTTGTGTGGCCTAAAAGTACAGAAATGGTACCCACGTTGATGTTGCGCAAAGGTACACGAATGTTATCCAGACTGGTGTGACGTAAGATGAACGAATGGTACATATTTTGTGCTACTCAGTGGTATAGAGATGGTACCCATTTAAGATCGATTTATAAAATTAATTCTTACAATCTTTAAATAACCTGCAGTGTGTTGATAATCTGTAGAAAACGAATCAAACAATCGGACAGAAAAGGAAAATAACGAACTTGGAGAGGATATTAGAGCAAGGAGCTTATAGAGGAAAGGAGAGCAAGGAGGTTAGAGGGTAAAGGAGAGCAAGGAGATTAGAGAGGAAAGGAGAGCAAGGAGCTTAGAGAATAAAGGAGAGCAAGGAGCTTAGAGAGGTACGGAGAGCAAGAAGCTTAGAGAGAAAAGGAGGGTAACGATCATAGCAAGAGTATGGATTGATAGATTTGCTTTTCTGATCGGTCGTTTGGCATCTAATTTTCAAGATCGACTACAATTTGAGCGTTTAACACTCGATTAAGGCCTCTCATTACTTACAACACCCTCTTTTTTCAATAAATCTCCTCTTGCAGTTAGTCGCCTTACTTGGTCAGTTATTGCAATGTCCGACGCCGTAATCGAAAAGACCATGACGAATGAAGACTGAAGTATTAGAAGTCAATAAGGAAGGGTGAAGGTTTGAGTTCGTCGGAAACAGACTGACAGGAACTTAAATGTAAATTCGTTTTGTTCGTCTAACGTTGACGAAATAAAATTAATTTTTGCTTTTACCTTTCCTTGACACGTGTTAATGATTTTATTATTTGTTGTGGATTCCGGGTTGAAATCCGGTACCAATAAATAACAAACGCCAGGAATGAATATAGGAAAATAATGTATTAACGTAATAATATAAACTAGTAAAGCAGGTTTGTAGTTCCATGAATACGTGTTAGTAGCAATATATATATATATACAGTCTTTGGTATTGAAGTATCGCTGTATGACTTCTTACTGAGTCTACGTGCCCGCTAACTGTGACTCCTACGACGCTGTTATCCCACTCTCACTCTTCCGGTTACCTACAACCCTTTTGCTCTGTTACTCTGGACTCGACACCTCGGTCTTTCTCTCTCGGGTCATCACTGGCAGTAGTATAAGTATACACTGGGTGAGTCCATTTGTATAAAAAAGGGGTAGACCCCTCAAGATTATTCGAGAACACATTTTCACTAGTGTCCTTGATTTTATTGTTTGTATTTCAGCATTTTAATTACAAAATGTATATTCTTCATATTCAGTGACACAGAATATCATCGGAATCATTGTTTTTAGAACAATTATTTATTAGATAAGTCATTGTTATTTCTAATCATTTCAATCCAAGCAAGGCAATAAAGCCACTAAAACAAAAAGGTGGTGCTGAGTG
The DNA here is from genome assembly GCA_963932145.1 of Acanthosepion lycidas. Lineage (NCBI taxonomy): Eukaryota > Metazoa > Mollusca > Cephalopoda > Sepiida > Sepiidae > Acanthosepion > Acanthosepion lycidas. Next base: position 111,522,241 of record OZ010572.1, on the reverse strand, counting down.
AGAAAGAATAAGAAAAAGAAAAACATTATTAAGTACAGAGAAGAAGGCAATAGGAGGAATCAAGAAGATAGTAGATAACGATAAACATTGCATTTAAATTTGTGAAAATCAAAGTTGGTTGGACTGCAAGAAGCCGGAAGAGAGTTCCGCTAGCGAGATGTACAAGGAAAGAAACTGTTAGCTTGGAACTTACGGTTACATCTAGTAATTTCAACTATAAAATGATGAGACCTTGTTGCCAATAAAGTATTACAATTAAATTCATAAAGTCTAGGTACCATAGAAAAAAGTTGATAGGAACAATTACCATGAAAGAAACGGGGAAGCGACATTACTGGGGTGGAAAAGTAATTGATGCCGGGATACCATGTCAAGACCAATAACATTGCCGATTCATCTTTGGAATTACTCAAGAAAGTATATTAAAGTGTATTGCAAGGCCAGCAGAATATATGTGGCAGCAATATTCGAAGCATGGACGAATACCTAGACTTATGAATATGTAAGATAGGTTCTAGTGAGAAAAATTGTCTATCATGACATTTTTTATTCAATGGTCGTTTTAGTCTAATATTCTAGACTTTTTATCACAATTTTTTCTTAGGAGAAATTTTGCTATTTTTATTATTTGTTACTAGCATAAATTGTTCTTTTTTTTTTACAACAGTCATTTCTGAGAAATGTCCTTTATGGAATAATTTCTTTATTCGAAAACTTGCCGTCTATTTCCAACAGCACGCTTGTCCTGCACATGCGTAACATTTTTATGTGTGCATAAAAAGCAGAAGAGGAAGAAACCGAACGTTTCTTTGATACATCAGGCAGTACAATGTCTGTTAATTATTCCAGGCTTTTAATACAAGATACAAGAACATGCTGTCTCGTGTGTTTTATATTCTCTGTAGTACGGAAGGTTGCATAAATATTCGTATGAGTAAGATAAATTTAAATAAACTTTTGAATAACATACATACATACATACATATATATATATATATATATATATATATATTCACGTGGGGTGGAGTTGAAAAATCCTCGCACACCTAAGATGCTCTTAAATAAATAAAACGAAAAGTCGAAAATGGTTAAATCCAGAAGCTTTTCAGTAGAGGTCATATATATATATATATATATATATAAAGAAATATAGTCTTAAGGTGTGCTATATTTATGGAATAAAGTGCTCAATATCAGAGATAGAGCGTGTGTAAATATAAAAGTGAACATAGAAGTCAACACTTAGAGGCGACAGTCTGTTTCATGCTATATGCAATCGTCAAGCACACGTGGCTTGACGATTGCATATAGCATGAAACAGACTGTCGCCTCTAAGTGTTGACTTCTATGTTCACTTTTATATTTATATATATATATATATATATATATATATATATATATATATATATATATATATATATATATATATTTATTTAGGATCAAGTAAGGATTAGAATTCGGCAGAAATATAGGCTAAAGTACTTTTTGGAAATGATTAGAAATTTAACATGTTTCGGTTTTATGTAAGCTTTATCAGAAAATACTTTGAAGTAAATTATTGAAATAAAATACGGTCATTTTAGTTCTGTGTTGTTTGCCTTTCATTTGACAGGTGGACCTCACGTGTCTTTCGCTTGTGGTGTTAATGTATACAATTTATTTTTAGGAAACGTCCCCTAAATCAAAGAAATGAATTAACAGTTATTTGTAAACATTGTATAATGTTTATTTTGAAATATAGTTAAAAGAATTCTTCGAAAAATTTACGCATGACAATTACATATCGATTTTTTTATTAGTATATAATAGTCCACATAGTATTTACTTATTTTTTTTTTATTTTTCCCAAATTTAATGTTGCCATATTATTTTGACAATTCAACATAAGTCTCGAATTTTACGTTACACTCATTCACACACACACACATATATATATATATATATATATACATATAAATTTAATTATACTAGCGACCCCTTTAAGAATGTTTCGTAGTATAAAAAATTTTGAAATTTCTTAAATATAACATTTTGTTTAATATAATCTTGTCTACCTCACCTTATCTTAATTTTGTTTGCAACAGTTTGTCCGTTGTTGGACGTGTCTAAAGTGTCATTTTATCTTAGACATGAATAATTAACCCACCTACCCACACTTCGTGATCTTATTCTTCATTTTACCTTTTAGTTTAAATTTGTCTCTTGATTGGTTAATCCTGACATGTCCACAAGTATTTTTCTTAATTTTGAAATTATGTTTTCCCCCACTTCATTTTTAGCTTTAAAATAAGGTAATGATTTGCTTTCTAATTTCCCAAATAAATCATTTTCATCATAAGTTATCTATTATCGCCCGATGAAGGAACATTATAGTTCCGAAATCTAAAAAGTTTTTATGTAGCGATGTCAAAATTTATAATAAAAATATTATAATAATATTTGCTCTACGTTGTACTGAGCACTTTTTTCTAAAAAGTAAATGCTAAGAACTGTGGATTCTTAATCTGTCCTTTCTCTTATATATATATATATATATATATATATATATATATATATATATATATATATATGACCCTTCGCGCAGAACTCTTCTCTGCCAATTCGAGAAAGGCATTCGGATTACTAACACAAAAACCGAGAATGTCTCATGTCGAGAATATTTAACATTGAAAAACATAAGGAAAAAATTAATTATTTTTAATAATATGTGGAAATCTCCGCCTTTTACTTGAAGACGGTCGCGAGACCAGAAACACGTGTAGTAAAATTATGGAAAATAAAGCATAATATTTAAAAAAAAAATCCACATTACAACCAAAAACGTTTGCGGCACCTCTCTTCTCTTCTTTTTAATATACACACTTTTCTCTCATTGAAACCACTATAACCTTTATATATATATATATATATATATATATATATATATATATATATATATATATATTACCGATTTTATCGCTATTTTATGACTAGTTATACACTATTGTATTATTTTTGCCTTTTAGATGACAATGTTTAACCGTATTATTTTATTTGTTATTTTTATTCCGTACTTTTTATCCTGCACTCTAAGTAAATCGTCCATTCGAACAAGCAGCTCGAAATCAGACATAATGAAATACTTTTAGAGATGATTTGAACTCCCTTTCACACTTCTGGCCGACATCTTTCCTCAGACGCCACCTTTAACATTTGGACAGCTGGAATTTAAATGTTTAAAACAGAGAACATATCCACAGACATTAATCCACGCTTTCCTTTTCTATCTTTTTCCGCTAACATCTTACTCGCTCTTTTCAGTGTTATGGCTTCGGGTCGATCTTTGCTTCAAAAGTCACGGTTATTTTTGTTTGGTTCTATACCACTGAGCGAAACAAACGTATCATCCCAATTGGCTGTTTATTGTTTCATTGATACCACAAACTTTACAAGTACAGAACCTAAATTTAATCAGCCATTTTTAAATCGCAATAATTTGTTCATAGCTTTCTACATGTTAGGTTTGTTTTTCAAATAACCATTTTCTGTGTCGATGTTTTATTGGCCAAGTGCAATATGTTGATACAGAACTTGTCTATATTCGACTGAAACAAATAAATCGATTGTGTATTTCCAGAAATTTAATTAATCGGATTTTCTTAAAATTCTTCTACGAAATTGAAAGCTTTTTGTATACAGAAACATTGAAGGAAACAAGGAAAGATATCTATTAACGATATATATATATATATATATATATATATATATATATATATATATATATATATATATATAATTGTATGTGGGCATGCATGCGTGTGTATAAATCAAAACCTGACAAACCAATGCTACCAGTGAATTCGCTTGTCCGCTTGGAGAATGTTTCTCTAATAATAACAATTCCATCAACGCATACATTGGTTACGCTTTCACTATAATAAGACCTTTGATTAACTTACCAATTAATCGATAATAGCCAAATCAAATTTGGCCAACCAACAGAACAACAAAACTCAAGGAGGGCATCTATCATATAACAGTCTTTATCAATAACGCAATCATATACCACATTAATAGTAATAAATTATTGCGTATAGTTGTAGACTTAAGCAGAAAAATTAATAATTCAGTATCAAAGAATTTAAATTCAATTTAGAAACAAAATCGCTTAATATACTTCTCAAATAATAACAAAACTACATAATATGCTCCTGCTATATAATTAGAGTTCCTTGATAAAATCCAAAGACGAATTAACAATATCGTTGCTCCTGTCCTGGCACCTAGATTTCCGTCACTTTCTCAGCGCCGTAATGTAACTTCCCTGTGATTTTTTTCTAAAAATTCTTTCATTGTAAATCTACTTTGATGGTTTAAGATCTTCAAATATACATTACACAGTAAAGGAACTGCGATGTTAATAAGGAAGCACAATTTTTTTGTGGTTTTTAAACACTATGTCTGAGTGATTATCTTCGATTGTTATGTCTGTGTATATTGTAAAATTGTTGTTGCTGCTGTGATTATTAGGAATATAATTATTATTATTATTGGTAATATAAAAGGATTTATCGAAACAATGAACAAGTAACGTTTTTCTGTACCAGCTAACACATCTTACGCAAAAATTGACTCAACCCATTTCTATCCATTAACCAGCTGCCAACTAAAAAGAAAGGAAGGTAACTGGAAATCAAATCTGGAAATTGTTAAACAGGGGATTTAGTTTATGTTCAAATGTAGTGGTAGGTCATTTTTTAAACATTGTCTGCTTTGTGCTTTTTTGCAATGTCTTATTTCTGTAATGATGTAGGATATTTTCCCTATTCTCATTTCTTCCTTCATGCTCAGCTCTACTGCTACTTTGCTTTTTATATACAGTGAGGTTTTCAGCGCTCAATTTTTTTGTAATGTTTAATCGCGTACTGACAGATTGCTTTAAACTTGACACTGCTTGAAGTCACGAAATCTTTTTTCCCTGAATATGTCCTATTGAAATCGGAATGCTTGTAATTTCGCCGTGCATTCTTTATGCTGTCAAATACGACATACTTTATATTTCCCCTAACATGTACATAAAAAATATATATATATACAATCATATATTGATGAACAGAGTCAGGAGAAAAACAATGGTACAATTCATAGAGGCTACTTATTATATGTTACCAGAAGAGCCATATGAAAATACAGTGATTAAAATTTTCCATTTCAAAAACTGGTCAAATCTGACACAAACATATTCGTTTTTTGGGCTAACAGCATTTGAATACATATAAGAAGCCAGAAGAGAGTTTCAAACTACTCGCTTTCAAGGAAACGTTGTTATTAAGAAATTTAAAATGCAATGTCAGTCGTTATCGTCAGCGTTCTGATTTCCTGGTCTTTTATTGTTCTCTCTTCTTAACAATGTTTTTCATTTAATCTCTTATACTTTTACACTCAGTAATCTCTTGCGTCTTAGTGACTTTATTACCTTGCTTTGGGTGAAATGTTTAAAATAAGCGTACATACAGAGTGTGATGGATAAATTCTCGTCTAAATTACGAAAACATGAAAATAGCACTGACATCTCATTTTAACAGATATAATTACCAAAATTACGCAAAAATATTTTAAAATACTAAAGAGTAAATTTATTTAATAAGATCGCCATTGGCTTCAACCACGGCCTCCAGACAACTTCCGAATCTCCTGCATCTCTTCTGGGCAGTCTCCTTGTTTAAGTTGGTGAATGCTGCCATAATTTTTGCCTTCAGTTCATCTTTGGTGTTAGGCAGAGCCCCACACATGATAATCAAGGGGGTCGCACTCTGGAGAGTTAGATGGCCAGATATAAGGGGTAATATGGTCGCAGAAATTGTCTGACAGCGACGACTGGGTTCTTCTGATTGTGTGACATGGTTCAAAGTCCTGTTGTCAGACATTTTCAAATTTATGGAGGAATGAATTTCATTGTGTTGCTCTTTTTCTCATAGACGGTGCTCAACTGCCCCCACCGACTGCAGTCGACAAAGTCAAAACACACAACGCGCATGCGCGAAAATAGAAATATACACACCCTGTTCATATATGTTATACATATATATGCACCTGCATACAAATATATGAGGAGATCAGAAAAGTTTTCAATAAAGTGAAAAAGAATATCTAATTGTCATTTTCTTACCTTGTGGGAGGTAGATCGGGCTAAGAACTTTTCAGCACCTCATCTATCTATCTATCTATCTATATATATATATATATATATGTGTGTGTGTGTCTATATGCGTAATTGATAAGGCTTTTTTTTCTACGCTGTTTCTACCTCTTATCGCTTAATACAAGACTAGGTTTATAAAACCAAATACTTTTGCATTGAATCCGTCTTGCGTCAAGAATGAACAACTGTTTGCGAAGGAAGTCTCTTTGGACAGACAAGAAACTTGAAATGTAGAATAGAATGACTGGTATTAAGCCGAAGAATGTCCGCGTTAGGACAGCTTAAGGGATATAGCTAGATTTAACCGATTCTCTAGCCAAAAATGCCCTTGGGACATGGTTCTAGAGAATAAAATAACTATAACTCCAATTTTGGCCATGAATTCCATTAAGCCAATAAGAAATATACAATATATCGACATCTTATTTTCTTTCTTTCTTTCTTCATACATACATATATATATATATATATATATATATATATATATATATATACTAGCAACCATACCCAGCCTGTCGATCAGTAAAAGCATTCAATTAGATAAAAAAAAATAGCATCATGTTTAGATGCAACAGAGTCTATCTTCTTCAATTACTTTAAAATACTTTCACTGATATAAAAACAATAGTCTGTATATATTCAATCGAATTTAGCCGAGGACATGAAGGAGTAAAACAGGCAACATGAAGAACCACGTCAGATCATATTTATTTTGGAGTTTTTGAAATTCAATTTGTCAGTGTGTTACCAGGGATGTAAAAGAGGATACATTTATAAGCAATTGTTAAGTTTGATGAAAATTGGTTGAAAGGTCAACGAAAAATAACAAAGAAACCAGTAAAAATCGACATTTATCGCTATTTACGCGTGTTTTCACTATATGAGTGGATTCAATTATCAAGTTAAATGACTGTTAAACAATCAACTTATTGTTGGCTACAATTGAGTGAAGTTTGTATTAGATTGCTTCAAAATTAAGGGAGTTTTTAGTTTAAAATTTGTGTTTTCTCGCTAAACGCAGTGGCGTGCAAAATAAAAATGAAGTATCATTGAGCTCATCATGATGTAAATAACCTACTTATCGAGTTTGAACGACATCAGAGGAAAAAAGTTGAATTTGTCGATTTTTGATCGGCTTTATCGATTATTGATTCTTTAAAAATGATCGAAATTTTTACGCTAAGAACCTATCTCTTACATTGTATAAAGTATTGGCCAAGATTGGTCAAAATCGGTTGGATGGATCTCGAGTGAAAAGGTATCCCACCGACAGTCAGACACACAGACATCCTCTGTTTTATTTATATATGGATGATTGCGTATTTGGGCAGCAATCTTTCTTTTATACAAGTTTCATTAAAGACAACTGAAATGGCAGTGTCATTAAACTTTTTAAATGAATTTTTCTTGCGTTCGTATAAGTGTGTTCTTTTCTGGACATAAACTGTGTTAAAGCTTTACGTTAACTGTATCGCTATAGAAATATATTTCATCTAATTTCAACTAAGTATGTCTTTTTATTTATACGTCCAGGTTATTTCAGGCCATTTCCTGCTCTAACTACATTGGTCGTCTTTATGTGCCGTGTCCCTTCAGGAGTAAACGATCATGGCTCTCTACAACTTCCTGTACTTTTAAGCTCTTAATCTATTTTATCTTTCTATTGTTTTGAATGAACCCTGTTCCGCCAAATATTTACTCAAGCTCTCTAAGTATGTTATGCATTGATATCCGTTGTCTTTCTTGCCTTCAATCAAGCCTGAATTTCTTATTATGTGCACACGCAACCGCAACTATCTCTTCCTGATGTTATGTATAAGTTTCTATTTTGTTTCAATTTTCTCTAAAACTTCGTCGTTGCTCAAATGTTCCGTTCATCTTATACTCAGTATCCTTCTGTGGAACCACATTTCTTTGTGGAGATTGTCTAGCACTAACTGCTATGTAGAAGACAGATATGACGTAACCCTTTAGTATTCTTTTCCTTGTTTTTTTTTTGTTTTTTTTAAGCGTTTCACCCCAAGCAAGACGGGAAGCCACTAGGACGCAAGGGGTTACAGAAAATTTGGAGCAAGATCAGATGGGAGTGATAGAGGAATCGATGAGGAGAAGGATAGTGGATAGATCAAGTGGAGACGTCGATTGACATTACATTTGAATAGTTGGAGATTAAAGTTCTCAGTGAAACTGGAATAGGGAAGGGAGTTCCACAGGCGAGAGGTGCGAGACATGAAGCTATTGGAGTAGAAGAGACGGTTACATTTAGGAGTTTCGACAGTGAAGGGGTGAGAGCGGGATGCCAGCCTCGTAGGGCGCTTGAACTCATGAAGTCTGGGAACCAGCGAATGCAGCTCCTCGGAGCAATTGCCATAAAAGTATTTGTAAAACAGACAGAGAGAGGCGACGGCGCATCTGTGAGAAAGTGACTGAAGACGTGATGCTTCTAGCTAAATGTTACTATTTCTTTGTACTCTAAGCTTTTGTAATGCATCTTTGGCTCTCTCAATACGCCTTCGGATTACAGTGTCACACTTTCCTTCCTCTATTAAAACGATTTCCCAGATATTTAAATTTCTTCAATTGTTTGATTCTGGCATCTCTGATTTGCAATACGAAATTCTGGGCTCATCCTTTTGTTAACAACCATTCATTCTCTCTTCTTGCAGTTACTATTTAATCTTTTCTTCTCGTTTTCCTTCACTGCCTTCTATAGGAGATTTGGTAGATTTCTTTCTGTGTCTATTATCAACACTGTGTCACTTTGATGTTTTATATTGTTAGAAATGTGACCGTCAATAATAAATCCTGGTAGGAATTCAGGTCCTCTGGTCTCGCTGACTATAGATTAAATAGGACCGAGTGAGAAGACAGATCCTTGTCTTAAACCTGCTGAGAAGACACATCCTTGCCTTACATCTGCTGAGAAGACATATCCTTGTCTTACACCTGCTGAGAAGACATCTTTGTCTTACACCTGCTGAGAAGACATTCTTGTCTTACACCTGCTGAGAAGAAACCCCCTTGTCTTACACCTGGTGAGAAGACATCCTTGTCTTACATCTGCTGAGAAGACACATCCTTGTCTTACATCTGCCGAGAAGACACATTCTTGTCTTTCACCTGCTGAGGAGACACATCCTTGTCTTAAACCTGCTGAGAGGACACATCCTTGTCTTACACCTGCTGAACTCATTTTCTGTCCGTATGTAGTCGGTTTGCAGCCAGCATAGGTTCTTGATTATTCGAATATTCTTCCAAAATATATCCAGGTTGCTTAGCATTTCCAGTAGATCATTTTGTGGCGGACTTTATTGAAAGCCTTTGCATAATCTATAGAACACAGATACACGTTATTCTGCATTTATATTGCTATTTTTGATAACATTCTGAGCATAAATATCGCGTTCCTTATTCTAGTGTCTTTGACGATTCTCCACTGATCTCCTCTATTTCCGCTTTGATTCTGCTGCACGCTCTATTCATCAGAATTTGGACGATATCTTTCGTTATATGGCTTATTAGGCTGGTCGTCCGATGGAGTTCATAGTCGTTTGCTCCTGGGTTCTTAGGCAGTACTATGAAAATATATCTACTTAGCTCTTCCGTTACATCACCACTATTGTAGATTTCATTTAATATTTCTGTAATACTGTCTATGCTAAAATCGTCTAAGGCTGCCAGTATCTCTATTGCAATTTCTTCCGGCCCTGCCGTTTTGTTTATGTTTAATTTAGCTAGTGCCGAGTCTACTTCAGATTTTAATATTTCTGGTTCGGCGATATTTTTGTGTATTACCGGCTGTTTTCTTGCCACGTGGAAGAGATCTCCGTTATATTCGTTCCATATCGGAAGTATTTTTTCTTTCCCATATATCAGCGGTCCGTCCAGTTGATGAGTCTGTCTTTTGTCTTGTTCTCTTAATTTTTTTATGGATATCTGCTTTATTTGCGATATTCATTCTTTATATTCCAGCAAATTTATAAATTAGCAATTCCTCTTTAGTCTGCCTGCTTATTTCTTGTGTACTGTCTTATATTCTGTTCCTTGACGTGCGTGTTTTTTCGCCTCGTTTTCATGTCAAGAATTTCGTCTGTCACCCATTCATATGTTTTCTTCGTCTTATTTCCTCTGTGATGATTGTTGATGTTACTCTCTTAAAGTGTCCCACTTCGAGATTCCATTTTGTCCCTCGTATCTGCTTTTCACACTGTCCATAGAGTTCTTCTTCAAATTCGGGTCGTTTAAGAATCAGTAGTATTGCAATTTGGGTGCTTTCTTAGACGTCTTCAATTTCCGTAGTTTCAGTCTAGGTTCACATTTCACTGGGAGGTGGTCGTTTCCAGAGCCGACACTTGGGTATGTTTTGCAGTGTAAAACTGCATCCCTGAAGACCTTGTTTATAGTTATGTAGTCACTAATAAAAAAAAAAGAAGCAGATCGACTACATAACTAAATTGGCACTGAAGAAATATACGATAATGTAAAACTAGCTGAAAAAA